>JAZDUA010000200.1:950000-1297500 GCA_038098605.1 Gryllus longicercus | reverse complement strand
CATTCCATTCTTCTGGCACATATCCAGTGGACCAGCAGATATTAATAAAGTTAAGAAGTCTCTGCGTAAATTCATTTGATGCATATCTGATCAATTCCATGTTTATATTATCAGTACCAGGTGACTTTTTATTTTTGGTTGTGTTAATGGCTGTTTTCAACTCATCCATAGAGATCAGATCAATAGAATTACATATATCAATTTTAATTCCTCTCTCTTCTTCTTCGTCTTCAGAGGTCCATAGCGATTTAAAGTAATTTAACCATTTACTTTCTGAAATTATATTTAATTGAACTTTATCTCTTTCTTGATTATTTAAATATTTTATAATTTTATATGCCTTACTTTGGTTTCCAAATAAGTCATGTTCAATTTCGCTAACATATATTTTCCAACTTTCTCGTTTAAGCTTACGGACTTCTCTTTTAACTAAAGCAGATTTTCTTTTATATTCTATTCTATGATTCATATTCCCAGAGGATGAGAGAGTCTTTAAATACGCTTCTTTTTTTTCTTCAATTAGTTGTTTGATATTATCATTCCAAAACCTTAGCCCTTGTTTTGAGAATTTCTTTTTCCTTGACCCTATTGCTTCTGCTGCTGCCTGTGTTATAATTTCTTTAATGTTTGCCCATTCTTCATTTATATTGTTACTTACAGGGTTAATAAGATTTTTCTGGTTGAGTCTACTCTGGTATAAAAGTTTTATGCTATAATCTTGTAAAAGGTGAACTTTAAATGTTTCTATTTCTGGTTTGGGTTTTAAGATGGTTTTCTTCCATCTCTTTGGGAACATTATGTGGCATCTAACTAAGAAATGGTCAGATGACACATCAAAACTTCTAAATACTCTTACATCCTTGATATTTATCCAAGTCTTATTGTTTGCAAGGACGTAATCAATTATAGAGGCGCATCCACGTGCTGTCCATGTGAATTTGTGAATATTTCGGTGTTTAAAGAAAGTGTTAGTAATTCTCAGCTCATTGTACGTGGCAAATTCTATTAATTTCTTCCCATTATTGTTAAGTGTGTATTCACCTTCTGTGCCTACTATATCTTTTATAGGGGTATTCCCTACTCTTGCATTTAAATCACCTAATAAAAGAAGATAGTCATTTTTATTAATCTTATTTATTGCTGTCTGCAGTTGTTCGTAGAATTTTATCGCATCTTGGGTTCTCCCCTCTTCTGGTGCGTACAAGGCAAAGACTGAAACGTAACCTCTATCTACTTTAAATCTCATTGTTATTATTCTTTCGTTTATGAAAGTATACGATATTATTCTGTTTTTCAATGTTTTTCTGATCCAAATAGATACCCCAGCCGATGCCCTCTGTTTTTGGGGTACTCCACTGTATATCATTATATAATTTTGTAATTCTGATGAGCCCTGTAACTTTTTTTTGGTTTCAGTAATTGCAGCAATATCAATCCCAGCTTTATCTAATTCCTGTTCTAATTCAGCTTCTTTATTTGAGAGAGCTCTAACATTCCATATTCCCAGCTTTAATATTTCCGATAGTTGTCGTTTATTCGTTTCCTTTTTCTTTGCATATGTTGGCATAGAGGAATCTGTCCGGCATGAATCTTTGAGAAATTTAGCGGAGTGATGTCCCCTGGCCGCGTTGCAGGCGCTGCGCAGGGTAAGGATAGTAATGGGGCTGCCATCTTAAAGCTTCTATCCCAGCTTCTCTGCGTATAAACCCCTGCAGAGAGGGCTGCTACTTCCGCTCCTCAAGCCACTGTGATATTCGCCTGGATCCACATTGCCTCTTGGACCGTTGTAGTCTTTACACATACCCTGTGCTGGGTAGGGATACTACCCCAGGAGAATGAAGGAGAAGAAACAGATAAATTGTAGAGAAGAGGAGAAGAAAAAGAATTAAAAGTCAAGAACAGAGTAGATTAAGAAATGAATGACACCCTAGCCCTCGAAACCTAATAGCGTCGGGGTCGAAGATATGACAAGGGATCAAGAGAGACCAAATAGGAAATATTATAGAAATGTAGCATAAGTAAGTGGAAGGAGTGCTACAATAGTTTTGTGGACCTTTAGCATTACCCAGGAGTCACCACGAGGAGGCGGTCCACTAGCTGACCCCCTAATAATAATAATAATAATAATAATAATAATAATAATAATAATGTCTTTATTAATGGCGAGGCTCAGGCCATAGGGCCTGCTCTTCCGCCTAACCACAGTAGTGTAACTTAGTGTAACCGTTAGTTTTAAATACCCCGCCCGGACTTTGATTTGTGGGAACGAGGTCGCAATTCAACCCACTTTGCGTTTCCAGGGGAACCTGGAAACTTAGACTTCGGAAACATACGTTTTCTACATTCGGGACGAACGTTTTTAAATTTAAAGCGTACCGGAAGATACCATGCGTACCCACTACAAAACGGTAGGAAAGTTACGTTCGTTATACGTGGCGTCAAATAACGTCTTAACAAAAGCATAACAAATTTGGTCGAGTGTATTGGTCTAACAGGATTTCCTTCGTTTGCTTAGCTT
Organism: Gryllus longicercus; assembly: GCA_038098605.1. Classification (NCBI taxonomy): domain Eukaryota; kingdom Metazoa; phylum Arthropoda; class Insecta; order Orthoptera; family Gryllidae; genus Gryllus; species Gryllus longicercus. Next base: position 1,294,982 of record JAZDUA010000200.1, on the reverse strand, counting down.
GCACGTATTTGAAGTCTAGTTTGATGCTAAAAGTTGTATGCAGCAAGTGCCTTCTAGCCTGTTTTCTCTTTACGATGAAATACTTATTCAGACGCATTGCGTTACTTTTGTCTTGTGATTTATTCTATGAGTATAGTCAACTCCCATCTCTATAAATTGATCTCTATTGTTGATAGTTAAAAATCTGCTATTTGAAGAACACTCTTTAATGTGAAAATACATTGAAATTTTTTTTGCTTTCTAATGTGAGGTTTTAGTTTGTTCTTTGCCGAAAACTTTCGCAGAACTATGTGCCACGAGTGCTCAGTAAATGCTTGAGTTACGTTAAGTTTAAGGGTCTGTTTTGGGCTGGAAAGGAAAATTTCTGAAAGCTAAACATTCGGAGAAATCTAATGTGTCGGAAACTTAAAGTAAAAATATGAGAAAATTCATCTGTGACATTAAGTCGAAATATGGCAACAAGCATGGATTTATTTCTAAACATGTCGGTAAAATTCCTTCTTTCAGGTTCTAAAAGAATCAAGCTATCTGTGAGGGTTCATTGGACACACTATGGGAGATACGCTATGTTAAACACTTCTGCGGGCATGCTTTTCAGGGACCATCGAGGAAGATGTCTTCGAACGCATTAATCGAAATCTGAGCGACAATATCCCAAACCTAGACCAATTGCTTCAAACGTTCTACTCGTCGTAAAACTTGTTCCTGTCGATACCAACAGCGCGTGACTTTCATCTTCGGCTAATACGTCAGTTGCGCATTCGCCAACTGTGCGTTTCAATGTGTGCATTGTATTGTACCTGCAATCAAGTTCGTGATAAAAACAATAACCGTCACGGGGGCTATGCAGAGCAATGCTGTTTTCATCGCGTGAGAAACTGCCTTCGGCGCACAGATGAAATAAAGCGAAACTTGCGGTAAATTTTAAACTACTTCTTGTTATATCATTCCCCTCATGTAACCAGACGTTAAAAATACGTGTAATTACACACAGACGGTTGTGGTATTGCATGTTTGTTACGTGTCAGTTATGCAGTCGTTGCACACCTTTTATTACAGTATAAATGGAGTCTCGCGTAAGGGAAAAAGAAGATATACGAAGGGCGTACTTGTACTTCCGGGCGTGCCAATTACCTAGGTCATAGTCCCGGGAGTGTAGTGCACGTTATAGTCGGTTAAGTGGCGGTGTTTCTCCCCCCTTAGAATGTGAGATCCGGCGCTGACCTACATGTCTGTTTCCGTTTTCTCCTCCCAAATATTTTCACACGCACGTTTACGAAAATCCATCTCCAACTTTTCCAAATCGTAAAAATGAGAATGCGATTCTACTTTCCATGGCATCAGATTTCGAAAGTGATAATCATTCATACAAATGTTTTAACATACTGTATGATGCCCGTTCTGCTACTTCCATCTCGTCGCCTCGTGTCTCTAGTCGCCGCTGCCCGCAAGTCTGCCTACGTGAGAATTACGATCTTAAACTACTTTCTATTACGCTAAGCTTTTTGGTTGCTCACTAACAGATGTCAGTGCAAAGAATAACAAACACAAATACATGCAGCTTTTCGTGCAGCATTGAAATGTTTTGGGAAGCAGACACGGACCAACTGCATTGATCTTAAGATTTTGGAAGATTCGAGGTAGCTAGGTGGGTTAAGAACAGTTAACAGTTCAAATCACCATGACACGCATTTTTCGTACTGTTTATTTTGCGTTGAGACAAACGAGAAAAAACACTATAAATGTAACCTACACATCCAAACAATATATTTAATATAAATGCAAGAGTATCAACTACTCTAACTTTTTAGTTAATTATTACGTGTATCGTGAGAACAAATTGCCTCAAAAATTTGTAAATTTTAAATAAAACGAGATTTTTTAGTTCTGTGATAAAAATGGCTGGCAACTTGGCATGGCAATTCAGTATAATTCTGTACTTTGTACCGGCATTTTACAGTAAAGACAGATATTTGTGTTAATTTTAAAATTATGGACACATTATTTTCTTTATAACAGTAAATATTCCTACATCAAATCCGATGCGCCTTTGATTGAGTTGTTTTCGTTTTACTCGATGTAACTGTACTTGGTCCTCGCCAGGGATGTTTGAATGGGAGCGAGCGCCCTCGGAATGAGCCGTCACTTCTTAGAAGATGACAATGCATCAGATACGCCTCCGTGTCGCCTAGCGTCTTCCGGTGTCGCAGGCTCCCAAGGGTTGACTTCAGCCGTCTCTCCCCCCTATGCGCGCGCGGCACCTCGCGCCTGGCATCCGCAATGAGCCTGCGAGCAGCGCTCGCCCTGCGCCACGCCCCCTTCACGCCTTCTGTCCCCACCTCGCCGCCACCGTTCGACCCAACCCCTAGCCCACCCACCGCCGTCCCGGTCGAAGCACAGGCCCTTCGAAGGCGACATACTTCGAAGCTCAGCTAATTCGAAGTCGAGACCCTTCGAAGTCGAGATCCTTCGAGGTCGAGACCCTTCGAGGTCGAGACCCTTCGAGGTCGAGACCCTTCGAGGTCGAGACCCTTCGAGGTCGAGACCCTTCGAGGTCGAGACCCTTTTAAGTCGAAACCCTCCGAAGTCGAGACCCTCCGAAGTCGAGGCCCTTGGGAGTCGATACCCTTGGGAGTCGAGAACCTTGGGAATCGAGACCCTTGGGAGTCGAGACCCTTCGAAGTCGCCGCCTCGGAGTCACGCTTCGGAGTCGAGACGCTTCGATAATACGAATATCGCTTTCTCGAATTTTTTCTGAATTCCTTTGCAGGCACAGCCTGACCAAGGCTGAGTCTCACTGGATGTGGTAGTCAGCTGCATCGTTTTGCTACACTCTGACCATCCCCTGCGATCTCCATCTTTGGTTCCGCAAATACGGCTTCCCTCGAATGAAACAGAGCCACATAGAGCAACGCAGGAAAGAAACGAAACGAACAGTTTTATTGATAAAGGAAACAGCGGAATAAGGGGGTAAAAAATTCCCCCAAACCAAATCGATAATCGCGAGAATCATATGACAGAGAAGAAAAAATGTTGTTGATTCCCAAAACATCAGCCTCTTAGGGCAATATGTTACAGAGATATGTTGTGAGATGTTAATAAGAAAAATGATTTTCATGTTTTATTTTTCTCTGCTTTTTTTATTTTATTTTACTTATTTACGACAAAAACAGTTAAAACCTGTGTATGATGTGAGATGGGAAGAAGTTAATATACATGAGTTTATTAGTTAATACACATTAGTTAAGTTACATTTATGTCCTGAAGCCAAACAAGGCTCCATCTCAGCATTTGCTCAAGGATCAGGGAAACTGGTCGGAAGCTTTATCGAGATTTCGGGATCATTGACCCAGAAACTGAAGTACAATAGTTTTTTAGAAATATTCAATTCAAATGGTAAATAATTCATTAAATGTCATTGTTAAAATTAATGTTACTTTTCTTTTGGATGCTGGGAATATCCTCACCAATTGTATGGAAACAGTTGTGCAGCAGAAAAGATTTTACTTGGGACTTAAAGTTTTGTAAAGAATTTAATCGTTTAATGTCATCTCACGAAGTGTTTTGAAATGTACATGTATTGTCTGTGAATTTTTTGTAATGATGATTGCATGTATCAGGCTGAAAAAAATTGAAGATATGATTGAGAGATGAAGAAGAGAAGATATTTAAATTTGAAAGTATTATTGTTGACCAATTTTGACTCCAAATTCAAATAGAAAAAATATATAAATTTTAGAAATTAATATTCGACGTGATAACGTTAGAGTACTGTCTTTGTTTTCCCCTAGAATGTGTCTTATTACATTCTATAATATATTTTTTTCAGATTTTTAAATAGTGTGAACGATAGTGAAAAATAAATAAAACCAATTTTATCAGTTCAAAAATTTGAAATTAGCTGTGAAATGTGATATGATAAAAACAATTTACCTATGTTTAAACAATGTATATTTAAATTATTGAAAAGTCTCACTTACCAGCATGATATACAACTTTTTGTGGACAAATGTTTGCTTTTATGTGGAAAATATTTATATTATCGTAATAAATCCTGAAATCACTTTTGTTTATAGATTTATGTATTGTTTTTAATATAAATCAAATTACTCTGTTTTAGGTGTATTAATCATTCACGTTTATAATATAAATCAAATAACTTATATGTAGGTTTATTAATCATTGAAAATTAGACAATCATAGACAATTAAATATTCTCATTGTCTTCTTCAACAACCAGGATCACGCGATTTTTTTAAACAGTATTTTTCAAAATTTCTGACGGGTTAACAATTTTTGCCAAGAAACGAGCGTGTGCCAAATAATAAATTATTGCAGCTATGCGGGATCAGCATCCCAGGGTGCAACATCCGTTCGCACGTTCACAATAGTATTGTTTCCCTCCCGACATGGACGTTTTCCACGGTTACACTTCGCATGGTGGAAAGAGATGGTTGGGCTCCTCCGGTGCATTGGTTTTTGCTCGTTCTGCGCGGCACCCGTTTCGTTACGAACCACGTGACTACAGCACGGGCACTTTGTTTGAAAAGCTATACTAGTCTCAGGACGCTATGTTGCATGGAGAGTGAGAAATGTTGGGAAACATTTCGAAAGTTACATAAAGTAATAATTTTCCTCAGTGACCAACCCAAAGTAACACTATGAATGTGTAATTGAAATAAAAGATAAGCATTTTTTTTAAATATTACATCTGTTTCTGTTTCAATGTTTTATAGCTGTGATCGTTTTCGCATTTAAAATTCCCGTTAACATTATGACCCAAACTGGTGCCTGAAGCTCATTGGCTGAGGTAGGATACGAAGCGCAAGAGCCCACTCATATTTTTCCACCATGGATATGCCGATTAAGTTTAGTGTAATAATCCTGGGCCATTCCACGGAAAACAAGGTGTCGTCTAAACTCGCCCTCCCGAAATTAGCTATTTTTTATATTTGCTTCTTCTTAGAGTAAAAATGATTTCCGTGAAATAATTATAAATTATCACCCATTGTTGCATCACAATGGATAGTTAAATGCATTCGCATTACACGAACGTATTATTTATTTTTTCCTGATTATGTTAAAAAACAAAATTTGATTTTCAAAACGCAATTTGTCAGAATATTGGTAAACCTATGTTTATAATTCATATTGATATTTTGTGTACATTTGTTGTTAATAATCAAGATCAAAAAATGATTAATACATTAATAATTCAAATTTCATTTTTTTAATAAAATATGAACAACGATGAGTATTTGTAGGCAATCCTGAAAATTTCGAGACGGGCCATAAAAACTAAGGCAGTTAAAAAATTAAAACTTACCGCGACATTAGCGCGCCATTCTCTTATTTGCGTCAAATCACAACTTGTCTGTGGGATTCAGATGAAGATGAAAAATGTTTCAGAGAAATGCAGATTTCATTAACGGGGATAACGCAATGAATGCCTCGTGTTCCCGGAATAGTCCTTAGTCTCGCAAACCTCTCTTGAGCTTTCTCGTCTAGTTCAACATCCGTTGTGAAACTAAACACAACTCCTTGAATATTGCATTTTGCCCATTCATATAGCTATTTTGGAGTGGAGATGTGAGGCGAGCGTAGGCAGCTAATTTCTTCACTCAACCTCCTACGCCGTCACAAGAGCCTTTGTCATGGCTGGTAGCGAAGGGAATGCTATTTTGCCAAGATGGCGAAATCTTATTTGTGATTCGCAATATTCAAGAAATGCTTTTTGTTTTGTGTTGTTCTGCGGCTCCATCATTGAAGTACTACATTTTCTTAATTTCAGAAAAATGTTCTTGCAAATATAAAAAAAAAAGAGTCTTCTGAAATTAGTGTACTCCTGGACCGTCACGAGTTAATCTGATGTTATTGACAAACAGAGGTTCGATAAATATTCGCCGTCACTTGTAGATTTGCTCATCTTCTTCTTCTTAATTTTCAACAGGAATGTTTACAGTCATTTTCGATATCTTATGACGACAGACATCACTAACTGAATCACGAACCATGAAGGGCGGAATCTTTCGACGCATTTCCTCGGTTACCTTGCTTTTCGCGACTTGATTAGAATGCTTTTGAAGTTCAAAAGGGTTGCAGCACCCCAAAAATATTCCACCTTTTTATTTATTTCGTGATTTCAAGCTTTTAAGGTGCAATTTTTTTACGCTTCAGTACACAGTTGGTCCACAATGAATATAACTTACTCGCCCAAAGGCCAACGTTTCACTTATGCAAGCTCCCTAACGGCACTAAATTCGCACGACAACATTCAGCCAGTGAGGAAAGTGTCATGAACAAAGACTTTTATTGTTACACGCCTCATCAGCCCTGCTTGTACCCGACATTCAATGACCCCAAGCGCCCGTTCTTCTCTCAGGCCAAGTGTTGGACGCAGCAGCTCGATGTGCGAGCGATTATGTGCCCTTAAAGACAAACACGCCGATATTAATTAATTTAAAACAAAAACTTGAAGTAGTCCCGAGATGAAATTTGAACCATGAATAAATCATTGTATAATCTTTATGTAGAAAAAAATTCATTTTATCCAAAACATTGAATTTTAATTATTAATATTTGTTTAAAAAATGCATCAATTTTTGCGAATATAATTAACTATAATTTTGATTAATTTATCTCCATTTCAATGTATATGTTTCAACTTTAATTTGGTACTTCGTTTGTTCTGTTACGAATAAAAGTGTATTTATTATGAAATATTTTTGAAAGTCTTGCAAGTGCATTACCTGAATATTTCTCCCATTGTTGTAGTCAATCGGTTCAAGCTAGGAGTCTTAAAATTTGCCATGTAACTACCTATTACTATGTTAATTAAATACTGAAATATGAAAAACATTCAAGAACTTACCCTTCAAAATCCTAAAAGTTTGCATCGAATGACCTAACATTTCGAGTTCATACAAGTGTGTGGTAATTAAACTTGTGTTTAAATAGTGGTAAAAAAAATCCAATCACATTTTGGCGCAAATTTGAAAATTTTGAACTGATAAAATTAGTTTTAATTATATTTCATTATCGTTCACATTATTTTAAAAAAATTGAATTTGAAAAAAAGTGTTATAGAATGATATGAGACCCATTCTAGAAGAAAAAACTGAGTACTCTAACGACATCGTCGAAAATCACTTTACAGTTTTTTTCCAATTTTAATTTAAGGCCAAAATTGTTTCACAAAAATACCTTCAAATTCAACTATTTTTCTCCGTCTCTCCAATTGTGTTCAACGTGATACATGCAATAGAAGTTGAGAAAAAAATAAAACATGAAAATCACGTTTCTCACTGTATCTCTGCAACAGATTGCCCTAGAAAGCTGATGTTTTTGAATATACGACATTTTTTTCGCTTTCATATGAGTATTGCGATTATTGTTTGCGGCGGCGATGGTGTAACGGTTAGCCGTAACGGTAACGTGTAACGGTAACCGATTTGTCTATATCCTTTGCACGACTCGTCAGCTCTGCATTATGTGTGTTAGTCTTTGTCCAAGATGCAAATTAATTTGAAGAAAGACGTTCGAATATATTAATTGTTTATGTGTCATCAACATTTTAACTTCATTGCATATCCTAGTTAAACTACGTACAGTTTTACGAAATAATCAAATACTATATAGTACACTGCATAGTATTAATAAACGTAATTTGATTTGATTTTAATTTCCAAAGTTTTATTTCTTCATTTACTGAAAATCCATTCATCATCTGTAATAATAATCATTAGAGGTAAACTAAGTAAGATAACCTTCAGTAGTTCTCTGAAGATAAATTTGGAACAGCGAAATGTGCAACAGATTATACGTAATAACAAAATTAAAAGAAGCATCTAATCTTCTGAATATTCAGAGCATCTATTCCGTAGAAAGGAATCAGATTGAGGAAATCTGATTGAGGAAACCTGGAGTCTGTCGAATATGGTCTAAACTATATCGACGTAGATCATTGTTTACAAAAATGATGCCAATATATTGGGATCCTAAACAATGCTCGATTTCTATTCAGATTTTCAACGTGCTGCCGTTTACGTCCAGCGTTTTTAGTAACACAGGCACACGAAAAAATGTCAGACCCGAAGACTTAACATATTATTCTCTTTGTATTTCGACGGGCTGAATCTGAATCTGAAGCCAGAATTGCGCTAACACCCTCCAGTATTTTTAAATCGCAAAAAACATCGAGACATTGTATTTTTTTTGTTTTCGGGGTTGTTGTTAGACCCAAAGATCTGACAGATATTTCTCTGTGTATTTTGACGAGTTGAATCCGAAACTGAAGCCCGAATTGGGTCACCGCTCTCCAGGTTTTTTTGTTTTTGTTTTTTAAATATCAAAACACCACCCTCAAATTCATAATCTACAATTTCACGGTGTGTTTTTTTTCACGATTTAAAGAAACTGGTGGGTGGTGGCGCAATTCTGACTTCAGATTCGGATTTTGCGTGTCAACATACATAGAGAAACATGTGTCACGTTTTTGGGCTTGACAATTTTTTTTTATTTTGTGTATAATTGTTTTATACTAAAGCCAAGTTACGTATCTCTTAGTTGTCTTTGAAGGGAAAGCCGATCAGCCATTGGCTAATGTTTGATTCCATCTCCATGACCAAATATTTATTTCCGAGTATAACGAACAACTTATCTTCTGCTTGAAAGGCCTGATCAGTAATTAGTTTTCGACGCAATGATTGTTTTGGTTATTCTATATAGCAGATGTTACGTAAATAATGATATAATGAAGAAAAGTTTCAATTCTTTCCGCGTGTTCAAATGTACAACATGTGAGAGATCCCCAAAGCAACTCTTAAATTTGACTAGCTAAGTTTCTACTCAAAAAGTGATGTTTTTATAATTTAATCCCACTTTACACACTATATATTATTTTGTGTCAGAAATAGTATCACGTTCACAATAAACAGATGTAAATTAACGAGTTGTAGATCATTAAAAATAGTTGTTCTAAAAATGTAAAGCTCTCAACTATTTTCTACAAAGTTTCATTTAAGATCCATCTTTTAATTATATTTTTTATCCTTTCTGGTATTTATACAATCATGAATAACAAACACCTTACTCGAGCTACGTAAATAAATGTAAAAATACCAAAAAGTACTTGGCCTCCGTTCAAATGTACATCCTGTGCGTTCCGCCACAAGCACCTCTTAACTCCTCTTTCAAGCTTCGAGGAAATACCTTCACACAACGCTCCAAAGCACCTAGAATTAAATACCGGAACTGTACACATTCGCTCTTGCTTGCAACGGGAGTTCCGGGAATCCCCAAGAATCTGCGGTCGTAGCCTTCCACCTCCATAGTGGAAGCATTCGAGGTAGCGGCGACGGGGAGAAGGCGGCGTAGACGAGGGCGTTTTGATCTCTCAGGAAATGCACCAGATCAGAATGAAAAGAAACTCCACGCCATACGCAAACGTTTGGGATGCATTGTTGAAATTTTTTAAATTTATTGCACCCGATCAGTGGATAAATCACTTTACAGGTTTGATATAGGATACAACACTAAAACAAGTTATACAATTTTAAGTAAAAAGACGGAGGTGCTTGCAATTAAACTCGACACAATTTTGTATGTGAGAGGGAATCCTCTGTGGGAACCTCATTTAGATGTATTTTATTCACGACAGTTGTGTGATGGGAGTGGAAAGAGGTCAGTGAGCTTCGAATTACGTATATATGATGATTAAGGAGGTCTGAATTGATCCTTGGGAAGGCGTGAATTGATTCTAGTAGGACCATTACTGGATTTTCCGAGGTTGTACAATCTGGCACCGGGAACCAGGTTTTGGTTTGTGAAAAATCTTTTGGTTAATGGTGAAATGCGAGGTTCAATTCTCTGTAGAGCTGTTCATTGGACATATACCATGGAGCGTTAACCGACGTCCAGAGAATTTTATTTTGGAATACTTGAATTCTTTGTAAGTATCATTGTGGTGCACCGCCTCAAACAGGACATGCATATGTTAGTGATGGTCTTAATGCGATTTAATAAATATTGAAAATATAATTGCCTTTATTTAAAGAGGCGAGGTTGAAATTACTATTAAAAAAATGTAATGGTTTGAAATTGAAATGGTGAAAATGACACAAGAGTGACTGCAGTAGTACACTTTATGAGTCAAAACTATCTCATTTGCAGATTGTTGAACATGTATACCTTTGAAAAAAATTAAACGTGTCAATTTCATGTTTAGCTCTATTTGAAATCAGCATAATTCCTCCATGTTCAATTGAAATTTATGGGCATATTATAAATAGTTGACTAATCACATTACATTATATTTTTAATATTTTAACATAATATAATTTTTAAATCGTATTATATTTTTTTAGTCTCTCTGACGCCAGAAAACTGACGGTGTCTTTCTTGCTTCTAACGTGTGGGTGTCTTCTATGGGTGTGTTACTGCTGTTGTACCTATCCTTTGTCATTTTTCATCCATAAGGAAATTTTCTTAGTCAATTGACATCTTTGATTTCTCGCTACTACACTACACAGAGTTAGACGATTGAATGGTGCAATGTGTAAAATTTGCTTCTGTTACCTTATATACAAGAAAGAGAAAAATAACTTTAGTTTTGACAGACACTTCGGTATTTAAATATTAACATTTCTGACGCACAGCTTATTTGATTGTATACAATAATACTCATTCTTGTGAGTTTTGTTATCATTGTGTTGTATTGTTTTTCCGTATTGAATATTTCACACAATCCATATTTAAAATAGTTTTCTAGAGTAATGCAAAGATTATAGAGCAATTTTCATGGAATTTGCTACCAAGAGCTAGGTAATGTATGCAAAGTGGAAATAAATAATAAACTAGAAATGCTACATTGAAATTTAATTCAAATATCACAATGACAAGAAATATATTGCAAAAACGTTTGGAATACATGGCACGATTGGAAATTAATTTATATAAACATATTATCTCAGACTTTCGAAGCAAACTATCGTAACAAGGTACTGAGAAATATTTTTCATTTTGCAAATTCCATTGCACGCTTAGTTACCATCTCAGAAGCGGAACGAACTCTTTCCTGGTTCTCAATATCTCCTCGCACCAAATAAATCTTTATGTAATGTTCATCGTTCAGTTACTGATTGATCGCCTTTAATTGTTTTTTCTCTCTCTGTTAAGCTGCGAAAATATGACATTGCTCTTAAAGATGTTTATCTACGCCGATGATCTAAAGTTTCACTACGGCGTTAAATCAATATTTTAAAGCTCTTTAATATAGAACATATGCAATATAGAGTTATTTATTATACTCTCTTCTGAGGCCAAAGGAATTATTCGTTTAATCAATATAGCTTCATCGTAATCAGTGAATTCAGAATATAACGGGCTTTTAATAAATATGTTAAATAGGGCAAATAAAATTTGATTTTTAATTATCATTACTAATACCCTACCCCTCCCACGCTGAAAATAGTTTTTCTCAATGATAATCAAAATCCATGTCCTGTATCGAGAACGGAAAGAAATTATTTATATTCCTTCGTTGTTACCATAATCATCTTAAAACCATGCAGGTCAAAGGCCTCAAAGAAAGTGATAACACGATTAAGTGGTTCCTATTGCTAGCTGAATGGGATTAGTTTGTGGTATCTGTTCATTCATGCGTAAAATACTCCCACCCTTGACACCATATGTGCGAACGACATTGCATGACCACTTATTAACTTTTTATTAGCTCATGTTTTAGCGTAGCCATTCTATTGGTACTTCAGTTTGTCTTGATCAGCCACATATTACCGAATTCACATTGTTTTAAACTCAGTTTACAAAATTAGTGTTTGTCTTAACAAACGTAAAAATGTATTTTTGTAATTAACTTGTACTATATAGAGTGTAATGGAATTTTATTCACACGTTCTCTGCCCGAGGCGATACGAGCCGAACAGAAAATAATTGAATTCATTCATTCATCCACATTCCCAAAGGTGGCCATGGTATGAAATTTCATACCGACTACGCCCCATATAGTAGCAAAATCAGAGTTTCCGAATGTACTCACTTTTGTAACGCGTTTTTCGTTAATAGAGGGTTTGTAGTATGTACGAATCAAATAAGTCTTTGTGCTTTGTAGTTTGTATTCTGGCCGTCATGCAAGGACATGGTAATTTTTACTTACAGCAAGATGACGAACCAATAAGATTTTCCCCGCGAAAATGGTCATTTTTGTATCTTATGATAAGTATTTATTGTTCGAAACTTTACTATAATTACTAGTTCAAACCTATAATATTTTGAAACCCGTTATTAGCTTCAGTTGACTTTGAATGTTTCATTTTCGAAGTATAAAATTTGATACCATTGCGAATAATAGACACTTTTGTCACTTTAACAGAGAAAGCATAGCAACAGATGCTGAAGCCATAATTAAAATATTACATGATTTGGAAAAAGGCAGAGTGCTGGATAAATAATAGATAGGTCAAACGAGCTTCAGTTTGTATTTATTCTCCCATTGTATAATTCCGTCATTTGATGGCTGCAACTAGTTGCATAATGATACTCATTACGATAAAGATTCATTATGATACAGGTTCTTCACCAATCACAGAGAAGGTTACAAACCTAGTGCTGACACTTTTATCGTTGAGAATGTATCTAGAAAATGTTTCGTTCGATTGTGTACTTTAAAGTTGAATTTAATATTACATATATTGATGTATTTCAGAATACTATGTGGATTCCGAGAATACATTGATTTATGATATTCCTTGAATTGTTGCTTACCTTTTCTTAATAATAATAATAATAATAATAATAATAATAATAATATAATATAATAATAATAATAATATAATAATAATAATGATGATGATGATGATGATGATGACTCGGTGTCGACGTTTATATTATACAGCTATTCTTATGAGATATCCCTCATTTTTATCATTTAAATTAGTTTTATTATCATTAATGTTATTATTACAAAACTGAAATACTATCAAATTTATATATTGAAGGTATTGGTCGGTTGGATGAGTAGGGAAGTAGTACATTAGGAAATGTTGATATTTTTACTGAGAATGCATTTGTTTTTCGTAATTGTGCTCTCCTGTGAAAACGTATCAGCTGTCTTGAGGCACACGTAGCTTTTAGGAAAGGGAAATATTAGTTTCCTCTAGCTTGGTACTGTCTTGTCAGTAACGGATTGCTGGAAACAATCACTTCTTGGCAGCTTCTACTCTGCACTGCGTCGGAACCTTTCCAGTGTTCATCTCCATTGTACAGCGGAGGCTTCAGACTGTAGACATTGGACGAAACGAGTACTCCTCATTCGTACTGTTATTTGACACGAATCTGGTCTTGCTGCATCTTTGTTTTCTTACATAATATGTCGAACTAACGGAAGACTTCATATTTTAGAAGACTTGGAATTTATTTACTTCAGTAATGTTCAATACATACGGGGATTAAATAATGTTAGCAAGCGCAGTACGCTCTGAAGAAGGCCACAATACGCTGGCCGAAACGTTAGCCACCATGCCAGTGACGCGGCTCGTCCCAGATAGCCTAAACAACAGAAACTCCGGCCGCCGAAACCTAAGCAACCAATGTTAGCAACCGCCAAAATCGAAGAACTTAGAATGTAGCAAAGATACCCGCGATTCATTTTCTAAGAATTCATTATTTAACAATGTCTTTATTCTTTGAAGTGGTATTCAGTAGTCTAATGTTCCTTTCTATCTTCGCGGAACGAAGACGCATTATTTTATAAAATTTCTTCATGGAATATTTGTGTCGTCTAGGTATCTAGAACGAAAACTGCTTTTTTATATTTTCACTTGTAAAAAAATAAAACATGAAATAATTTCCACAAAACGAGAATCGTTGCGAGGAAGATAGAAAAAACTTTTGATTGTCCTTACAGCAATTTGTTTTTTTATCGTTATTTCTAATGGAATGGAGAAATTGTGAAGAGATGCGTCCTCTATTCTGGAGGAATAATAAACATTCTAAGAATTGAAAATATTCCACTTTTTTAGATTAGACGGTAAGCGTTCTCGGTGAAAAATGCAAATATCTAATCTTCAAAATCTTTCAAATAAATTAAATATTACATTTTTATACGCTGTAAAAATTGTGAATAAAGTACTAATTTAATTTACCCCCTCGGACAATCTTTTACCTCGCTCTTCTAGCCCCATTTGTGTAAAGGTATTCGGCCGTCGTTTATTGTATCAGCGGTTTAAATGTTTGATGTTCTTTTAGAACAAATTGCGAATGAAGCAGAAATAGAAAACAATATTTGCTATTCACATATTGCATTGAGTAACAGCATTTTTTTTCTATTAACAATTGTTGAATTTCATTTAGACCTAATGTGTTATTTCAATATTAGCGAAACTTTTTGTTTCAATATTTAATTAGTAGTAATGCAAGTAATGCGTTGCCCGCGTTCCTAGCCTTCGCGCCCACTGCGGTCGGCCCTCTGGGTGCTTTCGCGCGTCGCGCGGCGCAGGTCGTCGTGGCGGAGGCGGCGGCGGGGGCGGGGGCGGCGGCGCCTGCGCCGGCGCGGGCCCGGGCGGCGCGCCGCCGCGCACCCACCGCCCGCGCCGCCGCCGCCGCCGCCGCCGCCGCCGCAGACGCCGCCGCCGCTCAGTGGCACAGCAGTCGCGCTGTCCGTCGCCCGAGCCGCGGCGCCGCTCGCTCGCCCGCCTGGCCGTCAGCGCGTCGCCCGAGGACGACTGCCCGACCGATCCAGCGCGCATCCGCGAGCGCCGCCTCCCGGGCCGCCCGCCCCGCCCGCCCCGCCCCGCCCCCGCGTCCGCCGCCGCCCCGCGCTCGTAGCCGCGCGCCCGAATGCAAGCGTGAAGCGCGGCGCGCTCCCAGCTGGCGGCGCGCGTGCCATGCCCGCCGCCGCGCCCGCGGAGCCGCTGCAGGTGCGCCGCCACCCCCTCCCCACCCCCGCCCCCGTCGGCCGCGGGGACCCACTGCGACCGGCTGCATTGACTGTCCACAGGTGGAGGACGCCGCACCAGCTGCCGTAGAGCGAGCGGCCGCGTAACAGCCGAGCGCCGCCGAGGGACCCGCGCCAGGCAGCCCCGCGCTGCCGACCTCCCGCCCGAGGGCCTTCGAGGGCGCGCGCGGCCTCCGGGAGCTGTGACGGCGCGGGCGGCCGCAGCGGGGGCGGCGGCGGCGGCACAGGCGGCGGGGAAGGCGAGGGCGGCCAGGCGGCGCCTGTGAGCGCGGGGAGGCGCGGGCGATGGCGGCAGCGGGCGGTCGCCGGCAGCGCGCGGACGCCCGGGCCCGGCGGCGGGCGTAGGCCGGCGCGCCGGGCCTGCATCGCCCCCGGCCCGTTTCGCCCCGCCCCCGCCCCGCCCCCGCACCTCGCCCTCCCCCGCAGCAGCGGCCGCCGCCGCCGACCCAGCCCCGACCGACGCGACGCGGCGACCTGTGGCATCGCCGGGCGGCAGCCAGCGCCTCCGCGGCGAGATCGCGAGGGGCCACGGGACCGCACGGACTCGCAGCAGCGGGGCCAGGAGCCTCTTTCGCCTGCCACCCCAGTCAGCCCGCGCGGACGCCGGTGCGAGGGCCGTTGGCGCGCGTGCTCCTCGGAGGCGGCCTCGCAGCCTCTGTCGCGTCCCGCTGCTCGGGGCTCAGCTGCAGGCGGTCGCGGGCGCCCGGTGTCCCATTACCCTATCGATCCCCGCGGCCCCCCACCGTCCCCGCCCCTCTCCCTCCACCGCCACCCGCGCCGCCGTCGCACGTGCTGCTCGGGCCTCCACTAAAAATATACCGGCGGCGTCGGTTCCGGAAAAGCGTCGACGGGAGGGTCGATCGCCTGCCGCTAGGGTCCCGCGTCGCGTCACCGCCCACCGGCGCCGGGCGATGCGGAGGTGTGCGCCCGCGCCCGCCGCCGCCGCCCACGACGCCGCGACGCCCCCGACGCCACACGCGCGCCGAGCGCCGCCCGCGCCGGCCACCGCCGCGCCGCCCTGCGCCCGCCCCACGCCGCCGCCAAAGGGAGTGAAATCGTTATTTTTGTAAGAAGCCGACGGAAACAGGAGCAGTTGATTTTCTTCGAACAGTTAGGGCAGAGTCGATTTGTTTTATTTTGTGTTATTTACCGCATTCAATTCAAATCAAAAAGTTAGTTATCTCAGGGAATATAGTATATTACCAAAATACTCGTTGAATATAGAAAAGTGTGTCTGCTATACAATTAGTGTCCACGTTCACCTGGTTCTGAAAAATGTATCCAGAATGCTGGAACAGATGCGGGTGGGATGTCGATCCGTTGAATCGCTGTGCGTTTGCTCTGCGCGCGTGGAAGCGGACAGTGCCGCGGTCGCTGGTTAGCAACCACGGGCCCGGGTGAACGCCTGCCGACGAGCGCCCGCCGCATCTCGTTCCAGAGCCTCAGGCCACGCGCCCGGCGCTGGCCGCCCGCGCACGGCGCCAGCGCTCCGCGCCTTCCTGGAAGGCGCCCGCCAGCGCTCCGCTGCAAACGACGCCAGTGCCCCGCCAACCCGAGCCCTCCCGCCTCCGAGTGTTGTCCCCGCCGATTCAACCCTTAACGATCTCGTTGTGTGCGATACTCTTGAAAACGCACGACGCCAGTGATGTGAAAAGGATTTTCCAACCGGAAGTGTCGTTCCCTGAAATTGACGTTGCTCGACTCCGTTATTTCGCGTCCAATCGCGTGAAGAACTCGCTTCCATAAGAAACTAGGTGCTCGATCTTCGGGTCGCAGCCGGCGGCGTCTTTCTCCATCGAAGTTTCCAAGTCGGGGGCGAAGCGTGGCGGTCGGGAGTCGGGGAGATTGTCGCTCCGTCGCGACTGCAATCTGCCGCCCGCGCTGCCACATGCAAATGCCGGCACCCCCCAGGGGCTGAGGCGCGCGACGGGAACTCGCGTTTGATTAGAGGAAGCAGTCCGCCAGGGGCAGGACACCCCCGTTGCCGCCCCTCGCTTCTCTTTCGCCTCCGACCCGCCACTGGCGACAGATTCCCCGGGAAAAGGCACAAAGAACACCGCCGGAATCTCCACTCCGAGGCCGGATCTTACGCCGTCGCCCGCGGCGGTGCCTAGCGCAGCCCGAGAAGCGAGGAGTAAGAGCAGACCTTGTTGCACACCTGCTCTAGCAACCGCTGCAAAAGTTTAATCTTGAAATAGCCTCGTGTCAGAATCTGTTATGTTCCAGAAGAAACCCTTTACAAACTAAATCTCATATCCGGGGGACTTGCGCAATGCAAGAAATACACTCTGCGCGTCTCGATGTGTCTCTCAATATATTAAGCTCCGGTGACGACTGAATGCAAGATATAAATTGAATTTTTTATTATGATCACATCTACTCGGTCGTACATTTGAATCAGCACTCTACAAAACATCGTGTGAGTGTGAAAAATCAAAGGTTTAAGTCGTCAGATTTCATTCCCACGGTGCCTTTCATTAAGAAAGAGTTCGAGAAATCCAGTTAGTTTCCCTCATATTTTATTAGACGATCCTTTAGCAGTGAACGTATTAATATTTCGGGAATATATTCTTCGAATTATTCTCAAGAAGACTGCACATGAAGATAGGTATAGCCCTACTGACTGAAATAATTCAACAGAATCACTATGCCTTCTTTAGGGAGAGTCCCTCTCATTCATTCTTCAACAACAAGAAATATAATGGCTGATAGTTATTAGAACCATCTGAGCCATGAGACTCACGGACTCGCCAAGACTTTGATTAAGATAATCCGCCAAGAAAACCGACGAATTTGAAGCTGCGGTTTCATCAAGATCGCTGTGTGATGCACGTGCATTACACGTACATCAATACTTGAGCAATTTCTGTTTTCATCGGGTGAGCAGCATTTCCCCAACAGAATCGATAAGTGCTTCTTACACAGTGTCTATTTCTAGTCTTGGTTCGGAAGTTTCATTAGCACTCGAGAAATTGGGTACGTTTTCGCAAAGAATAAAGAACGAATCGAAAATAGCGAGTCTATTAGGTATGATACACCTCCCCGAAGAAAACACCGAGTGATTTTGACGGAGTGTTCACCACCAACTAGGAGCAGTGCGAGTGAACAGTGCCAGGCCGAGGGACCTTGCGGAACACCCGTTCGCGCGGGTCGCGTGCGCGAGGCGTCCGCCAGGTGTCGCCCGGCGCGGGCGGCAGAGCGCGCAGCCGCGCGGGCGCGCAGCCGGGCAGACGAGGAGCAGCAGGTCGCCCCCGCGGGCGCAGATGCAGGGCGGGCGGCGCGCCGGCGAGCGCGCCGCGGCGGCCGGCCGCGGACCGCACTAGCCGCCCCCGCCGCCGCCCCCGCCGCCACCCCCGCCCCCGCCGCCCGGGGATGCTGACGCCGCCGCGCGGGCCCGGGGACGCGGCCGAGCTCCGCGCCGCCGCCACCGCCGCCGCCGAGGGGGCCAACGCGTCGCTGCTGGCGTCCCCGCCGGCCACCCCCGCCGCCGACTTGTGCTCGCCGCGCCCGGAGGACGTGCTGTGGGACGACCCCAGCCTGCTGGCCTCGCTCGCCGTGCTCGCCGTCATCAACGTGATGGTGATCGTGGGCAACTGCCTGGTGATCGCCGCCGTCTTCATGAGCTCCAAGCTGCGCTCCGTCACCAACCTCTTCATCGTGTCGCTGGCCGTCGCCGACCTTATGGTGGGGGTGGCGGTGCTGCCCTTCAGCGCTACCTGGGAGGTCTTCAAGGTGAGTCACCCGGGGTGCACAAGGCGTGCCTTTCGACCGCCTGCTCTATGACTCCTTGTCTTCTCGGCACATCGGCCTCGACAGCTTGCCCTCGACAAACAGGTGTACGTCTAAAACGAAGGACATATTCTTCGCCAGAACTTTGTAGTTTCTCTGCAACTCGTTGTCGCTTTGTCTCAGGTATTGAAGACAATGTGTTTAATGATCTGCAGTTAGGAACTCTACTGAGAGCATTCAGCTTCATTTCTGCCATAATATATGTTTATGTTCTACTATTAAAACATTTTAGAATTCCAGAGATTTGTGAATTCTGGTGAACTTTTATATGCATGAATCTTAACGATTGCATTTCTCTCTCACATGATGTGCCGAGTAATACGCTAATAATATTTTCTCACCAGTGCCAATTGATAAATTTCCTCTCGTGCTTTCTTACATTTGCGCTGTCTTTGTACACTATAATTCCAAGGAACTTTTCTTGATCTCTGCGTATGAAGGTTATGTTATGGAGTAACCAGATTTTTGTGCGGGTCACAGACGGATGTCATTTATATATTCACAGCCAAAATTACAGCTCTTTTCTAACCAGTCTCAACTAGATTAATTACTCTCCACATCATATATTCATAATTTTATTATTATTAATATTATTATACAGACTGTTACAAACGGAGGGGAATACTTTCATAAATATAGTCAAAAAATAATTCTTAAAGACTTATTTCTTAAAAAATACATTTATTTACACTGTAATCCAATACACAGTTCATTCATTACAATTTCTCCGTTTTATATAGTAATATATTTCTTTCATTACTATATTTTAATTTTCGTTAGATTCACGAATAGTTATTGTGCCCAGAAAAAATATACATTCCAAATTTCTACCATTCTCAAACATGACGAATATTGGAACGCTTACTTTCGTCGATTCATTAATTTTTCGTCGATTCATTAATTTTTCATTCGTTTTACATCTCTCTTTACTTTAAATTAAACTAGTAATTTTCTTCAGCAAACAATAATAAGCAATTGTAAATATTTACAAAAGATACTCGGTTTTGTCGAATAAAGTTTATATAACTACAACTGAAGATAGAATAATTCTAGTTGTTTAAAATGACAGTTGAATATTGTTCCTTTCATTCGTTTATATCGAATTACTTATAAAACACCATTGTGTAAAATGATGCATTGTGGGGTATTACATCGAAATAAGTTTATAGTCCCAATGTTAAATATGGATTAATTATAAGATGGTTTGCAAGACTCAAATTTTTAATCAATAAATCGACGTATATAAAAGCATTGGCATTTACTCTCCATTGAAAATGAAAACAGCATTTGTAAGTAAAATAACTGAAGACCATGTTCTTCTCCTTCACATCTCAAGAAAATTATATCCTCTCAAAATATCATTGGGATGGAAAATATCGATGGTATGTATTCATCAGATAATGTAATAAACTGACTGCAGACATCTGTATTACTAATTTTGAATGTACACAGATATTGACGGAAAAGAATATAACTCTCTTTGTGCGAGGTGCCAACGGTTTCTTTAGATATCAAGAAAGTCTGAAAAAACGTAAAAGCAATGTAACAGTTTCGATTTTGACTGAAAAACGTCAATATTTGTTTCTGTTAATCCGCAATTTCTCACGTCTGATGATTCGCTGACTGGTGTGTTTTCTCTCACTCAGTGGGTCACTGCTTACGACACAGTGACGTCATGCGGCAGGAAGGAAGACGCTTCAGTTTTCATTGCGGCGTTTCAAAACCTTTTCAGAAAAGCCAAATTTCACTGCTTCCCACCCGACCGCAGCATTTTTTCACACCGCTAGTATAAAATAAATTGACTGAATTCCCTCCTCTAGTTTTTGGTTACAAATGGTATGATATATTTTTCTTTGATTAAAAATACCGTTCAATTTTTGTAGTTGTGATATCTTACATCGTACTGTTACTAACGTACTGTACAGTGTTAGCTGGTTATTTTATCCAAAAATGTAACAAAGCGTCCGATAAGGTGTCGATTACACCATAAGAAATATATTTCGCGTTACAAGTGGAACGCGAAACCGAGATTACGACTTACGACCGACCACCTGATATAACCCAGTTGAACATTGCTGAAATTAGTTTACAGGTAAAGGAACACCCAGTAAACATCTAACATTAATTTTCTTGAAAACAAATAAAATACATCTCAGATCACTTAGGTCACCAAAGCTATAGTTTTTTGCTTAAATTTTAACAATTTTTAGCAAATACAATAGTAACAAGGGATGATTATCATTTGAAAAGAAACTATCCTAACGCAAAAACTCGCGCTGGATTTTTAAGACAAATAGATCGGTGAGAAATGTCTCATAACATTGTTTAAAAGTACTGAAATATTTACAAAATTGTTTTAGTCGAAAATTAAATTTAACTGACGGTATTTAATTCTTCTGCTGCTCTAAAGGTCAATGGTTTGTCATAGACATTTTATTAATATTTGATATTTGCAATAATAGTGCTTTATTTATTCTGATGGATAAGTAGGATCTAAAACAATCTTTTATTTTTAAAGGCTCTCTTGTCAACAATTTTGAATATACGTTCGCCTATCGCGTAGTTTCATTTGTTATTTTTAAAAGTAAAATGGACACCTGTTATATTGATCTTCTAAAGATTTTGAGTCACTACCGATGATTCCAAAATAAAATACAAATGTTTAACAAAAACGTGATTGGTTTTATTATTTCATAGATGCAGTAAAATATCCAATAATTACGAATTCAAATGTCGATATCTTTGTGATTTCTTCACGTTTTATTT
Organism: Gryllus longicercus; assembly: GCA_038098605.1. NCBI lineage: Eukaryota > Metazoa > Arthropoda > Insecta > Orthoptera > Gryllidae > Gryllus > Gryllus longicercus. Next base: position 1,273,456 of record JAZDUA010000200.1, on the reverse strand, counting down.
TTCACTTTTCACACATTAAATATCGTAGCGTAATACCATTCAATTACCATTGCACTGTTGGTACATTCTCTTCAGTTTTGTATCTTCGTCATCACGTTATTCAATCTTCATTTGTTTTTTTTTCTGTTCTGAAGGACCCTTTCACCACATTCACGATTACGATTACACATTCACGAAGACTCCGGGCTGGACAGATCTGCAATTGATGAGTAATTTCCTTAGTGAAAAGATTCCCTCAGTCCCCTTTTAACTTCAGATCAGTAATATTATACGAATGTACGTAAATGATAGTCTTTTTTCTAAAAAGTGTATTCAATATATTCACTATATACGATGTTAGGATTTCACAAAAAACCAATTGTCTAGTGTTTATTTGTTCTGTATATGGGTCGGAACCGTTATATCAGTTAGCTATAACCGAGGGTTCCGAATATTCAAAGTCGTGAGTATTTGTCATGCACTGAATGGAATGCATTCGTTTTCTTGTTATCAACACTTTTGCCTTGTCTTCCATTTCGCTATTGCGCCCTCCTCTGACTAATTTTTCTCGCTATCAAACAAATGAGTCTTTTGACAACCGATTTCACATAATTGGTCTTGGAAGAAAAAAGATGTGCATGGTGTAGAATTAGAAGTCAAACTGGAAAGAAGCGTCTTAATAAGATACTAAAATTAATGTTGTGAGCTTATCAAAGTTTCTTGCTCTCAGCTAAGAGCAGGAAGTTTGAAGACCGAGTAAAGTTATTATCTACGGAAGATATCAGTAACACTTGGAACATCCACTGTAATCTCTTTAACACTTTAATTACTTAATATAACGGCAATTTGTTGCGTAATAACACAAAATATAGTTTTAAAAATATAACCAAAATTTTATATAAAACTTATTTGGATTTTGACTTGCAAGTTTCTTGATACTAAATTGCAAGAGCAATGTGTTGCGAATTTGCCCGCTTTTAAATATTCATGTAGTCTTCTGAGATAACTAAACTTCAGTAACTTTGAAGTGTGTGTGTGTGTGTGTGTAAAGACGGTAATGGTATCCTGATATATTGCAGAATCGCTTATCGCATATCGCTTACTGTGTTCAGGAAGCATTTTTATTAGCTTCTGCATAATTCAATAGATTCCTTTATTATCTGCATTCACTTACATCAAATTGAGCAGATGAGATCGTCTCTCGAGAGAAATATTTTAATATATCTATTTTCAATAGGGGTTTCGGAAGTCAAGAACGTGTGTGATATATTAGATATATTAAATTCTTAACAGAACGTCTTACAAAAAGAAGTCTTCGTATTCATACATTGCAACATTTTTGAACGTATGCGAATACCCATAAATGTGAAGGACGTTTTTTTAGGAATTCATAACATATAGTAGGAGGTAGAATTCATGTTCTGCATAACCACAATCCGAGTAAATGCGGCGCGAGAAGATTAACTTTATTAAGTTAAGCATTGGTGCAAGTTTTTCAACAGTTGGAATAATAGGATGAATACCTGTCCTCTTTACCTCTTGGGAGCAACCACTGCTTAGGTGGCTGGGCCCTAGCCTTCTTTCATTTGGATCTTTTCGGACTCGTCCACCCGCGGCCTGAGGCCACCTCGCCTTCAGGCGCGGCCACACTGGCGCTCACCACGGATCGCCCTCTCGCACACGGAAGTGGCCCAGGGATACGCTTATTCGGTGTGTTTTTAATAACCCATGCTCGTGTAGCCTCGGAGCCCCCACACACCAGCCGCTATTTAGTCTGTGGAGGCATCGATACTACGCCTAGGCAGCGCTGCACTGTGTTCCGTATGGCCTCCTGTTATCAGCGCCACACTGTTTTGGTGGGAAGGCAGGCACTACTCTTGAAGGGCGTCGCGCGCACAGCGTCTAGCGCCGGCTCCCACACCACCCGAACAGGTCAGAAACAAACGGGGATCATGGGAAGGGTGACGCATGGTGAGAGGTACGATCCAACAACCTACAACCAGCTGAAATGGCTCAGGGTATCAGTTGATGACAATGCAGCATTTCTGACCTGGAGGTCCTAGGATTCAAGTCTCGACTGTGGCAGGATTTTCGACACTAGCTTGTCAGCTAGGTCGAATACTACAACTGCTATCTGGAGGAGATTTGCGGCGGCCGGCTGCTTTGATAGGTAGTTTTCCGTGATTTTCAGATCAGTACCAAGCGAATGCCGGAATAGTACCATAGCAAACAGGCCTCGGACCGCGCGTGATTTTTCCTTCTTCTTCCTTGTCTCTTGCAATATTCTCACCCCTTACTCACACACTTACACTTACGTGCACTACACTGCCATATATGCTGGGAGACCAGTCGGAAGATTAGAGCTTATCCCGGCTGGGGCGGTGCCCTCCTGGAGGGAGATAAATGGTCGCCATTCTCGCCATTCAGTGGGGGAAATAACCTCACCCTCCCAGGATAAAAATATACACTGCACTTACGGGAATAATGACCTAAGCGTTGACGCGTTCGGAATCAGTAATCAAATAATCAAAATCCGACATGCCCCAATACACAGGTAAAGAACTGTGCGAGACTCGAACCTGCGACCCGGGGAACAGCCACTGCACTCGTGACTTAGCAATCTCGGCAATCTTTTTTAAACAGTTGGGTTATTAATAAACGTTTGCAACACGCACATGTTGGCAAGTTTTCATAAAAAGAAAGTTTCTCTCCCACGCAACAAAAACTGCGTCGTGAAACGTACAACAGTCCACATGTTAACGTACGACAAACGTGCAACAGTCCACAACTTAATACACATGTTTCATTATTTTACTTCATTATTTATTGTGTATCTGCCTCGTTTATACGTAAGTATAATAAGATTGTTTGAGAATGAAAAATCTTTCATCTGTGATTTTGTTGTTGATTTGAGCAGTACCGGGTGGTAATTGCTTCCAGACTGACATGAATCCATAATACCAAATTCTTTTAAGTGGCGTGGTACATTCTTACACATCTATTTAGAATACATTTTTGCCGAGGGATCATAACCTTCCAGGAAGATCGTGCGTGGAGTAGGAATTGAGGCTATTAACCTTACCCATATGGCGATATCTGAAGCATGCATTGTCAGCTATGCTACATCACTGACCCGCATAATGTGTGTAACTGTCGGCTGACAAAACGCAATGTTAGAGGAACACAACGTAGTTGTGAATGACAACATGGAAGCATATTGCATTCATTGGAAGCGTACTTATATTTCACATTGTGAGTTACGTAAATATCTCGCTCGGATCCCAACATCACTTCTAGAGTTATTAAATGTTGTTCGTATAAATGAATTGCACGAGAGATTTGTGTACATATGGGTACATAATACCACATGCTCGTTTAATTATCGATTAATGGTGTGTATCGTGAAAATTATTTTGTAGTTTACCGTAATAATTGACATCAATAATTCAAAGAAGATAATTTAAAGAATGTCATGCCTATCTTGGATTTCCTGTTAAGTTTGAAAATACGTACACACAATACGCGCGCACAATCGTTAATCTGTTTCGTGGGTGCTCGAAGAAAAGAACCTCTATTATTCCGAGCAAAACTAACTTTACAAATTACAACACTATATTAAGTGAAAAATGGCACATTTAATTTTAAAAAAACCTTAGCGATCTCTGCCATTTCTCTTGTAATAATCCTCCAGAAAGTAATTATGAAACATTTTCAGCATCTAACGGGCTAATTATAGGTGATGTGATGGAATTTCTTCCTGATCACCTCATCACATTACTTACGGTGCAAAATTTAAAGAACGCCGAACTGTGTAAAAATATCCAATACAGTTGGTGTCTGCATTTTTATTAACAAACGTATCGACAAAATAATAATTTTTATCGGCCGTGCTGTTATTTGAAATCTTGGCTTCGAAGGAATTTCGTTTCGAATATCCGAAAGTACTTTTATGTTATTTTTACTGCCAGAGTAAGGTTGCCTAGCTTTGAATGTGTCGTCCTCTTACAAGGCAACAAAGGCGCCGAAGGCTATTCAGCCCGTTTATAGCTTCATATAGATCACAGACTCCCGAGCGAGGTTATCGTGTAGCCAGCGAGTTGACTTATCAAGAAGTTGCAAGCCGAGGTTTGCATGAAAATGTCTCTTTTTAAGCAGCCGCCGAAATGCCTGTTTCACTACTCCGCCCACATACCAAAAAAATTGTTTTCTAATTAATAGTATTATCATATTTAAATAGCATAACTACATTACATGCATGTTCTTTAAATTACTTGAAGTACTATATCAAAACATTCTAGCAACTCATTAAGAGAAACGTATTCGACTTGGATAATAAGGTCCGCAGAAAACTCACTAGAGACTCCAATTTTTTAAAAATGTTTTCTCAATATATTCAAAGTAATTACCAGAATATATATTTCATCACGTCCAAAGACGTACTTCCATTACAAATATACTCGTACATTTTTTTTTATTTCAAGCTACCAATTAAAAAAATATTACTTAAAAATATTTAAGGATAGTCGAAACTGCCATTACCCCCTCCTCAAATACGTTTTAGACACCCACTAATAAAATCTGTTATTAAAGGAGATAATTTGCGTGTTAAAAGTTCGGTTTGGAGCACTATTGCTTAAAGTGATACGATGCTCAACTGCTGAGATAAGCCTGAGGATCTAACAAAGGAAACAAAACATTTTCGTCTGACCGTATCAACTACTACTGACCTTAATGTATCACTTCATGAATGGAAATAAAAATTCAGTATCTGTGCCTAAAAAATAGTGTATGACACACGTGCTCCTGGAATTAGGCCGTTTAGCCTAGTCTTCTTTAAAAGTAAAACGTATAGAGTGATCGAACGAGTCTTCGTTCTGCGCCGTGCGAGCAATTCAGCCAACGTCACCTATCACGCCCGCGCGCTTTCTCCGCTTGCGGCACCTCCGGCGCCATGCGGGCTGCTTGCCCGGCCCCTGCTCGGAAGCCCGGGATGGGAGTAGAGAGGGGCGGGGATTGACTGATATTTCCGTGTAAGTCAACTGCTATGGTCATTATTTCCGTTAGTGTAGTGTAATGAATGTTATCTCTCTGGCGGTGGCGGTAATTTTGTTCCCGCTGGATGATTCGGCGTCGCCCTACATGTCGACATTCAGCCTCTAGGTATCTCCCCCAGTAGGGCTCCAGCCCAGCCGGGACAATCTAACTCCCGACTAGTCCCCTGTTATGTGTGGTAGTATAACAAAAGTAAATACACGTGTGTGTAAGGTTGAGAGTTCAAAAATGGGGAGTAAACGACTAGGCGGGCCGAGACCCATTTTGTTAAGTACCGCTTCGGCATTCGCCTGGCATTCATTGGCGAAACCAAGGAAAACTACTGATGAGAGAAGCCGTCTTCTCGAAATCTCCTCCAGACATCGTCTGAATTCGACGTAGCTATTTAGTTAGTAACCAAAAACTGCTACTGTCGGGACTCGAACCCTAGGACGGCACCGCTGCCGAGATAGCGGTAATGCTGACTCTGATGAAACTCAGTCCCTGGGCGGTAAGAGGGAGGGGCACTGCGGGTTGGAGACGGGCGGGCCTGGGCGTAGAGGGGCAGAGTGGGGAAGGATGGGGCGAGGCCGGGCGGGCCCGGCGGGCCCGGCGGGCCCGGCGGGCCGGGGGGGGGTGACCAGGGACGTGCTGTAATGGGCGGGGAATGGGAGAGCGTGTGGGAACGTGAGCGGGGCGATCCCACACAGACCGCGGGCAATACAGTAGTCGAGCGGTGGAACTTGGCGTCCTGTGCAGCTGCCTGCAACGATTGCGCGGAAACTTGTCACGATGGGTCATATGAATAAAACTGAGCACTTGCTCAGGAGTATTTGCTCCGGAGCAAAGTGAGTCTACTCCGCGGCACTGAGCAAAAGCTCCATTTCGTATGAATAAAAACTTCGTATGTCTCCGAAGAACTTACTCATGTCTGGCGAGCATTTGCTCGTCGTGAACAAGTGATAGTGCAGGCTAAGAGTTTTAAAAATTGAGCAAATTGAGCTCAAGAAAAATCTTGAGCAACAAAGAGGTTACATACGTTACGCGTGTCGCGCACATTTGTGCAGAATAAAGAGCAATGGTTTGTTGTCTCGTTCTTTAAATTCGAATATGAGTAGCAGTAACGAAAAACAGGCGCCAGAAGCCCAGCTAGTTTTTGCCGAAATGCTAAGCGAATATAAAATTGTTTTTGAAAGGAGACAGCTTTCGAAGGTACGCTGTGGCCGAAACGAAACATTACAAAGTTTGAAAAAACTGTACCCCGAAAAATTCCAAGTAGAAAAGAGCGATGGCCAGTTAACATAAAAGATATGCAATATGAAAACGCGTCTGAAAGCAAACGCCGATAAAAATCGTGCCAACCATACATTGTTCTTTTCGAATCGGCAAAGATTCTAATAGTCTACATCACGATAATTTCGCCTTATCTTGAATTTTTTTTAGTCCGCTACATCTGCATGTCAACACACGGTAAAAAAATCGGCCAATTTAACCTTACTTTTCAAACGTGAGTCTGCTACCATCTACCTCTGAAGTCTCTATTATTCAGTCTTCTATTTATTCATAGTATTCAAGGTCTTCTATAATAACAACACGAGAGTGTGTCGACATTTGCGTGCTCTTCGTATTTGAGTGAAGTATCCGCTCACACTATGCCCTTTCACTTCCGAAGCAGTGAACACGTCAACCGCAGCCATTTATACCCACAAGACAATTTCCCTAACTTTGCCCTGGTATCTGCAAGATATTAAACTGATCAAATCGATATGCCATCGAGAAACGTCAGAATCTTTTCAACTCTATTCGTGAAATTCCACGCCAAGAAGGCAAGGTATTTCTCTCTCTGCGGCGGGATGTGTGGAGACGGAGGGTTGATGAGCTGTTCCCGTGGTGACACAAAATCCCTTTCACTTCACCCATGATTTGAATGCTACCGCACCCAGCCTAGGCTCCGCGTTGAATGGTTAAGAAAGCCTTCCTTACGCCGCTCGAATTATGTTCAATGAAATTTGACATACGCGTACTCGCACTTGTGTAGAAGCTTTTCTAAATCACGAGATTTGAGGTAATGGGAGACCAGTTGGTCCGGAATATGGTGGAGGGAATAGGAAGAGGGAAGAAAAAATGCGTTCGAGACGCAGCTCGGTGGATTGTTTGTTCTTATGTAGAATTTGCCAGTTTGGAATCGATTTGAGTAAAACACAGATCAGGAAATCAACCAGTGAGAAAATACGGTCCTTAAAATTCTTATTGAGGAAAGGATTCGTTCTACCGTGCTAATTAGCTTGTATCGATGCCACTTAGCTATTACCTAGAGCCTCACATTCCGTAAAATTCCTTTGCAGGAAGTGGCGGATCCGTGGCGTGGGGCACGGGGACCATGGTGCAAAACCATCATTTTTAAAATGTTTTCTCAATCTATTAAAATTAATTACCAAAATGCAGATTTCATAACATTCAAAGAAGAATTCATACATTACGAATCTACTCGTACATTTTTTTTATTTCAAGCTAACAATGAAAAAATGTTCCTTAAGAAATATTTATGGAGAGTCGGAACTGACATTACTTCCTCCAAAAATACGTTTTAGTCAGATACTCATGAAATTGGTCCTAAAATATGTGTAGCGTGCTGAAAAAAGTTCGGTTTTAGCACTATTGCTTAAAGTGAGATGATGCTCAAGTGTTCACATAAATATGAAAATGCAATTAAAAAAATATTTTCGTCTTACTGCATCAACTACTACTGACTTGAATCATTAAGTGAATCGTACACTTGTATCAAAATAAAAAGAAAGTCTTAAAGAAAGTTGTCTTAAAAATAGTGTATAACACAGGTGCTAAAAGTTACTTTATTTTGCTCTTAGACACTTTTGCCACTCGTATCATAAATAACAATTATGGGTCCGTCTCTATTTTCACAACTAAACGTGCCAACGCGTCTGGTGTGCCATCAATTAACATGACCAATTTAGGGCACATCTGGTATCGACCCTGCGTCTTTCTGTTCTTTCGGCACTTCTTATACGAAAAATCATATATTAAATACCTTTTTCGACACGAGATTCGAAACTCATCCGCTATCTTTATACAGAACTCCTTTGCTTTCACTGTTCTTGACACACCGTCGAAAGCACCATTTTTTCCTCAGTCGATTACAAAAAAATAGTTATCGGAAGTTCATGTAGTAGTATTTGCATCTAGCCCTTAAATATTCCATTTTTAAAACAAAATTTATTGATTCGATATTTTCTAATGTAGAATAATATTAAACTATAATAATAACAATGACAATGACAATGACAATAACAATAACAATAACAACAATAACGTAGCTTTATTGTAACTATTGAAAAACGTTTTTAATTTGTTGTTGGTTTTTTGTTTTTGTTTTTGATTTTTTCTCCTTTAATGATTGATATCGCGACGTTTTGATCTCCAACTGGCGAATCAGGAATCGCACTTTGTGTGTTTCCACCGGCAGGCAGAGCAATGTGTATTTTGATATTAAATGTACACGGATGGTGCTAGTTCTTGCCAAGTGTTGTGAACAAACAGCTTGCAAAGCAAAATAGTTTAAAAAATAGGTTTACGGAAATACTAATATTATTCGTTTACTTTCAGAGCAAAATGACAATATTAAGGGAAAGATCATGATTTAAGATTAAAAAGGCATTGTGGGTAGATAGAATCGAGCATTGTAGGTACGTAGAATCGAGTCTGGCTCAGTGGTCCATGTAAATGAGTCGTACGTAAATAGATAATAGTAAGCCACTTTTTAGGAGGGGCAATTAAAAGTTACAAGAATTCTGTAAATCAGATGATCAAAATAATTGTTGCGCCCATTTTGTATTGTATTACACTACGTCACCACAGACTTGCTACCTCCAGTAGAAATGAAAAAAAATCTTAATTTTGCTTGTTGTGTTTCTTATAGTTGACTAATCCCAAGCAACTCAATTACAACACGAGTGCGTAATTTTGATCATGCCATCCAAGATAACTAATTTCGTTAGACAATCATGAAAGCTCAAGTTTCTGAGCCAAAGAACGGGCAAAATGCATTTTCTTCCTGGAAGCTGAAGCATCTTTGCCGGCCAATTCACGGAATTCCCCTCAATAAAGTACACGTACAGTCCTCATTCCTAGCCTTGCGTTCAGGTGGTGCCCTGGTCGGAAGTCACCTTGTATCTACTGGATTCCTCTCAGAAAAACTTTCCGGAGAAACCTGGCTGTGAACCTTAGGTAGCGTCTCTGCTCTAACGTTATCGGCTCAGATGACAACAGACCGTCGAGTCATGGGCCCCTTTGCATAACGCGAGGAACCAAGCTCAGCAACGTGTTAATCTTCAGTTAGATTTATTTTCTGGAAATTTCTAAATGTCGCATAGATGTCACCGCGAGCGACTGTGCGCGGCCAAAGAAGCTCGGCGCTTTGGCACGTGAGTCTTTATCAATAAACTCGAGTAAACACTGGGAACCGACTGAAGTGGCTCAGTGCGTAGCGCTCTGACTTCGCAATCGGGAGGTCCGGGTTACGATCCCCGGGCCGGCCACCCTGACCAGAGTTTTCGTGGTTTCCCTCGGTCATATGTCGAATGCTGGGATGGTTGAAGAACGCCTCCCACACCCCCACCTGCCACCTCCCACCATCATCCTCGACCTCTCACCCCGCATCATCACCCTATCACTTCATGAAGCATTCTCCGCAAAGGCCGGAGGCCGTTGCCGTTAATGATTTCTTAGTTGTATTAATAATAATAATAATAATAATAATAATAATAATAATAATAATAATAATAATAAATGCTTAGAATGCGACTCAAGATGTTTCTTTTATGCAACAGAAGTACCAGAAATTCACACCTGGCCAAATGCAACAGTTTACTTAAAAATGTATTTTTAATCATCTTCAACCTCTAAAAACATTCAACCATTGTCCAAGAATCGCGCATGATGTCTCCGAACCCCTTATACACAAGTATTCGGCAGGAAGATGAAATCCCCCTGTCTGCTTCAGAACGTGACACGCCGAACATCGGTGCATAAAGAGTTGCATAATTATCTGGGGGAATGCAATATGTGCAACTTTGTTATATACAAATTTCTCGGGGACCATCCATAAATTACATAACGCAAATTTGGAGTAATTTAAATACCGTCTCTCCCCTCGTAACGCACTCGTTACGCGCGCTTGAATAACCTAGATAATTAGCTAACGCTTGCGACTCCTCCACACAGCTTTGTAAGTGTAACAAGTAAAAATAAATTAAAGTAAATGTAATTTGTATTAATTTTTTTAGTGTGGAATTTTAAAATTAAGGATAATTAAAGTCGAAATTAGGTGGCGATGCTGACTGCACCTAACAATAAGATTGGGGGTGTTTCGTGTGAAGAAAGAACGCATATGCCAGAAAATTTCATATCACAAGTCGTACACACGCCGTCGAGGATTCCGCATGGGCGAGAGTCTACTGCGCCAATGCAAATGGATTCTAGAATATACAATAATAGCGGTACCTGGCAGACGTGATTCTGCCCTTCATCTCCCTATATCGCATTCCCTCTCCCTTTCTCTCTCCGCCTCTTTCGCCGCCTCTCCCTCTCTCTCCGTCACTCTCTCTCTCCGTCACTTTCTCTCCGTCACTCTCTCTCCGTCACTCTCTCCCCGTCACTCTCTCTTCGTCACTCTCTCTCCGTCACTCTCTCTCCGTCACTCTCTCTCCGTCACTCTCTCTCTTCGTCACTCTCTCTTCGTCTCTCTCTCTTCGTCACCCTCTCTCTTCGTCACTCTCTCTCTCTTCGTCACTCTCTCTCTCTTCGTCACTCTCTCTCTTCGTCTCTCTCTCTTCGTCACTCTCTCTCTCTTCGTCACTCTCTCTCATCGTCACTCTCTCTTCCTCACTCTCCGTCACTCTCTCTCCGACACGTTTATTTATTTATGTTTTTTAACAAATTAATTAGTTAATAGTTTTTAATTATTTTAAGTATTAAAATTAATTAGTTTTAATTATTTAAGAAAACGAATAACGTAAAAAATAATAACAATGTTACGTAATACTAAACTAATCCCCCTTCCGTTGTGAATTACAGCTTAACGCTGTTTCAAACTCCCTTCCCTCTCTTTCGCGTTAAGTAACTTATGGACGACTCTTTGGCCAAACGTGATCATTTTTACAATCCCAAAAAGGTTGTATTATTTATTCTGAGACTATATTTTGGTTTAAATAATTTGAAGTTTGAATATAATGCAACAAAACATTGATGTCAAATTTTGACTGTTAATGATGAATGGACTCATTATTGTCTTTCCATTCTTTTCTTCTCTATTTTGTGAAAATTCACAATCCTGCTGCCGCTTTGTTTGACGTGAAGTCTCGCAAAAAAAGAAATCGAACTTCCGACGCAGTTTACGCAAGTCCCTCTCAGGGCGTAAAGTCCACGTGGATTGAAACGTTGCTCTATATATGCAGGCGAACCTAGCCTAGTGTGAATGTCGGCGTGGACGATTCGTTTAAGGGCAAGCCCACGCAATGCCTACCATCCGCACGATTTACTGCATAGAAGCGTCCAAGTAAAGAGTTCAAAGCCGCGGTCACGCAATCAAACGCACCTTTGATGTCGATCTGTAAAATTGCACCCATTGGGTCACGTGTTCACACCGCACGTCGTAGTGCTCGGGTGAATGAAGCCTGAAACCACAATGAATCCGTGCGTTTAGAACTGGTTATCATGTCTTTTACTTTTCATAGATTGCAGAGGACTTCTGATGAACACGAAGTATGGAGGTCGCGTATGATCGCAGCTGCTGTCAGACGAACATGATGCAAAGACAAGCAATTAGCATTGCATATTCGAGCAGTGGAGTCGGTTAAATCTCATGGACTGCATAAGGCATTTGATCATGAAATGTGAGTGAAGTGAAAGGTATACGAAATCTCTGACTGTGTGAGACCGTGACCTGCCAAACTAAAATACAAGGCGAGCTGCGTAACAATCAGTGGCAAATGTCACGTGTAAATTTGTTTTATGAAATTCCCCACCACATGTTCATTGGCAAAATGTTAGGTCGCTCTACATGCCCTAGAAATTGGTAACACTTATACGGAGACTCCCTGCATCTAGAAAAAATCACATAAATACCCGCACATCCACTTGGTGGGACTCAAACTCAATGCATTTCGAAGCGAAGAATTCATGACGCCAAGACCTTACCGACCTGGGCTCTCCAGGTCGGTACTTATTATTATTATTATTATTATTATTATTATTATTATTATTATTATCATTATTATCATTATTATCATTATTATTATTATTATTATTATTATTATTATTTGCATGGAATCGCGCTGTATCGCAGTTGCCATGAAAGGAAGTCGCTTTAGCCTATGTTAGGCATTCGCTCCCTTCCCCTAGAGGCGAGAGCCCGGACTTGACTACTTTTTTCCAACTCGTCGACCTATGCTTGTCTGGCTGCATGATTAATATCAGGAGCGCCTCCGCGCACGACATATCCGCCGGCGCTGCATCTCCAAATACGAGAAGAATTATGAGCCGTTCCATTGCGAGTGACGCGCGGAGGAATACAAACATTTTGGGAGTTTTCTTTTAAAGGTCGGGGTAACAAATGTTCCAGAAAAATGTAAACTTTCTGTTTTGTTTCCTCCTGTCACGACATTTAAATCTAACTCCTGGGGGTTACATTAAAAAACCAGTGAACTGGAAGAAGTTCGGGCCGTATGGATTTAAAGTTGTCAACTTGTGTTTTTCTCTCTGACACTTCCCTTTCAGGCATTTAAGTTAAGTACGAGTTTAAATTTCAGGGCTTGCTGTAATTATTCAGAAGCACTTTTTAATAATAAATATAGTAACTGAAAGTTACAGAGATCATCCGTTTTTGCATAATAGTAAAGATGAGTACAGTACATCTCTTTTTTCTTGTAAGAAAATGAAAATTATGATTATGATCCTCACTCCATTTACAATGGACTATATAGGCACGGACCATGGAGAGACGCTACCAACAAATTGACGGGTGTGCCCTGAGGCCACACTCAAAACCACTCCAATTACAGTCGGAAATCTTCGGAAATCAATTTTTTGCGATTACCGAACAACAGAACAGAAATATTATTTTAAGAATATTAAAGATCAGTAAACCGCGTCCTAAATGGCAATTTTCTTTGAAAAATTTGGAGCCATTTTTAAGAAAATGGCGCTTACGCGCTACAGTAAATTCGAAATTGGAAGCATTTTTTCACAGAAAGGTTTTGAGTTTTAGAAAAACTGCATTTGAAGTCATTCGAAACACTTTAACTTACGAAGACAACAGTGTTTGCAAAGTGCTGTGATATTACCCGCGTGAGAGATGGTATATGGTATATACATACATACATTTATTAGAACTGCAATTGGGTATAACCCGGTGGCAGTTAATGACAATAATTGCAAAAATTACAACACTTACATTAATAGTAATACTAAGAATGATAATAATAATAATAATAATAATAATAATAATAATAATAATAATAATAATAATAATAATAATAATAATAATACCGTACAATACAGTACAAGACGAAAAGCAGCATTGAAAAGTGCATTGATCACGTTCACCGCACTTCACTTCACTTCACTACACTACACTTTTTTGCTTTCAATTACACTGACCAGCACTTCACAGCACTTCACCGCACTACACAGCACATACTCATTTAATATCTTGTTCTAATTTGTTTCTAAAACTTTGGACACTGAGAGGAAAAGCTTTGAAAACTGCTGCAGGTAAACTGTTCCAATCTCTAATTGTTCTGTTACAAAAGGAAAACTTCCCAAGATCTGAATTTTGTTTCCTTTCTCGAATTTTGTAGGTGTGATCGCTTCGGCCGAAATAATTTGGTTTTTCTAGTCTAATCTGAATTTCCTTCCGAGCTGGTTGACCTACGTACGATTTATAAAGAGCGCAAAGCCTCGCCTTTGTTCTTCTCGTTTCTAGAGGTTCCCATGACTTTTTTGTTGCGTTACTTCTATAGGTAAACTTATTCGCTTTTCTCTGTATTCTATCTAGATTTTTCCGGTGCGCCTTTCTGTATGGATCCCAACACGCAACTCCGTATTCCATGAGAGGGCGAACCAGCGTAAGATATGCTAATTCTTTGGCGTTTGCAGAACTTTTCTTTAGTATTCGCATTACAAAATGCAGACTTCCACGTTTTTCTTACTGTCTGATTTATATGCATCTCCCACCCTAATTTACTATCTAGATGAATGCCTAAATACTTGCATGATGAGACTCTTGGGATGATAACCTCACCTAAACGATAGTCTGGTTCCTCATAATTTCGTCCCCGCCCGAACGTTATTGTTTTGCTTTTAGATCCATTAATTCCCATGTCATTTTTTTCAGTCCAATCACGTAAATGCTCTAAATCCTGCTGTAATATTTGTTCGTCAGCGCTATCTTTAATTTTTCGGTATATAACACAATCGTCTGCAAATAAACGCACCTTTTATTGTATGTTCACATGGAGATCGTTCACATACGCTAAGAAGAGTAATGGCCCTAACACACTTCCCTGTGGAACCCCTGAAGTAACATTCCCCGTAGTCGAAAACTGATTGCAAATTCGAACTTTTTGTTTCCTGTCCCTAAGAAATTCGCTTATCCACCTCACAACTCTAGCATCAACTCCTGAGGTTAATACTTTCCTAATAAGTAAATTATGCGGTACCACGTCGAATGCTTTCGCGAAGGCGATATTTAAAAAAAATTACATTTGTGTGATTTTTGAAAGAAAAAAAAAGAAAAAAACTTCAAAATGAACTTTTTTCATATTACTGAATGCAATTAGCACTATCCGTTCGAAATGTTTGAAGAACAAATTTGGAGCCAGTTTTGAGAAAATGGCGTTTGAGCGTTTCTGAGAATGCGGAATTTTGAGCTAGTTTTCACAGAAAAGGGTAGAGTTTTCGAAAAACTTTGTGACATTATTTAAAACACATGTACTTATAAGTTTAATAATGTGAATATTAACGACGTGAGAGTCAAGTTAAAAAATTACACTTTTGTAATTTTTGAGAAAACAAAAGAATTGGCCAATATGAATTTTATGTCATTTCATAGTGTGCATTTAACACCATCCCTACCAGATTTTCTCAAAAACAGCTCCAAGTGTTTTCTTTAAACTTTTTAAAGAAAACACTTGGAGCGGTTTCTGAGAAAATCTTGTTTTTGTAGTTTTTTTTTAATTGCACAAAGTTCACGCAATATTGCACGAAATCTACTATCATTTTTTAAAACAATTTACATGATCTTAATGAAAGAACAAATTATGGACAACAAACTTCGTTACAAGGAAAAATCTCTATCTTTAATTTTGTAGTTGTAGGAAGATCCCGAAAAAAAATTCAATCTTTTGAAATTTTCGAAAATTTAGAGTTAACCGTGAAAATCGGACCTACGCTACATTTATAAGTGTATTTTACTCAATTCTTGCAAGGAATTAAAAGAAAAAAATGGAACTGCTTTTGAGAAAATGTTAAAAATGTCCCAGGGGCTTCATGTAAACCCCCAAAAACTAATTAATGATTTGCAAAATCACAGAGCTTCGACTTGAGAGAAATGAACAGGGTATATACGTACGTGTACGGGAAAATAAAAACATTTAGCTGTACTAAATTCTACCTATTCGCATGATACCTGTAAATATTTTTACGGCGATTATAATGTTGAAATTGCAATATTACCAGTTCATGTGCCGTATGGGAAGTAATGTACAAGGACATTGGGTGTTAGGAATCTTTGAACGGGAGTGAAACATTAATAGCTACTACGATTAATTGATAAGTCCAATGGCAGATACTGCAAGAACATAATTTAACATAGTTAGGCATGAAAGAAATTGTCAACACATGAAAATACTTGTTTAACACGCTGTGTGCGACTTGCGTTTTCCGTTCTTGTTTCCGTATTCCGTATGCGAAACAGCTAATTTTTTCACAGTCTGCCAAACATCGCGAAGCGTATGCAAAACGTCGCGAAGCATGTGCGAAAACAATTCACAATTATTTCATCGTGGTGACGTGTTTGTTTAGTATTTACAAACAAGTGTGTTACGACACTGACGAACCCATTTTTTCTTTTGTACAAGTAAAGTAGTTCTAATGATTTGTTATTTAATTTATATTCCTTTACTTGACACATTGCGTTTCGCTCACGGCGTGTTAAAAAAGAGTATACGCAACACGGGAAAGTGGTGATTCCCGCACTCGTCTCTTTGTCGTCCGAGCGCACGCTCGGACGCCTAACTCGACTCGTGCGTGAATCATGTTTCGCGCCCTTGTTACGTAAACTACTATTAAAACAGTTTACAGCGTCGGCGACGCCACATTCACCTATATCTTCGTATGCCATTACAGTCAGCTGTGCGTTGCCGGAGAGTAAGGGTAGATGATTAATGAATACGAACTATAGTGTTTCGAGTTATCGTAACTTTTACTAGCCCTGTAGGCGAGCGTCATTCAATTGGCTCATAGGGTGCGACTTAGCAACTTGAAAAGTCCCAGAACATCCATCCAGTTGATTCACCGGCTTTGCCACACAGCGAAGAGGCCGCTCAGTCTGTCGGGACAACGGAGAATTAAATATTAGTTGCGTTTCGTAAAAGCCCTTTCATGGAAAGTTGCGGAGTGAACTCAATTTCGGTCAAAGTTAAACAATTTCGAATGGCACTCGCCATCAAGAGCCGATCCTTGCGATATAGCCCTCTTTATTAAGCACCCGCCGTCTCAAAGCGAACCAGCGCTGCCAACTTTCGCTAGCCTAGGACGCCGGTGGCGTAATCAGCATAAAGTGCTTTGCGAGATGATCGGAATTGTTGTGCGACGATTTTTAATACATCCGATATATTTGAAGACGCCTGCGGATAAGAAGAGATGTGCAATGAAAAATTTGATTCGTATCATATTTATTATTATGATTAATATTATTATTACTATTATTATGATTACTATTATTATGATTACTATTATTATGATTACTATTATTATGATTACTATTATTATTATTATTATTATTTCTATTATTATTGAGTACTGAAGATTCCTGGATTTCTGAATTAGAGATCAGTCGACTAGATAGATAGCAGGTCGAATTCACCTACTAGAATACCAGCTAGAAGACAGTTCTTGCTATCGGATGCTGTGATTGATAGTTTCCCGAAATGTCTCTGATGAACACCAGGTGAATGCCGGAGTAATACCATGATCCATGGGCCATTTGCGACGTTTCGTTCCTTACCCGTTGGCACCTCCTCTCCCCTTACTTACACGAACTACACACATGGGAAGAGGTCGGGAACTTCTTCCAGCTGGGTCGGTACCCTACTGGCGGAAACACCAGGAAGTTGGAAATCCCCCGTACACTGACATGTTAAAGTGACGTCAGCTCTCACGATCTATTGGAGAAAGAAAATCGCTACCACCCAAAATAAAGCATGCAAGGGATCATTTCCATAACAGTTTCCATAACCATAATTACAACTTACGCGCTGCAATTCCCATAATAGTTCCCGCGTACGGAATAACGAAATATTGAATAATTTTCGCCTTTCCTTGGGGGAAGACCCCCACTGCGTCTCGGCCAACAAACCTGGCGGCGCCAGGGCGGAGCCGAGGCGCGGGCGATCGAAGGCAGATGGGGAATCGATGGTTTGGGCGGCGCGGCGGCGCGCACCTGCCGAATCGCCTCGCGCCGCCTCCGAGGCCACGGCTCTGCCTTCTTGCGGCCCGCCAACAAAGGTCCCGAAGACGACGCGGCTTAGAGCCCACTTCGATGGCACGCACGATAAAACTCGCTCGGGCGATTGGGAGCGGATAAGGGCCCGTCCGAAACAGTGGCCCCACAGCTGCCGCCAGGGCCGGATTTAAATACTGCGGGGGCCCCCTCGAAAAAAAAGACTTTTAGTTATAAAAGAATAACTTTTTGATGAATACATATGAAAATTTATTTATTAATGTACAGATAAAATATTTTACAAATTTTATAGATGGAAACATTTTTTGTTTTTTTTTCGATTTTTTTAAATTTTTTTTTTTTTTCTGGTGTGATGCTACCCCCCCCCCCCCCCCAGGATGAGAGCCCCTAAGCAACTTCTAATTTTGCTTGTAAGTAAATCAAATCCTGACCACTGCACGAGGCAACCGCAGCAGATCACTGGGGTCACGTGCAACACTTGAAGCTCAGTTCTGGGAAGGCGAGCTTCGTAGAAGGAGGTGGGGTGCGCAGTCGCAGAGGGGGGGAGGATGAGGGGAAGATGGAGCCCCGGAGAATCACCTGGCTATTTTCGGACTACGTTGACCTTAATGCACCTCGCTGGGATGGCCTGTAGTATTCGGACTGTCCATTGATGAATAGTGCTCTGTAATTAATCTGTAATTTATGGCATTGCCTGGAGGATCTAATTAGCTTGTATTCTTTATTCAAACTCAACAAATTTTCAATCACATGAAACTCTAAATTGTCGGAAATAAAATCACAAAACATTATATAGTCGTAGTTTCATAGTCATAGATAGGTGCAATTATAAAATTATTTTTAAAACACCAAAATGATTCTAGTCTCGATTGATGTGGTTTCGTGAACATTGATTTTTACCCCCACCAAATTTTAATCCCGTTCCATCTTCAGTGTAGCTTTGAAAAGAGGGAAGAGAAGGATAGATTATTTCACGAACGACCCTCTCTAATGGTTCGTATTGTCGAAGTGGTTGTGTGTACGGTCGAATTCTGGCTCGGGCTGTTGGACATTGCCGAGCAAGCTTTGGCGCGGTCGCTCTGCTCCGACATAATCTCGCCAAACGACACGGCCGAACTTTCAAGATGGCAGAACGACGTCAAGTCAACTTGAATTATTTGGCCGAACTTGGTCATTTAACATGGACATAAACGTATCGTGTTCGTTTATGAACAGGAAGCTCGATAGAAGGCCTCCACTTTAATTCTTTAATGTAATGGTAGGGCATTTCAGATGAAGTGGACTGCTGATATATGGAAAATAAACCTAACTTCATTAATGCAATAAAAATCTGTTTACCACAGCAGCTAGAGGCTAGAATTGGTGAGGAGGAAACCATACTGATGCAAGTGGCATTCATATCATTTAGAGAAATGAGGAAGACGCGTTCGTGTTTGGTTTAAGGGAACGGTGGAAGGAAAGTGGGAGACGTTCCTTCAGAAGATGATGTTTTTTGCGCTTGGATAACAGTGGCATGAAAATGTGTAGTTTCTTTCATTTATCCGTGCGAGAAGCTGAAAAGAGGACAAAATGTCACTTGGATCAATATGGTTCCACTGTCCTCTATTCTTCTCAATAGAGAGCTGAATTCGACGCTTGTGTCGAAACTCGGTGACCGTCGGGACTCGAACCCTGGGACTGCCCGATTAAAGATGTAACACGAGCGGTAATTGTCACTGAGCAATCTCAGCTGGTGAACCCCAAGCAGGGTTACAGGGCTAGAGAGAAAATAAGAAAAAATCCGTGTATAAATCTGTGGTAGTAAAATATTTAAGAGTCGACACCGGTGTTCTGACTTCGTCGGTAATCGAGGTCGCGAGCACACTCCTCTTCCAAGTAGTAAACGAACAAGCATCCGACATACAAGCCTTTCGATATTATTTCCGCTGCGAGTGGATTTCGCAGCAAATTCCATACCCTAAAGATATTAACACCATCGATGCGTAGGATTTCTTACAGACCTCTAAGAAATTAGTTAAGTATTCTGGCGCCAATAAATTGAAGAATGATATCGTCTGATAAAGATATTGAATACGTCACCGCTTGTTATTCATTTTGCCCTAGTGTTCAGTCATTGAAATCAACGTATTACTCTGTAAATTGTTTTATTTTTTGATAAACAACTTTAAATTTTATGCGTACATTGCTACTGCGAGAATACGTGTTCATCTCCTGCATTGTATTGAATATATTCGTAATTTATTTCGTGTCATATGACATGCAAAGCACCGAAATTGATCATTATTTCACGTCGAGTAGGCGTGATTTGTGACTGGGTCAGCTAGTCTCCGCTGCTGCTGTGGCCGGCGTGCCCGCCAGCTCGGCGCCGGCCTCCCGTTTGAGTCCGGAAAGCACACATAGAAAGCAATCAAGGAGTTCCTGGATGCCCGATTACCAGCGATTTGACGCATGATACAAAAAGTTAATAGAGGTCTCCGTGTATTCTGTGTAGATGGAGCCATGTCGATACTTATCGATTGGCAAGAGATCAATGAGCGTACACAGAGCTGAAATACTACAAGAGTTTCCTGAGATGAATTGCTGATGAACGGGCGAGGAAAGTTTCTGTAAATATCAAATTAACTTCAAGAGAATGTACAGTGTACACTTAAGAGACATATGTAAACTTCCTTCATATTGTACGTAGGACATTCATATTAAAGATCTGAAGATGATAACATACGGATATCATTAAGCAACTATCACATTAGAGTGAGTTTTGTATATTGTACTTGAAGAATATCTCAAAATAATGCTTTTAAAATGTTTGTATTTCCCGTCGTCTACTTTTTTCAATTGTTTGGTGAACGTTGCTTTATTGTATATTATAATTTGCTCTCTGAGTTCTTGTTGAACTGATATTCTATTCAATACAATAAAATCTGTAATAAAATCAACAAATACATCAACATCTAATTTCAGTAAGAACGATTGATCGGTTTTGAAGACCTCTCAACTCTCAATTATCGCCCATACTGCTGTTCGTATTGTTTGATAATCTTTTTTCTCTTTATTTATTAGATCTAGCTTTTTCACGGGCAGCACAGTATTCAAAACTGTTCGAAACTGCACAAAAATCTGCAAATATGTGTACAGATGACTTCAACATTATAATCAGACTCCAAATCTATATTCTAGATCCATCTTTAAAATTATTTCTCAACTTTTTCTATTCATTAAGGCTCCATTTAATTCGCGCGACTTGTAAAATTGCCTAAGTTGCTTATCCCATTCCCTGGAGCAGTTCAAGAAGTCGGTAAGCAAAGGTACGCCCCCATTTGCATCTCATTTTAATATTTTAAATTCGTCCAAAAATAATGTCTAATATTAAATTGAGCAATCTTATTTGAGAAATATGTTAACAAAAGATTGGCAGTTTTAAATTTTAAGGTACAGTCTAAGAGACTAATACACGATTTACGTATCTCTAAAAATAAACTAATTTTGAAAAATAGACCCAACTTTTATCATAGACATCTGATGAAATTTTCGGGTCTCACTTTTTTTTTAGTTGCACTCTATTTCGAGACTTTGCCGTGGACTCGCCAGTGCAATACACTTACGTGCGGATGGGCGCGACAAAGCAGTAAAAAGCAATGGTCTTGTTTTCTAGAGGCTATGCAGCTATGTAATGTTACTGGCGGAATGCCAGGGATAATTCAACCTTTGCGTGACTCAGCTGCTTTGACGTCCTGTGACGAACAAGGGAGCTCCGAATGTTGCAATAAAAAGGATTATTTTGTCTGGCGTACACTTTCTCTGCAGGTGATTCAAATATTGGTACGGCGAAAAAAAAAACACTGGATAATAACTATCTCGCGAAATTAGAAATATCTCAATTGTTTTTTATTCCAAGTGTCGTAAAATTGTAAGTCGCACTGTTTTACAGAAAAGGAAAAAATCTTATACGTAAATGCCTGATGTTCATTAAATACAATTTACTTAAAAATAATTGTCATACACTCGCTTAAAATATTATTGCTAACGTTACTATCGATGTTCGATAAAATGAAATATACAAATAAAGAAATCAACACCCTCTTGCCAACATTCTGTCCTGGGATCAACGAGTCAGAAGTGAAAGCTGGCTGACTTGCTACTCCGGAACTAACATACTTCCTCGAAACATCAAGGACCGTAAACATCATAGTAAAGACTGTGCTTTTGGACATCCTGTTCGGGAGAAGCGATATATTGAACCGGAAATCCGTGACAGGAAATCCTGTACTGTCCCAGATCGGTGACGCTATCATGGTGTTGGGTCCGCATTTCAACCTCCACCCATTCCCATATCGCTCGTGTAAACCGAACCTCCTGTGTTTCCCATCAGGGCTGACACGCGGTGCCAGGAGATTGTTTGCGATTTGCCCGCGAACGCCTGTCCATGAATGAAATACCAGCGTCATTAATATTACAGAGCTGTAAACCCCGTTTTGATAACCGCCCTTTACATGATAGGATGTGACAAACGGTTTGTCTCAAATGGAATAGCACCGCTTCTATCTAGTGACGGAAATATCACTTCCGGGACGCAGGGCAGGAGTTACGCATGGAACAATGCTCAGATACGCATTTCTTGCATTCTTCCCGTTTAACAAAGCAAGTGAATTTAATTTAAGGGGAATCGTCGCAGAAGGGCAGTAAGCACGGTATTTACATTGTGTGTTACCACAAAGAGGTATGCTGACGAATTTGCTACACGAGAGCGTGGAATTTGCTAATTAATTTTTCTTTCTGGGCTTTTCTAGCGTTGAAGTGATGAAGTCTATGAAACCTGAGATATGTTACGTACAAAGCTACATGTAGTTAATTTTAATTTTTAAACTAAGAAGAAATTCTTTAAAAAAATCCCTTTATTAAGAATTATTCATTCCATTTCTCCATTGTGTAATGTTATTTTATGTTGTTGTCTCGCTTAGACTGATTAATGCAATTCTTAGTTGTTTTATTATTATTATTAATTGTTCTTAAACCTGATTGCTTTTAATAAAAAAGCTCTTCTATTTTCGGCAGTTTTAATTCTTTAATTTGCCCTTAAAAAGTAAAAATTCAGGATTATTTTCGTATTTACTTTCTTGCCGTATACGTAATCTAATTTCTCTAAAATGTTTCTAGACTTTACCCAGTGTAAAATAATTTTTATGCCATACGACCTTCCAGTAATATCTCTTACCACCTTTCATACCATCTTGTTGGAAACAAAGTACCCCCCAAAATTTGCATCTAAATCAGATTTAATTTATCAATGATGTTTAAGTAAATTCTCACGTTTTTAAACTTCCGCAAAATGTGTATAATTCTAACTCCTTAATATACACTCTGCCTTATAAAAATATAATTAAAATTTCATAATGTATTTTTTATCATTAGAAGATTCATACAAATATTTTTTTTCATTATAATGCAATCTACACTCGCGAAAAATGATAAATAACTCCTAAGTGTTAATGATCAATGAAAATTATGAGCAAATGAAAGTGAAGTGATTCAACTGCAATCAACAGAGATATACGAACTGATGTGAATGTCTGTGCACTGCACCTATCATGATGAAAGTTTGTTAAAGCTCTGGATGTAGTTAGAATATTAAATTATTTCTGCGTTTCTAAGAGATTTTTCAAGAGGCACGCATTTCTGTCAAACAATAGTTGCAAATGTTTTTTTTATAAAATCAAAAGTAAAGCCGAAATTTAAATCTATTTATGTAATGAATAGTACACTATGAAATGTCGCCTTTAGAATTTACTTTTATATGTTGATAATTATCCTCTCTCAACTTGTCCTTCACCCAAGAAGAGAAGTGGGAAGCGCCGGATAATCCCTTGCCGATCGAGAGCCTGGTCACTGCAGCGCACGAGCTGATTGTAGCTGAGGATTATTTTTAGGAAGGCGCAAGTCAGACGCAAACTAATGGACTCACCAGGCTCCTGCTCCCGAAGGCAGCGCCTTGCGGCCGGGCTGAGAGGTTCAAGTACACCGCCCCGCACCCTCACCATTGCCACCACCACCGCCACCGCCAGCCTTTGTACTTCCTTTCGTTTTTTGCCTTACTACTTAATTAAGTATTAAAGCGCAAGTATTGGAATGCTATAGTGGAAATCGGTAACGAGAAAGAGGATAAGGCTTGTTCCTGTATGTAATAAATTACATTCTTCTACACGTTTTGTAATCAGAATCGACATTTTTTTAGATCCTCGATACCGAAAAATCGATTGACGCCTTATATTCAGTCCGTCTGTGGTAAATACAAAAGCACCTAAACTTATTAATTCTTTCCTAAATTCCTATTTCGCGATCGATCGAAATGAACTCGAGGTTCCGTGAGTTTGAAACTGATATTTTTATTTTAAAGAGTACTTTAGAAGAAGACACAGCTTTTTTGAAGCTTTCTCAAAAATCGCTCCAATATTTTTCAATTCAGTTTGGTTCTTGATAGAGTAATAAATATACTCAAATTAAAATTAGTAACCTAAAATAGCGCAGGACTAATTTTCTTCAAAATCTATGAATTTTCGAAAATTACTAACTTGAAAGATTTTGTCTTCTTCCTGCATTTATAATATTGAAAGTAAAGATATTTTCCTGAAAGAAATCTGTTATGCAAATACACATCGTGAAATAATATTATGTAAATTTTTTGAAATTATATGTAGTTTTCGCATAATTTTGCGTGAAATATACACAATTTATGCACACTTATTGTCTCAAACTTGGCTTCCAACTTTTTCTTTACTTTCTCGTTTAGGGTATTAGACGCTTTAAAAATCCACAGTTCCGATTTTCTGCAATCTCCGCATTTTCGAAGATTGCAAAAAATTAACATCGAAAAAGTACAAATTTAAAAATATATTTTTTAAATAAAATGTTTTCTAAAAATTATATCTTGAAAGAAAATCTTGATAAACGTTTTTAAAAAACAATTAGCTTGAAGATAATGAAATTTATTATCAAAAACATCTACAATTTTTTTCTTATTTTTTTCTCGGATATAGCAAAGGACGCTTAAAAATAGTGTAAACCTTATTTACGGTAAACTCTTTTTATTTCCGAAAATCGCGAACGAAATATTAATACTATAAAACATTACAATTGAGGATAAAGATGTTTTCCTTAACGAAATATGTTCTTTAAAACGAGATCTTGAAATAATGTAAACGGAAATCTCTGATTTTTTAGAATTATAAATGCGAAGATGCATCCAGCGTCGGAAATGTAGGGTCTACGTGTGAGGTTGGTGTTGTAGGATCTGGAGTGATTCCACTGAGAAATTATTTCACAATCCCATCGTGGAGGAAACAAAGTGCTTGTTGAAAACACTTCTCCAGGTTAACGTAGTATTATTACATGGCGTAGACGTTCAAACAATGCGAGAAAATATGTGCTGTAGTTGCATAGGTCCTTTCCATAACCTACCTTCCGCGCGGCGCCGCTGCGGCCCCTCCACTGCTTCCTCCCTCCGTTTCTGCAGTGCCACCCCCCACCGCCGCTTTGTGCGCCGGCGACACTCTTGCTCTCCAGCGGCGGCGGCGGCGCAGCGAGCGTCGATCATTTAACGGCGGCGGCGGCGGCTGCACCCGCAAAGGCGGCTCTCGCTCCATCGCGCAATCCGAAAGGCGACGCCCGACAAACACTTTCATGTGGCTGCGCGAGGCGCGGCGGGCGCAGTTCTTGAGCAGCTCCCCGTCCTCAATTCGCTCCCCGCTCCCGCCCTCGCCCCCCCTCACCCCGCCCTCGCCCCGCCCTCGCCCCGCCCTCGCCCCGCCCTCGCCCCGCCCTCGCCCTCGCCCCGCCCTCGCCCTCGCCCCGCCCCGCCCACGCCCCGCACCGCCCTCGCCCCGCCCTCGCCCCGCCCTCGCCCCGCCCTCGCCCCGCCCTCGCCCCGCCCTCGCCCCGCCCTCGCCCCGCCCTCGCCCCGCCCTCGCCCCGCCCTCGCCCTGCCCTCGCCCCGCCCTCGCCCCGCCCTTGCCCCGCCCTCACCCTCCACTCGATATTTTACCTACGCTGTACTCTCTCCCTCCGCTCAATCCTTTACATTTGTATTTCCGACTTTCCTCTATTATCCTTCTATACCTGCCTTCTTTTTTTTCTGATCCTAATTCCTCTCTCCCCGCCTCCATGCTATGTATCCTTTCCTTCTACGTTCGCCCACTGACGAGACGTCAGCTGCACGGAATCTTCGGCCCGAATTCTTTCATCAGCACCCACAATTTTGGCGCAAGAATTTCTTAATTTTAAGAAAGTGGGGATGCTCACTTTGTTCAATAGGAATTCGAAATTTTAAAATATATCTGCAAATGGTTCTAACATTTTTAGACGTCGAGAATTTTAGTAACAGGTTAACCAAATAGCTAAATGGAACACCTGTGGAATGCGATGTAGAATGAACGGGGATTCAAAAACTTGTACGTGTTAAGTTAGTTGGGTTGAGTTAACTAAGCAAAAGTATACCAATTTGAATAGTTTCGCTCCCATATTTCGACGGGAAGGCTCCGGTGTTCGGTCTTTTCTGTTAATGTAAAACTTTCGCGAGCCACGGCATTTTACACCAGAATACAGACACGTTTGACCTTGAAATACTTCTCCATAGTAACTCCTCCTTAAAAAATTTCTACTTAAATACGTGCATTCTAGAAGTGTTCCATGTTCTTTAAAAAAAATACTCGCAGACAAGCGCAGATGCTGATACCGTTCAGGGTTCTGCGGAGTGTAGTTGATATCTTAGCAACTTCATGGTTTCATTTAATACTTTGTAAGGTCTTGAAAGAAGTGTTAATCTCATGTTGCTAAATGATCATACACATATCAATGAATGAATTTTCTAGTTTACGATCACGTGTGCGATTGCGTTATTGAAGCGATATTAGAACAAAATATGACTTGACACCCAAACAACAAGCCAGTCAAATATCTCGACAGACTCACGTACATATTAAATTTCCTTCACATCTGTAGAACCCATCAATTATATCTCATACACAAAAGGTCATCTTCCCTCGTGACGTCATGTTGCTACTTCCCTATACCAATCAATCATTCGTCCAATCTTTCCCTACGCTTCTATCTGGCCCTCGGTCAGGAAATCAAAAAAACCCAAACTGCAAAATTTCCAAAATAATTTCCTCCAAACTATTACAAAAGCACCCGTGTTTTTATCTAACTCCCACAACGAACTCGGCATTACCCCGATCTTCATCCATTTCTCCATCCTATCCTCTCGCTTCTACCTCAAAATCCCCCAGCTTCCCTCAGCCGTTCATTTCAAAATTGGAACAACAAGAAACTAAAACGGAAAATACCGCGACAGTTCTTCGGCCCTCCCTGACCATTATGTATCTGAAGTGGCTTCGCACATTTAATCAACCAACATTTATTGAATCTACTTATCGTACCCATGTCTCAATGTATTCATCAATGAATCATGTTTCCTAAACAATGTCAGTGTTATTCAAAGTATTCTCAGTGTATAGTACTTGGTTTTTGATCCAATTAGAAATAAAAAAGTAAAGAACGAATCACTTGTTTCAAGTCTTAGTCTCTTAACAACGCGTGTCAATTCCATTGCCTTAATTTGCAACGTAAATTTATTCTCCCGAAATATTTGCTAAAGAGACCTTTTGGATTGGACCTTAGACACCAAACGATAATTTGCTTTAGGGACCGTTTGCACAAAAAAGGTAATGCTATGCTTAATTTCAAATACAATATTGTTTCACCAGGCTGTCATTCAGTATAATGAGTCTTTCATACAATTTTCCAACATCGTAAATATTGCAGGAAGGATCTTGACTCTAGAGAAAGTAGAAATAGATTTACAGCTTTGAATAACGGCTTGCGAGGAAAATAAATAAAAATAGTGTATATGAAATAGTGTTCCCACTTTTGTCATTATGAAGAAGCCAATTATTCAAACGTTTGCTGAGCTGCGCACGTAAGGCCGGCAGCGCTCACGCTCCACTCCCGTTCCGCGCAGATTGAAACACCGGGCTATTTTAATGCCCCGTCGCGCGGCGGCGCAGGGGAGGCGGTGCAGGGAAGAGTAGGGAAACGGGCGACGCGAGGTGGAATGGGAGCGACAGGGGGCCGAAGTGGGCGGAAAGAGATGGGGGTGGAGAGAGGGGGGTCAGGGAGGGGTCGGAGGGAGGCAGCGGCTCGCGGGTGTCCGGGCCGCTGGATGCGGGGCATCTGATGGGCCCCGGGCACGCGAGGCGCCTTTAAATGCCCCTGGAGCGCCACGGTCTCGTATTGCTAATTGGGCGCACGCAATTAATGACTTCGTTTCCTAGTTCGCGTCCACCTACGTTCCGCCTCACTGGGGCAATGGGATAGAGCAATCGTCCAACTATGCGGCGAGAAGGGTTCGAGGCTGATTCCAGGGTAAACCATGGGCTTTTAACTATCTGCGCTGTGGACCCTTGCAAATGACTGGTGATTTCATTCGTGTAAAGCAGCCCTGTTCGCCCAACGGCTCGTACAAACTGGCTCGCTCTCAAAACGCCCGCAGCGGCCCCATTTCCGGGCTATTCTTGAAGAGAAAAATCGGCTGAGTTATCAACGACTATTGCCTTCGCAGCGAATCTGGCCGGAAAGTCCTTTGGTAAGAGTCCCGATGATTATGGGACACTACCTGGAAAGCTAGATCGAATTCAGCCACTGTTTTGAGATTAATACTAGACTTCCCTAACGATACTTCTTTATTTCTCCTAGAAATGCAGAAACAGTACCCTACAAATGGGCCACGAACTGCTTTTCTCCTTTAACAAACACACACACACACTTTCAAGCATTACATAGCCACACTTGTCGGGATATCAGAAGGCCGCTTTTGCTTGTCACGGCTTTGGCAGTGCCCGCTAGGGGAGATATGTATCTGGAATGGGAAACCGCGCTACCCGACCTGAAGTTCGGTGCGGAATCTCTCGTTCCAGCCGGGAGGAACTTCGCCACCTCTCACTGTAAACTATTCACAACACTAACGGCACCATGGCAGTTTAATGCGCCCCTGAACACCAATCGGTCAACCGTAGGGAATGGGCGGCGGGGTGCAGGAAGAATAGGAAAGGCAGAATGAAGGAAAGCGAAGCGACGATGAAAGGAATGGAGAGAATTCTGAGAGTTTTGAATTAACAGCAAAAGGGAAACTTTTCTGTATTTCATTGGCGAATTGTATGATTTTGTTCAATAATACTGTGAAATTGCTGTCTCGGGTTTCGGCGTCAAAGTGAACTTGATGTGAAAAGTAATAAATCCCTTAAACCATGAACAATGGACAAGAATAGCTTTTCGTATGGTAGTATACATGTGAGAATGCATGTCAATCATAATTTATTTATAATTCATATCTTAGCAACTTCTGTAATATTTAAAAATTTAAAAATACGATAATAAACCCCGAGTGCGTTACAAACGATATTAAAAAGTAATAAAGCGAATATAAAATTATAGCACTAAATGTATTTCACGAACAAAAACGTCTAAATTATTATTTCGAAAAATTTATAAAAAATAACGCAAAAAATCAATCCGCTTCAAACAGCGACTTCGGTGTTGGGCTTACGAAAACTAATACCGCTCTGAGGTGTCTCTGTCCACGCTCGAATTCGACCGACAACTGCGTGCGCTGCGTCGACAGGAACAACCTTAAAATTAAGGTAAACCAAATATAGGTTAAAACACATTCACAAGCACATGTTTCAAACACAGAAGCTAGTTCGTCAGATGAAAGAATATCATCCATTGAAAGAACACGTAACACAGTATTGTGGTCCTTAAATTAAAAATCGTTTCATGGTTGATAATATTCGTAATCTTGTTCAGGTTACACAAAGCTAACGGGTAAATAAGTTATATCGAGAAAACATCTTAACATCTAATTGTAAAGATCTTGCGCAGATAGAAACAGTATTCTATTACCCGACGTCGGTCAAATGTGTGAGTATTTTTTACATTATCATTAAAATCAATACGTGAGGATCTTCAAAGCGATGGGCTTTTAGGAGTCAATGCGTTGAGCTCTAAAGTCATACAATTGTAATAGGCATCCAGGAAAACATACTTGTCAAAGTAAACATCATTTACTAATGTTCGTTGTGTTGCGAGCGGGCGCAATCTGGCTTCCTCGACGAGGAAAACTGTTTAATTGGACGACCATTTTCGAGCGCTCGGAGAGACTGGATAATACAATGCCACGGTCCTCGTAACCAATCGCCCTATACTCAGCACCAGGAAATCGAGAACTGTTTGATGGAGCTGAAAGAACGGAGCAATATTGACGAAAGCAGGAAATTTGAAATGACCCACGAATTTAAGATTTAACGAGCTTTTCCTGAAGAAAAAATACCTCTACCCTAATGAGGGAGTTGGACGTCGAATCCGGCGCCTTCCACATTCTGAACGAGCCCCTTCGCCCGGCCAGGCAGCGCGCGGTCAGTGCACTCGTGATTATACGCGGAGTTCGTGTCTCGGTGCAGCGTGTTGGCGTTTGATGTAGCGCGAGTCAGCCACGGCGATCGCGGAGGCGGCGGCGGCAGCGGCGGCAGCTCGGAGCGGGGGGGTCGCGGTCGATTGTCGACTACCCTCCCGCCCCCACAGCACTCGCCGCCATTCAGCGAATGGCTCCCTCCTGGCCGTATAATGCGGTCGAAATAATTGCGCGCCAAGCGGCCGTTTGTCGCGCCGCATTGTTTTGCGCGAGCGGGCGGCGCCAAGGCAGCGGGGCAGGGGCGGGGAGGACATTGTGCGAGGGCAGCACGAGGGGGCAAAGGTCGGGAAGAAAGCAAAGCGAAGTGTGGTGGGAGAGGAATAGGTGGGTCGGGGGGGGGGGGGCGAGTTAGAACTGGCCGACCGCTGCGGGAAAGAACTGAATGGCAGACCCGGGCAGGGGAGGCAGGCCAGAGGGGGGTGGGGAGAACGTGCCGAATCGGAGGAGGTGGGTTTGATTGATTGTTTGATAGATTAATGCACGATTCCCGGCGCGTTAACAGCAAAAAAAGGTAATTAGTCCCGTAAGTGTAGTGCCTTTTTATCGCGTGTTGGCGGTGACCGGTAATTGGTTTCGTGGGATGGTGAGATCCGGCGTCGACTTGCCCGTCGGCTTGTGGATTTTTCTTCAATCAGGAATCTTCAACCAGCAGTTTATCGCCCCAGCCGGGACAAGCTGTATGATCTCAACCGATCTCCCGATATATATGATAGTGTAGTGCATGAAAGTGTAAGTGTGTAAGTAAGGGATGAGGACAAAACAGAGGAAGAAAAGATCGCACTCTGTCCTTGGCCCGTTTAGTAGGGTACTGCTCCGGCGTTCGCCTGGTCTTGATCGGAGAACCCACGGAAAATTAGCGATCACAACAGCCGGCCGCTAGAATTCTCCTCCAGACGGCGGCTGAATGCGTCCTAGCTACAAGCTGTCGAAATCATGCTACCGTCCGGAGTGGTGGAGTTGGGCTGGGCGGGGTGTGTTGTGGCGGAGGGCGGACGTGGAGACGAGGCGAAACGGGGTGGGGCGAGCCCGACGCTTGCAGGCTAACTATAATAATGACGGTGGGAAGGCGCAGAGACGCGATACCACTTTTCATGAAATTGTTTTACTCCGCCCCCGGCGAGTTGAAGAGCTCAACGTGTGTGCCAGACACGCTCGCATCCAACGGTCTGAATACTGTTGCGATGTTGCTTGATAGTTTGCCAGCAACAATTCGCTAAGCATGTTTTTTAAATGCCGAATTTTCACTCTCTCCTGACTAATCTGTGGTAGATACGCGATGAATAACTACTCTGATATAAATTAATTATTTAAGATTTTTAAGTGGCAAAGTAATGCATCTTAAACACGCTGCTCTAATTATTCATTTATTATACCTATATAATATATATATATATATATATATATATATATATATATATATATATATAGTATCTTTGATATTAGTTTGCTATTAAGCAATTAAAAATCAATGTTTGTTGCCTAAAAATATATTTCTAATGCTTGGTGCCTGAAAGTCCATTTTTAATCGTTGTTCGTAGCAATAACAAATGAAATAAATCTTTTGGTAAAGTGCAGTGAGATATTTAACAAAAGATTGTTTAATGTTTTGTGGTACTCCAACGTAAAATACCAGCCCCCGTCGAGAGAAAAGTGAGGGAACTGTCCGTTGTCCGATTATGAGGGCGAGAGTATTTTTATTTGCAAATAGCTAAATCATGTGATGCGCATATTTACTTAAGTAGAGATATTTTAGATACAGTAACACGAGGGTAATAGTCAAGATAAAGCATATCTTAATGTTCTGATTTCTGCATTGGTTTGACTCAAGGTGTGTTAATCGCTGAGTCCGATGCCCAGAGCAAAAGAGCTGCAACAAAGAGAGTCGAATGTGCCTCATTATTCGAATGCAAACTCGAACACGAACTCGAACGCGAACTTGAACGCGAACTCGAACGTGAACTTGAACGCGAACTCGAACGCGAAATCGAACGCGAACGCGAACTCGAACGCGAACTCGAAGGCGAACTCGAACGCGAACGCGAATGAGAACGCAAATGCGAATGCGAACTCGAATACGTACGCCTCGACGCGAGCTGTTGCTCCAGCCCATTGCTTGTTCGTCGATGCGATGGACGCCCCGGCGTGTCGCAGCGGCGGCGACGCGGTGCGGCCACTGCGGTCGTCGGTGGCTGCGGGACAGATGCACTGCGCCGACAGGTGCGCTGTCCGCAGAGGCCGCCGCTCCATCTGCGGCAGAGAGCGCTCAGTTGCTCAGGTCACGGGGGAGCCTCATTCAGCGTATGTGTGACCTTGCCACTCAATGCGAAGTTTACGAAACAATGTATTATGGATTACCAGTTTAATATCGTTAAAATCACAAACACAACACATGAAAGTTCATAAAGAACAGACATGTCATTCTCACTGACTCATTAAGGCCGCGCGCGAGTTTTGAATTATTATGACCACTACCAAGGCATAAAATAACTATTTTTATAATTTCAATTTTAGTTAAGGAGATTTCGTAACATTTTGATCGATGCTTTAAAAAATTTTTGGGGATTTTTGGGGGTTTTATAAAGTTGATTGGGCTCTTTTTTATGTTTTATTCCTTCTTCTAAATAATTTTCTTACAGTCTGAACAATAATTGCAATAAATAACATTTAAAATACTCATTTTATTTAGTGTTGTAACTTTTAAACTTGAGAAAAGTTATTCTTAAAAAATAGTTTTAAGAAATTTTTTAACTTCGTAAATATTCTCTTGAAAGTTATAATCCTAATCAAAAAATTACTTTCTTTAAGATAGCTCGTTTCAATGAACAACCACATATAATTCCAAAATATCTAATGTGAAGGACTTCCTATTAGCGGTAAACTCATCTTTGAAACGAGAAAAGCTTCTCTCAATGCAACGTGAAGATGCATTCTTCATAGATGCCTGTGCCTCCAGTCTCCAAGGTAATTTTCCAGATATTTCTTTTCCTAGAAGGACTCCATTTATGTGATTCATCTTTACGTAACCAAATTGCGTTGAAACTTTGGGAGATTTCCCGACATCACATCATTAGCAGTCCCTGGTTCTTCCTTCCATGAGACAGTTTAAATGATGTTCGTGGCTTTGTTTAGTAAAAGAAATGCATCTCACAATTTTTAGTAGGAAATTAGTTGATTATTAATTTGATAGAATCAATTAAATCAGCAACGTTAGATTATGAGTCCATGCCACCGTAAAATTCCGAACAACGGAAATGAAAAAAAAAGATTTTTCTTATTTGTTTTTTTTTTTATTTTAAGAATATAATTTAGCCTTCCTGTAGAATCTTGACTCATTTTAGTCAGTTTTAGGATCTATTGAATTCTAGAATTTGTCCCAGAAGTTATTGAAATGTGAATGTATATTAAAATAATGGCGTTAAGAAATTAGGAATAAAATTTGTTAAAACCTAAGAATCTGGGCCCTATTTGTTATTGTTCCTTATTTCTAAACGTTTGTAAATGAAAAGATGACATGAAAAATATGTGACTCCAAGTAAGGTAACGAATTATTTGCACATGTCTTGACCGGTTGCGTTCCTTGTGTGTCCACGAACAGAGAAATTATCTGTCAAAGTCCTCTCCTGCGGAATTAATATGAGGATATTATTATCGCTGGAGCTGTCACTCGGGCGACCGTGCAATCTGGTGTAATAACTTCATCGCTTTTCACATCTCGCTCAAAGCGATTGCTTTCGTTAATTCATCGTTCAGTTCACACACTTTCATAAATAGTTCGGGGAATCGATCAAAGGCAGATGGCAATAATGTGGAGCTGGCCGAAGTATTCTGATGCGTGTGTAATCAGTCCAAAAAGATTGTAATCCCGCAACAACAACAACAAAAAAACAACAACTGAAGTTAAACCACAAAGACTCGATTCAGTAAAGTCATAAATGTCTTTATAGACGTTACAATGCAGCTATTTATCTTAGTATGCAAGCGAAGTGAAGATGATGAAACATCTGTGCAAGTTGGTGCAGTGACAATTCCATTATGAAAATTAATAATATCTTAAAACGTTTTAGTTAAGTAATTACGACAAATCCATTAAAATACCACATTAGAAAATATTCATCCTTGTAGGTCATATCCCTGTTCTTTGACAAATATTGGATAAAGTATTAAAAAAGTGATACAGAAACAAATTGGTCCGGAGGTATTACTGATACTCATGAATTAATCCCCTTCCCCTCTTGCAAATCACCAAGGAAATATAAAGTTTGTATCTTACGTATGAGAGATCATCGACACAGAAATCCGTAACTGTGCTACTAATGGAGTGGGAAGTATCTGCCGCAAAGAGGCATAAATATCGTTCAGACGAAATATTTAGAATTTCACTTAGGATGCGATTCAGCATTCACACGCAACCCGCAACACACGTCATGCGTCAGCTTATTCCAATCGTTCATTACTCGGAGACGATTCAGCTCTTCAAAATCTGTTGTTGTTTTTTTTAATTCTCATAGATCGAAGAGTTTTGGTGTTTGTAGATTAATTTGCAAAATTATACATTTTTTGGTGTTCTATTACAAAAATTATATATAATAGGATTATCAGAAATCCTCTAAATCAAATTCCCCCAAATTACTAAGTTACATGACGAAATTCATTTAAGTAATTTTAAGATGGAATGTTTTAGATAATTCTATTACGTATAATTTGAGTTTTATTTGAAAATTGATGTGTAATAAACCATATGTCTTCTCAATGTACTACTACTCAAGGACTATGCCTTCCTGCAGACATTTTCTGAGACTTTCTATTTAAAGCATATTGCATAGATTTCGGTGATGTAATCTAATCAAAAAGACAATCATAAAGTTCGTATAGAAACTTAATGCGGAAAATTCGTAAATTATTAACAATTTTCAAAGAATGTCTGTATCAAGTATAATACCAAGAATAACCCTAGTATTCGAGTAATTGCGAGTGTCTGTAGGCCAGTTAGTCCGTTCGTCCATGTGACCGTAGCTCACTGTTAAATTACTTCCTGTCCACCAGGCGAGAGATATGAGGTGTTACTCGTTGCGTCTCAGTCTCCTGATGGGGAACTGATAAGTTGTTTTCGGTTCCTGTCAGGAGATTCAAAGAAATTTCCATAAACGTGTTTCTGCGTGTTGAATCGCTACAATCTTAGTGGATAGATCGATAATTAAACTAAAGCCACCTCAATATACCTATATGGGATGCATTGATTAAACATCTGTACCCAGAGGCAATTTTCATTCTACGACCCCATAATTTACTTCCACGAGGGTGACAACACTGTTGCCGTCTCTATGTGCAATAAGTGAATCGCGTAGTAGTACTGTCAATTAGTGATGATTTTTCGAAGTTCTTCATAAGAAAAGAAGTGTTTAATCCGTATTTTGTCATAATAAATTTGCAAAACCTACGTAAACTATTACTTTGAAAATTATTAAATTTGAAGAACTTCAAATGAATACGAAGAAAACCAGAACTTTGAGTCATTCACCAGAATGAAAGCTCTTCCTTATTCGACTTTTCAAGTTTACGATTTACGAATTTCAAATGAACGTGATAAACAACTTATTCTTATTATACTTTTCTAACACCGTACCCACGTAAACCTACAAAACAATCTCAATTTAATGTTTATATGTAGCATATTCACCTGAAAACCATTAATAGCGCAATTACAGAAGTAGAAGTGAACACAAACCAGACTGAGATTAAACTGAGAAAAATCTTAAAAAATTAAGAGACAAAAATATGGCAGTGTTAAGCAAATCCAGGGAAGGATCAAATGTGGTTGTAGAATCTTTGTGGTTGTAGATGATCTTATAGTACTAATATTGAAGAATAACAGCTTACAGGTGACATAAGAAGAACAACTTACAGATGATCTTATAGGCATTTTGTTGCACATTAGCAAAAAAGCTTAAAAAATAATTGTTCAAAATTATTATATCTATTCGCATCATCCATAAATGAAATAATTTATTATGGCAATTACAATTTTGAAATTTCAATATATCCCGTATGGCGATAACATGCAAGACCATTGAGTGTGAGAAATTTTTGAACAGGAGTGTGACATCAGTTATGCCGTGGCCGAACAGACACCTTTAAAGTTCCCGCCAGATGTCGGTACCAATATCGCCCAAGAGAGTGCGCTGTCCGGCAGCGCGGCAGCACCGTCACGCTCGGGCAGACTTCGGCGCGCGAGAACTCACCCGTATCACGGGGCTGGCCAGCGGATCTTCGCCCCGAGCGGGATATAAAAGAGCCGCTCGGGCAAGGAGGAGTCAGTCGATAGCGAGCGCCTACAAGTGAATAGTGAGTGAATAAGTGATACGTCGAAGTGCTAACGGATTCTGGACTGCCCCACGGTTAATTGGTGAACAAGCGACGTACACGGACTCTCCTCAGGAATTTTGGTTGAACTTGGCTATTGTTACTGGACTTGCTTTTTTGGATTTTGGAATAAAACACGTTTTAAGAAACCGTGTCATTCTTTGTTGTTTCTGGTCACAACAAGTTACTACGATTCATAAGTACGTCCAGTGTCAGATACTGTAAGAAATTATTTGAACAAAGATCTGCATGGCATTTAGAAATTTTCAACACACTAAAATATTTTTAAAACCGTTTACTGCGTCTGTGACCCCACGTTCAACTAGTTAAAAAGTTATTAAAAATGAGGGTCTCTGCTCTAGTTAGTGTTACGTCACATTTTCGTAAAATTAAATAATCCTATTAATTCGTTGACTTAATTAATCCTATGTCATTCGCCATATGGATTATTACATTTTGTATTAAGAACTGTGTGTTAGTAATTACAATTTGTGTTAAGAAACCGTAAATAGTACAATATCAGATTTTCAAATTAGTTAAGTAATAACAAACTAATAGTAAGCGATGAAAAAACAATTTCAATGCAATTTTCCATTTCAAATAAGCAGTTGCATTTTCCATTTTTTTTAAAATGATGCACAATTAACCAATGTGAAGGTAATAAAATGTTTGGGTCTCTCATTTCAGTCAAACATCAAATGGAACATCCATTTAAATGATGATTGTGTATATTTTGCGAATGCTCATTCTCGCCTGAAATATGACAATATCCTATGGGAACACATCCTATAGAACTCAGGCTTTTAGATTAACAGAATTATTGTACGAATACTAAGCAAATACCACCCACGTAATTCTTCGAAATTATTATAAAATTATTAAGCAATTATTATAATGTTTCCATTACCCTGACTCTTGATTTACAAATCACTGTTTTTGGCAAATATAAATTGCTCAAGGGTGGCAATATATTTTCAGCAAATATCGATGTATATAATTACAACACTGTACGTAGTTTTCTTATTTATCAAGTGTCAGTATCAACTCATTAAAAACAATTCGCATACAATACATGTACATTATTTTATTGCACATTGCCGATTAATTGTTTCTATACAATTAGAGACTTCATCATCACAATGGAAAGTAATATTAATTTTAATAATGATGATTTAATAATGATTTAATAATGATATTGAATGTATAAATTATCATTTGAACTGTATAATTCTAATAATCTGTAACAAGGGTTGTAACCCAGCTTCTGGGTTAATGACCCCGGGGTTTTCTCCAAGTTCCCATCTATACTACAGCATTCTATTGAGTTCGTCAAGGAAAATGTAGACCGAATTTACGCTTGTCCTTTTGACCCAACGATGTCAGAGTTTTAACGTTCTCTTTGCCGTAGCCCTTCTCCGTGCATACGCGCTATACATTAAATTGTTCATTCATTTTCTGCGAAGAAGCAAGTCATCACCTTAATCATGATTATCAATATCGCCATCCGACAATTCAGAGTTTCTTCAGTAACAGCAAATTGTCTATTCTTTCTGTTTCTCAATCACTTCATTTGTGATTCAGGTTCTAAGTTTCCAAATGTATCTCATGCAAGTGGATATTAAATTCTACCAATATCACAATAGAAACAATACTGTAGCTCTCAGCACAATAATCCTACGAAACTACTACTGTGGACAAAGTGGTTTGACCTTTGATCCGTCACGTACAAAAGCCTTGCGTACCACCCACGGATGCGGGGTCGCAAACTAAAGGTTTATTGTCCTTTGATGAGTGTCAGTGAACATTTCAATGCAGCATGACTGCGCGGCAAATGTCAAAATCCCATTTTCACGACGGGTAACTGTCGCGCGTAAAGCGATGTTGGGAATGAAGTACGATATTTTGTAATCCAGAATTTATTGTATAAATCACTGCCTTAATTTCTCTTGAATAAATGAGCTCTCACTTGTAGGAATCGTAGTTGTGTAAAATGAATACGAAGCAAAATAGCATGAAATAGAGACACAGTATAACTACTTACTGATTAAATTACTATACGATAAAAGACATTAATTTAAGAACAGTTACCAAAAAGGGCACTGTGTGCATCAAAACAAATATGACAAGCGTACCTAATTACAAAATTTATTCAAAAAAGTATATAAATTATTTAAAACAGTCTAAATAAACTAGAAAAATATTTAAAACTCAAAGACGAAATAAAATAATTATGTGTAAATAAAGCAATTAGCAAAGTTATTATTTAAAAAATACTGACCTTGCTATTAGAACTTTAAGAGTTGTTCTTATAAATTCAACTCCAACATAGCCTCCAATATCAATATTACGTAATATAAATTCACAAAATGAGTTCTTGTAAAAGTGCTATCGATGTGCTATTACTCGACATTTCCTTTAGTAGTTACTGAGTTTAATCAGCATATTTTTTATGATTTGGAGGTTGTCTTGGTTACGTTAGGACGTGACCGGTTGTTCTTGAATACTCAGAAGAATGGGTTATATTCAGACATTTGGAATACTTACAGTATATACTCGCACGTAACGGGCCAATACTTGCGGTAGCGAGGGCGCCATTGGTCGAACTTATCAGCTATTGGAAGGTCGCCGGATTGGAGCGATCGCCGCAAGGTGCTAGAAATTTACTTGATGTACTTAATTAGCATTAGTGAGTTCCATTCACAGCTTGTATTTGTATTAGAGAGAGCAATGATTCCGCAATGATCGGAGGTCTGAGAAAACATGGGGCGGCAACCAATATTGCACATTGTCACACGCAGATATGAAACCAACAAAACTAGTACACTTGCGACGTACAGCGCCAATTGGTGAGTGGGGAGTTCGCGCAAGGACAATATTCGCCGGCTTCTTCGACGTGCTGCATGGAAACAAGCCCATTTGGTTTCGCGCCGAGTAGCGAGAAAACTAACCGCGACGTGGAACTGATGATTAGAGCAAACTGCGAAACGGAACGGTCAAGAAGCGAATTGCAACGCAGAAGCTCGATTGATTGATTGATTGATAAGTGATTTCGGGCGCGTCAACTGTTAAGTTCCTTGGTTCCGTTAGTGTAGTGCATGTTTTGTAGGGTGGTGGCGGTGATCTTCCCCTGCTGGATGGCGAGATCCGGCGCCAACCTTCACCGGCTAGTGGGGATTAGGCTCGACCAAGTATCTCACACCAGCGGAGAACTGCACCAGCTGCACTGTTAAAAATAATTGTAAATTTCTAAAACTTTTCAGTTCCTTAAGGATTTGAATTTTCATTCCAAACCATAAGGAATTGAATTTTCCATACCTTGTTCGGATTTTTCAGAATTATTTGATTTTTTAAACCATTTGTAAACTTCAAAAGAATTCAGTTATTCTGGTGTTTGAATTTCATTTTCAGTATCTGGGTATTGGAATTCATTTTGAAATTTCAAAAATATATGATTTTTCAAATGGTTACTCATTTTCAGTCTTTTCACTTTCCCGGGTACCAGAATTTATATTCCAATCCTAAAGTATTTGAATTTTCAAACTTTGATTTTGAAATTTCAATATTAAGGTTTGAATCTCTTGCGCCCTCTATGAAATGCATTCCAACTATACGAAATATTCAGAAAATTATACTTGATATGCATTCCAACACTTGAAGGGTCTATCCCGCCGTTTAAAGAAACATGTGTTTTAGAATATTGAAACATTTATTCAAGCAGTTACAACAAAATGAATCAATATACAATATCAATATCAATCAAAATGAATCAGTATTGAATTTTCAAATCTCAATATTGAATTTTCGAACTCAGATTATTAATTTTCAAACGTCCGTATTGAACTTTCAAGAATTATATGAATTTTCATAATTCAAGTTTGAAAATTCAAAACCATGATTCGGAATTTCATTTACAATTCAGTTTTTGGAATTTAAGAATCAATAGTTTGAAAATTCAAAATGTTCTTATTGAATTTTCAGTTCCGGAATGGACTAAAACTTCCAAACCTTGGTTTGTAAAATACAGACAAAATTTTTAACAGTGTGGGACAAGTTCTAAGGACCTGACCGGTCTCCCGACATGGATGTTAGTATGGTGCATGTGACTGTATGTATGTGTAAGTATGTGGTGAGGATAAGACAAGGAAGGGAAAGGAAAGATATCACGCAGTCGGTGGCTCATTTGTTAGGGCACTGCTCCGGCATGCGCCTGGTATTGATCGGAAAACTACCGTTCTGAGCACCGCTACTAGAATTCTTTTCCAGACCGCGACTGACTTTGACTTAGCTATTTATGCTTTGATTTAAACTGTGTGGCATTCCAAGGTCACGAGGTGAAAGGAGAGGCGGACATCGACATCCAATTGGGAGCTCCAATACCAAAAATGTTTGTAACGAAACTTCCAATTGGATGACTGTGTCCCCTCTCCATCCAGCTCGTGACATTGAAGTGTCACTCTGTTTCAATCAGAGAATAGGTAGTATCTAAAACCTGCCATATTTGGAGCTCGAACATAGGGCCTCAAGGTTAGAGGCACTGCAGTGATGTCAGCTTATGCCCTCAGCACGAGCTAGAATATACTACATAGAGTCGCTGACTAGGAGGGGCGATGTTTTTTGCAGTCAAAACATGTGAGGTGCTTGATAGTGGCGGGGGGAGACCTGTTGTGCGGAATTGACATGTTGTGGGCATATAACTTTAAGAATAGAAATCAAACCACAAATATACCATTTTTCAAGTTTGCCTCCTTATTTGTGATCCGTTTGTTTGCGTCTTATTGCAATAACATTCACTTTCAGGAGTTATGCTAACTACAATAACATTTCAACAGCTCCCTTTCTTATGACAATAACCGATGCAGGAAGCAACGTGTTTTTAAAGTTCCTCAATTCGTTCTCCTTAAATATTGTGATTTCCTTTCTAAATCATTGGTTTTTGGTGGCAAAGCACAGAGTAAGAGGATTTATTTTATGCGCGGCCCGCACCCATCTGACCTTAACCAGCGCCAAACGAATACTAGAATAATCTGTTCTTCCGGAGGGCGCTGCTTTGACTGCAAAAAAATATGGCTTCAATTTGGTGCAAAGATGAAGGCGTTTCAGTCGCTCTGTGTAGCATAGTCCTACTCGTTGCCTCAGTCATATCTCTGGGAAGTCCAAGAGCTGGGCTGCAGCGCAGCAACAGCTTCAATATCCCGTCGCCGCACCGCGCTGCGCCACGCGCCGCTCGTTCCTTAAAGCTTGATGTAAAGTTTATGTACTACGATACAGTGCTGATTGACCCAAAATGATTAATTCAAGAACGGCCAAGAAACGGCAAGAAACGGCCAAGTGGGACGAAATACAAAATACTCTGCATTAAGATGTTATATATTCGCTCATGCTTGATCAAAGTAAATTCCAGATTTTCACGGAGAATACTGTTTGAGAATAATTTTAGCATAACAAGTTTTTTTGACATTTAATTAGAGCAAACCTTACATCATATGGTAGCAGTGGCAGCTCGTGAGTAAAATAACACAGTGGTTCGGCACCGCGCGAGATAAGTTGTAGTTCAACCCTTTACTATTGGGTTAATTGATTTTTTTCTGCAGATCGGTACGTTTATTGGCTGAAGATCAGAACTGGGAATTAGATGAAAAATTGTCTATGAGCCATACTTTGTTACTTTCCAAAGTTATCAGTACATAGTCAACTTTTGACATACGTGTCACAGGTTCTGGCATATCGTCTTTTGTTGAATAGCATCTCTAAAAATTAATATAAGTCCAATCTGGCAAAAAATTACGCGGAGATGCCATTCGTGCTCATCAGCGATTCGTGCCTACGGACTGCGCACTAATTAAACATACAATTTTCCTTGTGATATTGGGCACAAACGAGGCTATATAATCCTGTCATCCTCCAAAATAAATCTTACGAGAAACGGTGATTCACGAATATTGAAAATATTATAACAAGAAATGTTCCCTTGCCTTATTTCTTATAAATAATGTCCATGCAGTGACACTTCTGACAGGCAAAATGTTATGTTACTCTCTCATTGAAGTTAAAACTTAACATACAAAGTATCTTTAGATAGAAAGCTCAGCCACTGTACCGAGTCTTTCTTGTCACGTGGCACAGCTTAGAATTTTTTTATCCTCTTCTTAGTAAAAAATATCTCTCCACGTCAGCTGTTATCGTGGGGATAGTCAGATGAATTTCTAGCAACTTAACACTTTTCTTGAAATTGTTCGGCAAGTTATTTATATGCACAAAAATTAAAAATTAGACAAAGCGAGACACCCTGGAAGTTTTTAAATTTCTCCCTCCCTCCTCTCTCTCTCTCTCTCCCTCCCTCCCTCTCCCTCTCCCTCTCCCTCTCTGTCTCTCGGTCACTCGGTCTCTCGGTCTGTCTAGCTGCCTGTCTCGCTGTCTGTCTCACACACAGGACTCATAGCTCTGTTTGCAAGCGTTTCGGATTGTGGGGAAGGGTAGATTTCTAGTGACATATTTAACTCTTGAGAGGGAAATGGTTTCGCCATTTATTAAAAATAATATGGCACTAAGAGGGTTGAAGCCGTTAAACAACCAGTAAGCTCAAATAGAGACTTTAAACTGCGTGTAATTACATCAGGTACTCAGTAACGTAGAGATTTCGAGAAGATCTCATCCTGTAGATTACGGTGTAAGTAACGTGTCTTTGAGGCTTTTGGTCTCAAAATTTTAGTTTTAATGCCCTAAAACGCTTTGTTTAGTAGTTAAATAACGATATACATTCAAAAATCCTGACGAATGTTACGGGTTGCATTTGACATGAATATTTAGTTTTGTTCTACAGCGCCATCTAGTTGAGTTACGGCAAAATTAACAGCACATAAACCTTCTGGGTGAAAAAACATGCAATATGTGCCAACGTTTACTGAGATTGGTCACACGGTGTAGGAGTTAACCGCTTTTCGCTTCTATACAGGGTGAGTCACGTAACTTTAGCACATCCTGCAATGTTTGATCGGTTGAAATTATTGCAAAGCAGTTCTCACGGAAGTAAATGCGGGAATGGAGCTAAATGATAATATGTATTCGTTGCCATTGTATCACTTGTATTTTACGAGTAGAAAATATTGAGGTTACTTGGAACTATACATATTTTTATTAGTATATCATGACGAGCGTAAAATGATGAATGCAATAATAAACATATTGTCATATGTTAGATAAACTTTTTTTTATTTTCGAGTTTTTGAGACTCTTATTTAACCGATATTTTGAATCTAACAGTCCACCTGCCAAGATCACGCAGCGCTCGGAGTGTTACAATATCCGTTAAATCCGAGTCGCAAAAAAACAAAATTACTAAAAAAATGCTAATCTATTATACAATAATAGCATTGAATTGGTCTTTTTACGCTCGTCACGATATACTAAAAATGTGTATAATTCCATTTGAAAAAACAATGTTACCTTAATATCTCGTAAAATAAAGTGATAAAATGGAAATGAATATATGTATAAAATAGCCCCATTCCCTCATGCACTTCTGTGAAAACTGCATTTCAATAAATTCAGCCGTTCAAAAATTGCAGGAGATGCTAAAGTTACGTGACTCATTCTTCATAGAAGCGAAGAAGAAGATACCTGTAAGGCATATACATTTTCATTTCTGGAAATCTCTAACCAACGGTAACGAATTCGTCCTCGCGCCGACGAAGGTGCTCCACTATGCGCCCCTCGGTGCGTCCCCATCCCCTACTCCAGCGCGGATAGCGAGCGGGGAGGCACATCGTGCAAGTGACAAGCGGAATGCTCCCCTCCCCCCGCACAATTAATGGGCAGTGCCCATTACGTGCGGATTGGAGGCGCAGCGCGCGCGCGCCGGATTCTGCCTGCTGCTAACGAAGGGCACGCGGCACGCGGCGCGCAGACGCCACAGGAAGACTCGCGCCCCCCGTCGCTCGGCCGCGCCACTGGCTGCATCCAACTCTAGTGGATTTTAGTGCTCCATGCACTGCACGCACTGCCCAGAATTGATTGGTTGATTAGTGATTCCTGGCGCGTCAAGTGCTACGGTCATTAAATCCATAAATTTAGTGTGTGTTTATCGCGGGATATGGCGGTGATATGCACCCGCTGGATGGCGAGA
Source organism: Gryllus longicercus (assembly GCA_038098605.1). Taxonomy (NCBI): domain Eukaryota; kingdom Metazoa; phylum Arthropoda; class Insecta; order Orthoptera; family Gryllidae; genus Gryllus; species Gryllus longicercus. The sequence goes on along the minus strand of JAZDUA010000200.1, from coordinate 1,228,687 downwards.
TAAGGCGCCGAACTACCCGTCGGCTTGATATTCCCCAAACAGGTATCTCCTCTCAGCGAGGAGCCGACCGAGCCGGAACAAACTCTGAACTCCCGACCGGTCTCAGGACATATGTGGCATATAACTGTATGTGTATGTGTGCGTATGTGTGTGAGAGAGTAAGGGCTGAGGATAGGACAAGTAATAGGAAGGAATGATCGCCCGCGGTCAGTAAACCGTTTCTTAGGGTACTGTTTCGGCATTCGTCTGGTGTTGACATGAGAAAACATGGTAAACTACTGATCAGGGCAACCCGCAACTAAAATTCTGTCGCAGACAGCGGCTGAATTCGACCTAGCAATCCAGTGAGTGTCGAAAATCCTGCCACCGTCGGGACACTGAACCCCAAGACCTCTCGGCCATAGGCACTAAAGTGACGGCAATTGATGCCCTGAGCCACCTAAGCTGGTAGGACAGAATTATATGAAACATCACACGCACTCGACGTTTTATAAAGACCTCCAAACAACTGTTTGAATTTTGGGCAATTGAGACATTTGTGTGCATGTGACAAGCAACAAATTATTTACTGCAACGTGATCACCTTCGGGTCAACTTGAAATAAAAACGAATGGTGGTGTAATGCAACAAAAACGGGCCTTTTCCAAGTAAGTAATGTATTAAATTTAGTTTTGTCTATTTAAATATTTTAACGCGCCTTTTTTCTATTAACTTCTTGTAACCGAAGGCTCTAAGAAACATGTATCGTTAAAAGTACAACTGTGACAATGTAATGCAACTCTAACAAAATAAAGTATTTCAAGGCCCATTCTAAAGGTATTTAGGTTGTTTATAGGTCAAACAATAATATTATTTTTAATAATTATCAGATATTGACACATCGAAAATAAAGTTTAAAAAACTATCAGCTCGAGTACATTAAAGCAACTTCAAACTCACCATCATAGACTATCTTTCGTAGACATTCGTTCAGGTGTATTGTTTTTACTTTCTCGTCCTTACGAAGAAACTTTGAAAGAAGAGAAAGATACGTACACCGGAAACGGCGAATTTTCGGCAGAAACACTCTTTTATGTCGGGCCTTGGTAACGAAATGATGGATAAATCCTATTGCTACATATAATAAATTACTTTCTACAACGCGTGGGGTAACCTTAATCTATGTTGTGTGAGTTCTTAATACAGAAAAAGGATTGTCGGCAAAACGCCTGTCTTCTGTCTGTCTGTCTGTGGACAACGCTAGAACCTAAACCGTTTATCCGAGTTTCTCCAACACTGATATTCTTCGTTCAATCTGAACGAACTCGAGGCTCTCAAGTTTCAAAGGGATGTTTTGATTTTTGAGGGTACTTTATTCGACGCTTCAAACATATTCAAACTTTTCTCACAAATGTCTCCACATTTTTTTATTAAACTTCGTCCACTGATAGCATATAGAACACTCACTCGCAGACGATGTTTCCTCTCGAAGGAAGTGACTTGCGCGTTGTGTCCCCCAGGAGGAGCGCGAGGCCCACTGCGCCCCTGGTGACTGCTGCGCGAGTCACGACGCCACTGCTGGCGCGGCGACGCGCGCGCCATCTGATGTCTCGCATTGTGCGTGGCCGTGTCCCCTCGCACGCGAGATTATCGCTGTGTTCCGACGTAATTGCGTGCGGCTGTGCCACGGGCGGCGATGGCGAGCGCGGGATGCGCGGTCGGCCGCCGGAGAAACATTGAAGCTGGCCGCTTGGAAATGCGATTTGCTTTCGGGCGTGTTCGGGACAGAGATACTAAATTACAGCGTATGATTGGTTATGATTGGTATTATGTTCAATAACGTTCGTAGACAAATAATCTATATATCGTACAACTTCATGACAAATTGATTAAATCGCTTTAAACACACTGACCGCCTTGGGTGGCTCAGGGCATGAATTGATGTCACTGCAGTACCTATGACCGGGAGATTCTAGGATTTCACTCCCGACGATTTTCGACACTAGCTACACAGTTAGATCGAATTCATCCACTGTGTGGATGAGAATTCCAGCGGGCTGCTCCGATCGGTTGTTTTCCTGGTTTCTCCGATCACCAGACGAATACCGGAGTAGTACTTTAACAAACGGGTCACCTATTTCATTCCTCTGCCTTGTCCTATCCTTACGTCTTAGTTGCACACAGAATCACATGCACTACACATCCACTTAACTTCTCGGGAGGCTGGTGGGGAGTTTGTTCTGGCTTGGCTGATGCCCCGCTGGTGGGAGATACCTGATTGACGAAAGCCCCTCCTGTCGATGTGTAGGTCGTCGCCGTATCTCTCTATCCAGCGGGGGAAGATCACCACATTCTCCCGCGATGAAAAGATGCAGTACCTTTGTGGGACTTTTGACCGTAACAGTTGACGCGCCCGAAATCACTAATCAATCAATTAATCGTTGCACACACTGAAAAAGAAGTAACAATTTCTTACTTTTTTTTACGTTCGATATCAACATACAAACACTTATACGAGGCGTGTTATTAAAGTAAGAACCTCTTTGCAAAAAGATCATAGAAAATTTGTTTTTCAAAATATGGAAGGAGCATTTCTTAAACTATTTTTCTTCTTAGTGGTCATATTTGTTCAGATATTTCTTACAGCGGGAAACGAACATTTCTATGTCCTCTTCATATAAAGATGCCGCAGAGAAGACAGCCACTTCCGAACACCATTTTTGAACGCAAAGAATGTTAAGCAAGTTGAAATTCTTGACCAACTTGTAGATATTTATGGTGAAAATGTAATGAGTGAACCATGGATGTAATGAATCCTGTCTTAAGCGGCCTCCAATGTAGCCGCTGAATTAAGATTTGAGTTTAATTGGAGTGTAAGGCAAATATAATTGTGTTACGAGCTATTGCTATGAAATGGAGTATGTTCTTTTTGAGATTTTTACTTATTATATATACCAAACTCCATTTGTTAACATATTTAGGATAATTTGTCTTCTCACAGCTAATATCAATGCAGACCCTATGTCTCTCATTCTCTTAAAGCACATCTGTATAGACAAATTTTCTTGCCATATGTACGGCAAAAGTGCTAACTGGCAAAGGTTTACACATCATTGACGACCATTAGTGTTAACTGGCCCGTTCTTACGCATCTCTGGCAACACTGTCTTTCTATTACTGGTAAGAAACACTTCTCGTATAAAGGTACCTTTAGTCAAGAATCACACATTTCGTTCTTTCCTAATAGAACAAGCAAAAGGTTTGAAGTTGCAATTCACATCAGGTAGAATCTAAACTTGGCCGCAGGGCCGTGTGACGAAGAAATCACCGAATAATCCTCCGACCGGAGTCGAGCACGCGCTGTCCTCCGCGAGCCCTTAACAGATTCCCAAATAAGGGAAGCATCAATTAGCAAAGAATAGGAAAACTAAAAAGGGCGAAGCAAAAAAATGTTCAATGGGATTGTTGATTCATTAACAGAGATTTTTTTGAAATCTATTGTAAACTGAAAGAAATATTAATCCCCTGCGAGACAAGCTCCTCTGGATGTTACTGTTACTGTACTTCTCAACGACTTTTCAACCTCTTATTATAATACCGTTGAAGTTTTAGGTGACTGCTTAAGAAAGTACAGTTCGATCTATGAAAACTGCTTGACCGTTCGCTGCGTATTCAGGTGGTCGCTGAAAAGAGGGAATATTTGCACTGTCTTATGGAAATATCAATTAGTTCCACGATAAAATAGTTGCTTATATAGGTGACTGGATAATTGAGGCGGTTGTTTGAATAGGTATCACTTAACATTCTTTTGTTACATACGTATATTTCATACATATGTTACATATATACATTACATACACTCGTATATAACACCGTAATTCAAAATTCATTACATTCATGCATACATTACATGCGATATTCCATTTGCAGTTGAGAGAGAAACGCTCAACTTGAACTCAGAGAAGAGTATGTAATCTGTGTTATGGGAAGAAATTATTTTCGCATAACAACAAAGCCTCAACATTATGTCGGCGAGGTATTTTAGCTTAATATTATGTATTCAATGTACCAGAGAACGATGTACTTAAGGGTCGCTTCGTCATCCGTTCATGTCAGTGCTTAAATGATTTTGGCCATCTACTACTTCATATGTGCAATTTCCTATCGCCTATCCCCAGGACTAAGCCAAATTCAACCATTTATTATATGGATGTGTTGAAGAAAATGTGATATCGGCATTTCAAAGTTGCGAAAATGATTGACAAGTGTTCTCAGAAATGGGTGATACAAACGTTTCATTTCGGAATAAAATGTCTGCTCCACCCATCTTTTATCCCTATCAGATTAGCCGAGAAGCCATCCTATGTAGATTCTGAGATATACAATTCTCAGAAGTTTCAACTTACAACTCTCCATTGATGTACACAAAGATTTGGCGTTCAACCTCATCGAAAGTGATCCCTGTCCATAGAAACATGCGGGTATAGTAGGAGATATTCAGTTCTGAAAAGTTCACTTATAAATAATTATAATGAATGAATTTTGATTTTCGCTATGTAATTGACGTTGAACGGTTTTAGAATTTGCTTCAGAGACATCAAGACTTCAGGTTCTTTTACTTGTTGTGAATCTCCGATGTGTGACAACTGGTAGGGCTTCCCTTTTAGAAGAAAACGGGTGAAAGACTAAGCCCTTAAAAATCCATTAGGAAATTTGAGAAATCTGTTGTTAAATTATTAGTTGGCATTGTGGTCGGCACTCGAACTTTAGTTCTTCGTAGAATGGGATAAAGACTATCACACCATGTGTCAGCAAATCGCCCATAACAAAGCAGTGACCCTTCGTCTATCTCCCCTCCCTTGGGGAGGGAGCCTCATGGCTATGGCGGAGGGGAGAGGCAGAACGTGGCGGACGGGAGGTCAAGGGGCGGGGCGGCATGGGACGGGACAGGGCAAGGCGGGCCGGACCGGAATCGGGCGAAGCGGAGGGCTGCGGCAAGTCGTGGCGGGCGGGGCGGGGCGGGGCGGTTTGCGACGGAATAATGCGGGCCGGAGAGGGGCAAAGAGGAGGGGTCTGGCAGGACGTGGTGGGCGGGGCAACCGGAGCGGGCCAGCCGAAGTGGGGCGGGGAGGAAGTGAGGAAGGGAACGCGACAGTGGCAGCGGGACGGGACAGGGCGGAACGGGCCGGAACGGGCCGGAGCGGGCCGGAGCGGGCCGGAGCGGGCCGGAGCGGCCCGGAGCGGCCCGGAGCGGCCCGGAGCGGGCCGGAGCGCGCCGGAGCGGGCCGGAGCGGGCCGGTGCGGGCTGGAGCGGGTCGGAGCAGGCCAGCCGAAGTGGGGCGCGGAGGAAGTGAGGAAGGGGACGGGGCAGGGGCGGCGCCGCGGGCGGCTGAGGAGATGGCCTCAAACAAGGAAGCGCCTCATCCGCCGCCTTAATTATAATTCCACAATTGGAGGGCGAACTCGCTCCATCCGCCCCAGCGGTTCGACGCGGCGGCCTAAGTCGCCCGGCCTCGCAGCCCCCTTCCCCACCGCCTAAGCCAACGCCGCAGCCCATGGCTCCTCCTCTCGCTCATCCGTACTGTATCTACTTTTTTCTCTTCCCATTTCTCTTTATCACATAAGTATCTTATTATAGCATTTTTTCTTCTCCTCCAATACCTTTTCCTCTTCTTGCTACTCTTTTTTTGCCACTGCACCTCAGACTCCTTCTCCAAATCATATTTCTCCTCCATTTATCCACTGGTTTTCCTGTGTTTGTTCTCCACTTAATCCAACCATGCCAGCCTCTTTCTCATCTATCAGCGTATTTTTCTTACTCTCCCCTCTCATTATTCTTCTCTCACCATCTCCTCATTCCTGCATTCTTTTTTCTTACTTCTTCACCTATTCTTCCGCGCCTTCTTTCACATCCTTTTCCTTTTTGTCTTTTCCTTTATCCCCCGGAACCCGAGCCCTGCGGCAGGAGTGGCAGTGACCCGAAGCGGCGGGGGCAGCGAAGGCGGACGCGTTGGCGCTGAGACAGGCAAGCGAAGGCCCTAGGAGGCGGAGGCCGGCCTCGCAGAGCATGCGGGGAAAGACGACTGAGCAGGAAACTCCACTCTGGATGGGCGCCAGATGGGTACCAGTGCTTGCGGGTGTGATTCAGGCTTCGAGAGGCAGATATGTCATTTTTGTATCGTCCGGGCGGAAGTGTTCGCGAAACTAACTGTATGGCATGTTGTATCCTAGATTTGGCGTTGGTCTGCCCCACTGGAACATATGATAAGGCGTCGGGCTACATAGTGGCTTGCTGTTCCTCCCCAAGCATCTCCCTCACCGGGAAGCCACCCCAGCTGTATCAAGCTTGAAGCACCCGAGTGTGTGATAGCACAGTGCATATAAGTGTGCGTGTACAAGTAGAATTGACGATAAGAATGGGGAATCAAAGATTGCGCTCTGTACGTGGTTCTTTTGTCGGGTACTAGTCCGCCATTCGCCCGGTATTAATCGGAGAAGCCACGGAAAGCAACCGATCGCTACTGGCAGCCGGCCGTTAGAATTCCCTTCCATAGACTGGCTGAATTCGATGTGCTATGTAGCTGGTGTCGCAAATCCGGGCCCGTCAGGACCTGCACCTAGGACCCCCGGTCGGAGACGCTGCGACTCGCCTTTAGCGTTGGCAGAACAAGACGGGCCGTTCGCGGGCAGCTGCCTGAGGGTAGTCTGAGAGAGTGCCAGAGAAGCAGCATTGCGCGTTGAGAGGACAAATCTACCAAAGCAGTTTGGAGGCGGGGCGCGGAGAGGGCGGCCGCATTGGGGCGTCGCGGGGGCGGGGGCGGGGCCCGCTAAGATGACTGCGTGGGGTGAGGCGGGATGGGGGATGGAGCGGGGCGTGCGGCGCCGGTCAGACAGCCGCAGAGCTCCTTCCAGCGCCTCCAGGCGGGAAATTGGAAGCTGCTCCGATCTATCGCGAAAATCCGCCCGTTGTCCAGACGCCGCCTCCGCCCGCCAGCCCCCGCCCCGCCCCCGTCCCCGCCACCGCCCCCGCCACCCCCCCCCGCCACCGCTCCGCTCTGCGCCTCGCTCCCATTCCGCGCCGCTAACACCGCCCGTGCACGAACGCCTCGCCCCGCCTCAGCCCCCTCGCTACGCCTGCCTCGAGGCTCGCGTCCTGCCAGACCGCGAATTGGAAACGTTTTCCAGGTGCGACACTCGAAAATTAAAAGAAAAACAAACGATCATGTCGAAAATAGCAGTAATATAATACAGAATAGCATAAACTATATAGCTAACTCTATATTGAAGAATAATGCACATTTCAGGGCTTACACTGTTCCTGTATGTGGCCCCCTGTCTATTACCGTGTAACCAGTGTCGATTCCCAATGCATCTGAGCCAGTTAGCTTTCCCATATTTACGAACCTAACGTGTTCTTTTCCAAATCCTATTATTTTTGACTCCTTCATTTAAACATTTTGAAGTATGGTAATTTTAAAAATCTATCCTAGAAATGTATTGTGGTTACTCTTGTGTCGGCAATGGACAATGAATGCTTACGAAGGTGAAGACTTCAAATCCAGTAAGGAGAGACATCTCCCCTTCCCCTCCCCACGTCATATCCTACCTCCTTGTGCTCCTTTTCCCTCGAATTGTTACTCGCTCACCACTAAATCCACCTCCTCCTCTCACCCCCCTTGCCGCGCGCACAGTTACAGTCTCTTCCGCTCCTCGCACCGCCCCGCCCAGTGCGCACCCTCACCCTTCTCCGCCCTATCCATCTTCTCCACCCACCTCGCCCCCCTCCTCTCCCCTCCCCGCCACGCCCACTCCGCGTGGCGCATCGCCGTCGCCGCCTCATGGGCGTTCACCCCGGCCCTCAGTCACGGGAGATTGATTTTTACGCCGGGTAATTGAGTTCCCTCCACGCCCATCCCGGCCCCGCCCCGCCTCGCCCCGCCCCGCCAGTCTCCGCGCGCGCGCCCCGCGGCCGAAAGCAGCCGCTGCTAATTTGTCGGGATTCCGCCCGTGATAAGCAGCTGTTATCGCTGCGTGTCCGGGAAAGGGAGCTGGACGGCGCCATCTTCCTTTCGGAAGCTCTTCCTGCGTTCCGAACTCTGCTTTCGCCCTCGTGCGCACAACGGAACCAAACGGTCTGCACTCAGCGGAAATAAACACAAAACCAATTAACGCTACAAATAAGATTTTAATTAAGTGATGTATATTATAAATAAATAAATGTCTTTATTGATGGCAAGGCTCAGGCCATTTAGCCTGCTTTTCCGCCTGACCATAAATTATGACCATATGACCATATATTATGTATAAGTTGGTGAATCCTTTGCTCTTTCGAAGATCGAATGGTCATATGTTCGAGCCCCGAAGTTAGCGAATTTTCAAACGATTGTTTCTAGTCGCTTGAACTGCTACGTCAATAGTCCGATACATGTTATCCCGGGAGGTGGAGCCTGTAACGTGTCAACCGGTTTCATCTACATGTTGGATAGCGGGGTTTCCCTCTGTAGGTATCATCGCGACGTTCGCGAGTCGCGACGTCGGAATAAAGGACGTTCGCGATTCAAAAGATTCATTTTACAAGGCAGGAGATGTAACAATGACCTAATGTTATCGGCCACTATAGAGACATTTAAATTTAAACGCCCCACTGGCCCCCCGACATATGTAATTGTGCATGTAAATGTAACTCTGTATTGGAAAGGGAGAGAATAGGACAAGGAAGAGAAAGGAAAGATTGCGCACCAATCATGGTCCGTTTGTAAGGTTACTGCTCCTGCATTCTTTCGGCATTCCAATCCGTAAAATAAGATAAACTACGGGAAACTTACGTTACGGGAAGCTTGCCATTAGAATTCTCCTTCAGAAAACGGCTTAATTCAATGTAGTTATGTAGTAGTTACAAAGGAAAATTTACTACCATCGCGACTCGAATCTAAGACCTCCCAATCAGAGTTGCTGCACAGGATTGAGATTGAAGTAAGAAGCGAGAGCAGCGCTTCCAAAATTGTGTTCCGCGGATACCTTTTGAGAGTTTTGCAAGAATACTGAAAAATTAAGTTCGAAACATATTACAATAGAACACATATGGTACAAGTCGTACACATCCAGCTGTGATTAAGCGTAATTTTGAAGCAATTTCAAGTAGCAAAAACAGTTTCTTTTCTTAAATCTGTAAAATGCAATTTTTTTTCAGAAACTATTTGTGATTGAATGTAATATTTTCTCTGGAAGATAAATGTGTTTTTTGAAATGTTTACTCTTTATTTTCTAATTACAACATTATGAAAAACAACAACGCAATAAGATTCACTGGAAGATGGATTTTGTTGTTTAATAAACTTAATGGTGAGGTTCAGGGTTCACCGAAGAAGAAGTTCAAAAAGGCTTCCATTACCAAAAGAGTTTGGAATCGGATGAGGAATAGAAAGGACAAACGCTGCCTGGATGGGACTCTCAAAGGCCGCCAGCCCCCAATTGTTTCAGGGATATTCCGTTCTGAATCAGGAGGGGTCGGAGCAGCAGTCCTGTGTGACGGGTTGCATACCGCCTACGATCATCCTCCTCCCTCTGCCCGCACTTCCGCTTCAGATGGTGGAGGATCAAGGATGGATTAATGCGTAGGCAAAGCTCGTGCATTGGGCCTTCGCTGAATCCGCGCCCCAATAATGTTTTCAACAAAAGTAGTTCTTATTTAGTTCAATAATTCATAAATGCGTAAAATTATAAACTATTTTGATCATACACAAAATAATAATGAAACAATACACAAAAATAATGAATTTAAACCATATTATAAAAAGTACACTGCAATAAATTTGTTTAAAAGAGTTCTCGCTAGAAATATACATTAAATTATTTTATAATATATTTATTCAGGATGTTTGCATTATACTTACTACTTGAATTACAATTTCGTAAATTTAAGGTTAATGTTTTATTATCACTTTGATTTGTTACAAGGTTCAGTTTTCCAATACGATTAGGGAACCCCATTAGACCTTGCATACGATAGGGAGATCTCATTTTCCCTAGCCCAATTGGCCAGGCGTCTAAGAAATTCATTTGGATTTAAATGATCCCCGTTATCAAATGAAGGGCTTGGGGCAGTTACGATACAAGCCACACTAAGCCTTCCGCTGTTCGTAAACATTAATATATCGATGACGGTAGAATGTGGACTATCGTATGTGTTGTTCTCATTCTTGAAAGGCGTGGGTTAGTTAGAAGAGTTGACGCACTTCGACCAAATTCAGGATATTAATATTTACGAAGCGCGGTAGGCTCACTGTGGATTGTGTGGCTTATCCTCTCATTACGCCAAACCCTAAAAATCGCCGTCCCCTCATCATCTCAAAGTTCTCGCTCTGCGATTACGCGAATGTCCAAGTCTTCAAGTTGGGTTGTAAATTCATTGAATCCTTTAGGAAGAAGTTGCGGTTGAAGTTTTTAGTACGAGAGAGACGATGGTGCCCGAGCCCTAAACCCGTTTGTGTGCTAATTTTCTTCAGTGTTATAACCTCCAAGATTAGATTGCGTACATTTGTGCAATCTCAAAAGAAATAAATTTTATGAATGAGGCGATATGTAGTATACTGAAAATTCAGTGCATCTCTGATTTCCTCAACAACGAGTTTTGAGGGAACTTCCAGAGTACCTTGTTAACGATCATAAGCGTCGACTATGCATTTTTAAGAATAAAATAACTAAGCGTTTTTGCGACAGTAAACTCATTGATTTATCAACAAATACTCGAAGAAAAAGAACAGTTCTATTTCATGGCAGTAAATATTGTCAAGTCAACGAATATAATACATATCCCCATGTAAGATAAATGTATGACTCAAACATTTACTTTACTAGCGAATTTTTCCATTTATGAGTATTGAGATAAATAGTAATTTCCCTGAACTTTCAATTTTTCTACTTACAGAAATCAGATGAATGAGTATTACAACAAGAAAATTATACGAACGACAATCTTCCGAAGGATCTTGTGGTTTCTTTACTTCATAACTACATCAACATTTTGTTGCCTGGTAACATTTAATGCATTTGATAAATTGTTGTATTCGAACTGCAAAAATACTATTGCAAAGAAAAAACATTTCAACATTTTAATTATATTACTCATGCATATTGGTTCCTGGAACTCATTTAAGTGGTATGCTGCATTAAATACAATTTTTACTATACCAAATTAATGCGCAAGCTGCACTAGTTTCCAGTTAATTTAAATCTATTGCATTCATAAATGCGTGTTTCCATCGTTGAAATTAAATTTTGAAGATGATTGTAAACGTGCAATTAACATGTTTAGATGGCCGCAGTATGCTCATGTGAAAATGTCAAAATTAGAATTCCAATCAATACAAACACTCAAGTGAAGTGAATTCGGTGGTAAATCACTTTATAAAGAATGTGTTAAATTTATTTAATTTGATGCCAGGAGCCAAAACCAGCACAATTTACTAAGCAAGTGCAAAATGTAAGATAAATAAGATTTGACAGCAACGCATGGAGAAGATGAGGTACACTTCAGACTCTCTGGTGTAGCTTCCAATAGGTGTTAATCAGGAAATAGTACCCGATGAAACTCGGTCATGGCCCTTTGGGAAAGTATTACCCTGGCTCTTGCCATGTTACCTATAACTCAACGCATCCCCCATCATTGACTTTACGTCGGGAGCTTGTAATTCGTAAACAATTATGACCTCCACCTTCTGTTAGGAAATGCCAATAGAAAGCAAATATATATTTTCGTAATAGAGTATTGCTATGTCAACTTCACGAAATCAGAGGATCAAAAAGCCTTAATGCCCTGCATCCGTTGATTATTCCGTTAACCGTCTGTTAAGAACAATCGAAAGAAAAGAGTTGCAGCAAAAGATCGCGTATGAGAACAGTTATTCCAGAAAGCCATGTATGATATTCTAATGGTATTTTTTGTTTATATACGTTTTTCTGAGTGTGTTTTACGAGTGTAAATAACCTTTGAATCGTAATTACAGGTATACTTGATATGTTAAATGAGTCACGTCCGTCAAAAAAAGAAGACTCGATTGCTTAGGCTTCCGCGGCGGGAGGTTGTATGTTCTCTAGGCTTTCCCGGACGAGCCGCGTCTGTTTTGTGGTGGCTGCCGTTTCGACCAACATGTTGTGGCCTTCCTCAGAGCGTACTGCTCAACTAAGGCAATACGCTCTGAGGATGGCTACAACATATCGGCCGAAAGTTAGCCACCACGTCACAGACGCGGCTCGTTCCGGACCGCCTAGCTTACAAATAAGACTCGGTTGACTTCTACTTTTCATTGATATAATGACGCTAAAAACGATTGTCTAGCAAAATTGTGAGATAGAACATCCTTGGGCAATGAGCAAACACACGCCGTTAATTTGTAAGCTGTTCGGCGACGGTCTGCGAGCCGCACCGAGGCGCCGAGACCCTGCACGTGCGGAGCACTTTGCCGGCGGCGACGGAGGCGGAAGCGGCCGTGGGAGCGCTCGCCCCTTATCGCGGCCGCCAGCGCAGCACCGGAATACCCCACACCCCGCCCCCGCCCTCGCCCCCGCCCCCGCCCGGCTCCCCGCAAGAATCGCCAATGCGCAGAACCGGCTGCGGGAGGGAGGAGGGGACAGACGACAGGGAGCTGACAAGGTCGGAAACAAACGACGCGCTGGGGGAATCTCGACTCGTGCCGTTCCGCCCCGCCCCTCGCCGCCTCGCCGCGTCTCCTGCACCGCGCTGCACCCCTGTTCCTACTACTCCAACCTTCACCATCCAGAGTTCCGACCTCTCCCGTTCTTCCTCTGTTGTGTCCCCGCCTCGCAACTCTCTCTCTCTCTCTCTCTCTCTCTCTCTCTATATATATATATATATATATATATATATATATATATATATATATATATATATATATATATATACCATATCCCTTACCCCCTTTCCATTCCCATCTCCTCGCTCCTTTCCCTATCCTCCTTCTTTCACCTGATCATTCCCTCACTCTCTCTAATATCGCGTTGCGCCTTTCGTCTTTCTCCCACTTCTCTCTTCCCTCATCATCTTTCCCTCACCTCTCTCCACCAGTCCCATATTCCCCTATCTCCTAATCATTTACTCGAACCTCGTCTACCCCATCCTCGCATGGCCTATTCCCACACGCCGTCCTCTTGGTTCCTCTCTTCCCTCCCATCCACTTCCCATCTACCCTCCTCTCCTGCTCGCGTGCAATTTACGACCCGCGGCCCGTCCGGCGTAGCCACGCCGTTCGCCACTCCGCGCCGCCCTTGTCGCCCGTCACTCGCCCCCGCTGCCTCGCGCGCTGCGGGCGCTCGTCGATGGAGCGTCGCGCGTCGGCGCCTGTCGCCCTCCGCCGCTCCGCCACGCACCTCGTCGGCGCTCGTCGCACGCCGCTGCCTGCTGTCGCCGCTCGTCAACTTGTCCTCGACGCCTCCCGCCTTCCTCTTTCGCTCCCCAACGCTCCTAGCTACCGCCCCACATTCCGTCGCAACTTATTTCTATTCGATGTAAGCATGTATTTTGATACTCGCGCTTACCGAACTGAATTTGAAGCGTGGTGGCTGAGTAACGTGCAGAGATGATTCGCATTTATTTCACGAACGTTCGCAAACCTGTACTCTCAAATGTTTTCAGATTTCGCTTCGTAGAGAATGTTTGAATGAAAACGATTTGTTTTTGTTACTACAAGCCAAGAAAAGTACACATCAAAACTTTTATTTATAGAAATATTTACGTTGATTATTCTTTGTTTTATCGTATTCTCTTGCGAATTTAATTGAATGGGCAGTGAAAGTACGCAGAGTGGACTCTTCAATATCCCGTGTTCGTGAGTTGTCCGCTCACATTTGATGCGTCACTTCTAATTTCTCTATAAGACAATTTATTATGACATTTTTACATGATTTTATTTGTGTATATTCTTAGTGTATTATTTTTGTGGATGCAATGCGAACAAAACAATAATGCGTGAAAATAACATCTGACTGTACTCACTGAACTGACACTTTCGCGATATTGTCAGCTGGAGCTTTAGCCAATTTTGCTGGCGGAAGAATAATTCATGGAGTGCTGTGTTGTTCGACGATGCTTATTTTTTTAGAATATGTCGTAATACAGACCACTGGCCAGAATGTCTATAACATGACCAATTTAGGTGGCTCAGGGCATCAAATGATGTTACTGCAGTGCCTCCGGCTGAGAGGTCCCGACGGTGGTTTTGACACTAGCTACATAGCTACGACGAATTCAGTCGCTGTCTGGAGGAGAATTCTAGTGACCGGTTGCTCTGATCGGTAATTTTACGTGGTTTCTCTGATGGGTTCACCTGATCATCAGGTGAATGCTGAAGAAGTATCCTGAAAAACGTGCCATGGACCTCGCGCGTTCTGTCCTTCCTCGTCCTTGCTCTATCCTCACCCCTGATTTACACACACTCATATTCACCATGTATACTACCACACGTGTTGGGAGACCAGTTGGTACCTTATAACTTGAGTCGGCTGGAGTGGTGCCTAGCTGGTAGGAGATAACTGGATGGGGAAACACCGGGATCCAACGTGTTGGTTAGCAGTCAAAACTCGCCATTTAGCGAAGGAAGACCATCTCCACCTTCCGGGATAAAATCACGCATTCCAGGATCGAGACTAATGACCTTAACAGCTGACGTACACTGGAACATTAATCTATCTACCTATCTATAACATGCTGCTCTGCGATACTGCTCTTAAATTTCCCTATCAGTGCCTATCACTTTCTGCTGTAGGTTACAAGAAAAAATCACTAAACTATTATTCTCTCTTTCATTTCGTTGAAAGTACAAAGAAATGGGCAAAGTAAAAAAAGCATTATAATTTCGCATTATGAACAGGCGGCATATTAATTTCACAATTCGCCGTGCATTGTTGAGGGAAACGGACATGAAAAACAAAGATGGAAGAGCATTTGGAATACTGGGTGTTTGCAATTGATTTGAAATGAGACACCAAAGGCTCTCGGCTGTTTTCCCCGCCGCCCTCGGTCATTAAAATCTATATAACGCCCAGGTTCATAAATAACCTCTGTGTGCGCCAACTGCAAGAGTGGGCTGAACCCTCCGCCCGCCCCCAGCCGCCGCCGCCGCCAGCCGTCAATGACAGCGCTGACGTCACGCACAGCTGATCGAAGGCCGACGCCGCGGCGCCGCGCCGCACCACGCCACGCCGCCCCACGCCACGCCCCCTCCCGGCCACTTCCCAAACCTCGCGACAATATTCTGACCACTCGAACCAAGCGCCCTCACCAATCGGCTGAACATCAATGTATCGTTCGTGGGCTGTAATAGTGGCACAACTCAAAACTAGTTGGGCTCATACTTTCAGCACATACAACACATACAGCACATACTTTCTTTCATCATTTCCAAATTTGCAGTTTTCGGAAATACAGAGAGTTAAACGAAAATGAGACCCTCGCCAATCTTTTAAGCACCCTTTCTTCTATCCGTGGCAAAAAAAATGGACGAAAAAGTTTGAAGCAGCTTTTGATAAAATCCTTTTTTCATAAATTGCATTAATTTCGAGCTTGAATTACGCAAAAACTACTCGTTTATTGAAAAAATTAAATGAGATTTTTAAAGAGCTGATTTTTTACACTCTGTGTCTAAAGCAAAAATCTTTATATTTTATGTTGTTTTTGAATGTTAACTTTGTGCGATTTTTAAAAATACTGAGAGTTTGCTGAAAATGGGATCAGCAGCATATTTTTTACCGTTCTTTGTTCCATACGAGGAGAAAATTTGAAGAAATAATGTGGTGATGTAGAGAAAAAAAATTGTAATGAAAATTGAAAAAGTAAAAATGACGTGTTGAGATAAATGAATTTAAAGTTTTCACATTCTATCGAAATGCATCATTTTGCATTCATACTTCTGCCATTTGTTGAAGAAATACTGTACTGTAGGATATGCTTCTGCTGAGAAGTAGATCAATTTGCAATATTTGAGAGTCCATTAACTCAAAATTCGAAGTTTTTGAGTTGCGCACTGCAATAGTGATTGCAGCCCACGAGAGATATAATTGCACTTTATATTTAAAGTTTTTCTTTGTTGATAAATGATAACATTACCGTCAATGAAAATGTTGGTGCCCCGATTTCGATTAAGCACTAGAATTGATGTTAATATTATAAATCATATTACAAAAATGTTATGTGACTTAAGCATAATTTTTGTAATGTGTGTTTCCTAACACTTTCAAATCAATTGGGGGTGAGTTAGAGTATCCAAAAAAAGCATTTTATGTACTGATTGGACATCTGCAAATGTTTTTTGTGCATCTACAAGACTACATGTCGCTCGTTGGCTGTAATAGTGGCACGGCTCAGAAAATATTAATTTTGAGTTAAGGCACTCTCGAAAACTCCTTTAAATGTTCTACCCTCCAGCGGTAACAGCAACATATCGTACAGTACAGCATTCCACCAACAAGTGGCAGAAGAGTGAACGCAAAAATTATACATTTCCATACATGGCGAAACTTTCAAACTCCTTTATCTCATCACCTGATTTCTTTGAGTTGTGCCACTATTGAATACCGTGAACGATGTTAATACTACTACAAATGACGTATCAATCGACAAACTTCAAATGGAGAAAATAATTTTATTGCAAATTGACCGAACACAATCCTGATTTGCATGTTTATTTTCCAAGAAGTACCATTCATAACACATTCCAAACATTATTTTTTCATAAATGTTAATTTTTATGTAAATAATTTAATGCGTAAGCCAATTCACTATGTTTATGTGGCTCCAAATATCAGAAGAATGAATGGAATCCAAAACGTATATTCTCTCCATACAAAAAAATTAAAAATAGAGAAATATTCAAGGAGAGATCTACACCGTTGGAGAATACAACTCGATTTGCAACCTTCACGGATTGCCTTCCAGTGTCATCGAATGCCGACATTAATGGGGATTGCTTTTAACCCAATCATTCGTCAGAAACTGATATTTGACCGTTCTACCCTGTTAAACGAACACAAGCATTCAATTTGGTATTTTAGTTTAATTCCATATTTTATTCGCTGTGATTGTTCCGTAATAGAGAACAATTGAACTCGAGGCCTCCGGCCGTGCGATTTAGAGGCTGGACGTCAAAAACACAAAATCCGCTTTGCATTTGTTTTTGTTTGCAGGACAATGGATATCCTGTTAAGTGTAAGTGGAAAATATATGGTTTTGTTACTTTCCAATAAAATAATTGCTTGGGTATAAAACTAAAAAAGCTCACTAAACATATTGCCGTTTTATCGGGGCCTTTTCCAACATATCCCCATATACAAATACACGTTATTTTAGCCAGAAGTTCATGTTTACTTGTTAATTCCTTCATCATTGATTCTTCCCGCTTCGTCACGAAAAACGAAGTATGGAGATTATATTAAAATATGTTCTACATGCGACAAAAATAATTAATTTAGTGCAAACATAATTTTAAAATATGATAATAATAGTGCACCGCAATGAAGTTCAGGGGTACATATGAAAGTTATTTCACAAAAATTAATGGATAATATATCCGATCAACGAATAGTATTATTTTTACCAGTCAGAACCAGGTGTGGATACTAAATTCTTTCACTGATATTCACAATTGCGTGGAACAATGGCGAGAGGTCGTAATGACAAATTTTGACAGAATTTTTGACGCCTCTCAAAGTGTGAAGCCACTACCTCAGCGTGGAAGTGATATACGTCGACAGATCTTACTCTCTTGAGTTGTTTTTTAAATGAAATTGTTTAGTTCTATCATGTGCTAACTTCCCAACATACCAAATACAATTTAATTGCTGTTATTACTTGATATGAGAGTGCCATTGGATGCTGACTCAGGCAATACTACTGGAAGTAGGCAGATGTCCCGAAATGGGGAGTAACGATGATAGAACATTAAAAGCCCATTCAAACCAAACCTTTTTAATTAATGTTTGTTTTTTTTCATTTGAAAACATGATAAAGTAATTTTCCATCTCAATAAAAATGAATGCACCCACTCAGAGAACATTTTCTGGACCCGTTATTGGATGCATGCAGAACTTTGATGCACTCTGCATCAAACTGGCGGCGCCAGGAACGACCGTCCGCGAAACTTCACGACCGATTGCACGTGAAGAACCAAAGGCAAGGGAGTGACTCTGGCGAGCCCTGGAAGATGACGCTGAGTCGGGCGCTCCGCTCTGGCGGTTGAGCGGGGAACTGCACGAAGCAGCCGCCTCCCTAACGAGCCAATACTATAAGGGGATAATGAGGCGGAATTATCGTCCAATCCATCATCTGTCACGTGCTCTCCATTGCCCCGACACGGGGTTTCACAAAAGCACGGCCGTTTGTTAGAATGGGAATTTCCGCTCGGCGGAATATAATCTCGTTCCTTCGCGTATAATGAGGCTTCTTCTTGGGGGCTTTATCTTATCTCAATAGCGGCTTGGAAACTCAACCTCTTCATCGTCGATCTCTGAGAGAATGGGTTGGGAAATGGTAACTATCGTTGGGAGCGGCACGCACAGTTACGGGCCAGGCCATCTAATTGGGCTGGATTAACCGGATAAGAACAGTGCGAGTAGGTTCGTGTCGATTGATTCATTTTGATTTATGTTTGCAGGCGCTTCAACTGCACTTGTCGTTAATTCCATTCGGGTAGTAAATGTTTCATGCCCTCCCCCGCTGCATGATGAGATCTGGCGACGACCAACACGTAAACTGGCAAGAGATTTCCCTACTCCATGCATCGCCCGCAGTGGGGCACCGCGCTAGTCGGAGTAATCCTAAGCTCTCATATGTGATGATGCAAGAGTAAGTATACCGCGATTTATGCAACTCTGTTCCTGGCAGGTATCAGCTATTAACGATTTCATCCAATCGGGAGCTTGAACGTCACCATAGTGACGTCGCTATTGAATGAAACTGTCAACAACTGATATCTGCCAGGGGCAGAGTTGCGAAAATCGCAGTGTAAGTATGTGTGTAAGGAGAGAGGATAAGACAAGAAAGAGGAAGTGACTTCTTGGCTATTCGAGTGACGTTAGGCAGCCAAGAAGTCATGCACTCGAGTCGCGGAAGCTTACTTGTACAAGAAACAGGAAGGTCAGAGCGCGCGCAATCCGTAGCTCGTTTGTAAGAGTACTGTTCCGGCTTTCTCCTGGTGTTGATCGGTGAAACAACGCAGCGGCAAATTCAACCTTGCTATTAGGTAGTTGCCAAACTTCGCCGCTGTAGTGATTCAAACCTTCTTATCTTCTGGTTAGAGTCACTGCAGAGACAGCAAAATAGCTAGCTCTGAGCTAAATCAGTCGATTTTAGCTCAAATCTATGCATTTCATTTACATAATAAGTTGCGTACACCAAAAAGGTATTGTTGCGAGAAATTGAATTGATCGCACGTTAGAGTAAATACACTGATATGAATGACGATGATGGGGTCATTTGGGACTTCATTCGCCTAATGTTGGAAGTAGTTGCATAGCGCTGGCAAAAGTAAGGTGTTTGTTCAAGTGTGATGCGTCTTGTGTGTTCGCAAAATGTGTTTTGGTGTAAAAGCATGTTGGAACCTGTGAAACCTAATGTTTCCTGTAAATCTTGACGGTCAAAAACCGGAGCCTGGTCACTGACTCTGAAATTCGTAACGAAGCATCAACTGAATCATCTAATGAACGAAGCAAGGGTATGTGGCATCTTACATACAGAAATATACATTTGACATATGACTAGAAATTGCTCTCATAAACCTTCGAAAATTCTCATCTGCTGTCGGAATCCTGGTTATCACATGACTACTATTACTCGTTACCGTAACATACATCACCTCAATTTGGTTAGTGTACACGTCATATGGATGAAGTCCGAAGTATATATCTATTCTGTTGCTAATTCGAAGTTTATACACCAATTTTTTTATAATCTGAACATTAACCTGCTAGTTCTTAAAATGATCATATTTGAACTTTGGCCGTAATATATATACGAATATCACAATCATTTAAGGTTCGTCTAGCGATAGTTCCTCTTGCGGTCAGTACATCTGCATTATCGCCGACTTTGTGCAGCTTGTTGCATCTCAATTATTCTTTTACTTTTTTCGTGCCATCTACAAGCTGGTGCCTTCTCTTTCCTTTTTCCGTTTTCAATTTCCTCGATACTTTCCTTCGAAAAGATATCTCTCCACAAGGTGTGATATATCTAACAAAATTTTCTGTTCTTTATTGTTCACAGCGTTTCTCAACTCTCCATATTTTTAAGACTATTACTTATCCTGTCCTTCCACTGGCTCTTATGCACTTTTATTCGTGTTCACATTTTGATACATAATTTATTTAATGGATAAACGATTTATACGTTGCTGGTGAATTAATTTTTTACATTTATGTTAATTAATTTTATAAATTTGAATAATTACTCGTACGTTTGCTGTGCTGATATTTTCATCACAAATACAATAATTTTATATGCATAATAGTTAAAATGCAGTCGTATACTAATTCATCTCTTCTAGAAGCTCTCAGTTACAAAGCGAAAGTACGTCATTAATTGTGATCGATCGTGAAAGTCTTTCAACATTTATAAAGTCCAATTGCTTTGATGATTTTAGATGAAAATAAAACTTTTATATATTACATTGGAATGTTATAATAGTAATATAATGATGATGGTAGTAGTAATAATAATAATAATGTTAATGATAATGATAATGACTAGACGTCTGCAGCAGCTAAAATACTGCTGAACAAAACCACACAAAATGTTTTTTCAAGAAATAGCACGCCCACTCAGAAACAAAAATAAAATACCGTGTATAGCACTGCAATAAATTAAACGTTATAACAAAAACTTTTCGCACAATAAATACTACAATAACATAATATATACGAACACTGCATATCAGGTATTTACTTGCTAAGAATGTTAAAAATTATGTCGGTCGATAACGTAACACGTGGGTAGCAAATATTTAATGGTGGGCGGCGTTTTTCTTGAATCCTTGCTGTCGTATGATGTCAGTTATGTTCTGCAGTGACGCGGTAGGAGAATCGAGCGGTGTGACGCTGAGTGTGAGAGTTTAGCCGTTGTACGAATCAAGGGATTAACATAAACAAAGAGTTGTATTTTTCAGCCAAAATTGAAATTGTTTAATTGTTTTTAGGTTTTTCCCGAGTTCCCGGTAACTAGCAAAAACCTAAACCGTTTTACATAGCTGAAGTCTGCACAGTTTTATTTCAGTTTCTGCATGCATTGAAAATTACTCATCTCTAGAGCCGGAGGTTTCATAATTTTCTTTTCATTTCTGCGCGCTTTGAGAATTCGTAACACAGATAGCAATGAATATACTCGTAATTGATACACTCTGCGTTCTGGTATAGACAGTTTCACTGAGAATTACGTCTTCCAAATAATACCCTGTAAACGTTTACGAACATATATGATCCTAATACATAAAATTAAAATAAAACTATAAATTCAAAAAGTCACTGTTATTCATAATATGTGAGGTTTGTAACTTAACTTACATAGAATTTCCCATCGCTGTATGTTATATGAAAAAGAAAATCTACAACGCCATTAAATGTGTCTTGTCCGCTTTTTAAATGTTTCAAATGTCTTGCGAGAACCTCCAATGG
Source organism: Gryllus longicercus (assembly GCA_038098605.1). Lineage (NCBI taxonomy): Eukaryota > Metazoa > Arthropoda > Insecta > Orthoptera > Gryllidae > Gryllus > Gryllus longicercus. Next base: position 1,207,036 of record JAZDUA010000200.1, on the reverse strand, counting down.
GGTCCACGAGTCTTCTGAGGGCCAAGATCGATGCAAAGGACAAATGAGTTCCCCCTCCTCGTTTCCTCCCCCCACTTCATCTACTTGCCTCATTCATTCCACTCCCCCTGGGGAAATTCCGGCTCTTCGCCACTACAGCCGCATCTTGATTCTTGCATTGCTGCCATTTTGGGAGAAACTGTAGGAAAACGAATGAAATGTGTACCATAATGTGGAGATACGATATCGTGATTTCTCGTAAGAGTTAACTATCTAATTATTACTATATATTTATATTCCGTAGCAACGGAATCATGCTTACTTCCCTTCCTCTTATTTCTCCAAACACCGACTTCCTGTACTCCACTCTTTTTTAGCTCATTTCTTTCCACGCGTTGTGAAGCTTCAAAATGTTTTAATCTTTTTCTTCATATCGTAGGGGCCTACCATCTAAATGGTGAATCTCCGACGGACAAGTGTGAAAGGTACTCAGTAGGCTTGCATCGATATTCTTATCCGCACCAAGAATATATTATTTGCTGATCTCACAGAATCCTCACTAAAAATGTAACTGACGTCTCTCTTTACATCACTTCTTTCAGCCACATTGCTTTTACCCGTCATGTTCAATGTCAAAGTCGTACAATGTATGGGTGGAACATTAACAAGTTCAAATTACTAAAAAATAACTCATTCTGGATTATGTTTTATATTGTACACTTCAATATTGATTTTCTATTGTTTATATTGACTTTATGTAACCTTATACTAGTTCGTATTAATCACATGCTGAAAATTAACCGTTTGGATGTCCAATAATCAAAATCCGTCGATTTCTTGAAAAGTTACAAAAGGGGAAGGAAACGCTCAAAGACTCTCGTGAAGAACTTAGCCCTTCCTTCTTCCTGAAGTCGTTTAAAACTGTGACAAACATTCGCGCGTGCACTGCTAGTCGACGCCTAGAGTGAATTGGGCATCCTGAGTGAAATATTTCAAACTCTGCTTTTTTATGTGCAATGAATCCCGTAGCGACCGGTTCTGAATTTGAGCGCAAACATATACCACATACTTGTAATAGCAGTATCATTTGGAGCTGAACACTCAGTACCCGAGTATTTGCTTTAAAAATAAGTAGTGGGAAACGTCTCCGGCTTCACTTGCAAATAAGTTGGAGACGAGTGCCCATTGCAAATTAGAGGGCCAAAGTCGATTGGCAGTTTTGTGCTGGTGTATGCCCTTTCACCGGAGACATTCTGATTGCATGCGAGTGGGGTCTTGTGGATGTGCACTGAGAGATCGCGTGAGCTACAGTGCATTCCAGCGCAACTACTGCGCCGGGAACGGTGGAGAGCCGCCGCATAAATTAGAGTACAGGATGTATCAGAATTAATGTTACAAACTTCTGGGGGATTTAGAGTTGTGGAACACGATCACTTTTTGCCTAAACACCTGGTTGGAAACTTCGTATAACGAAGTTTCGCATTTCGCATTTTCCCCTGATTGTCAAGCAACATCGCATGCGCCGGTGTTCGGCTGGTAGACGAAATCTCTGCTTCAGAACGAGACCTGCGTGACCGTAGTGCGACGGGAGATGCCTAAATTAATTGATTAGTGTTTTTGCTGTCAACTGCTAAGCTCATTATTCCCGTAAATATAGTGCATATTTTATAGCGGGAGCTGGCGGTGATCTTTCCCCGCTGCATACGGCACCGACCTATTCGTTAGATAGCGGTTTTTTTTCAACCACGTGTCTCCCACCAAGCGTGGCAACGCCCAGCCGGGGCAAACTCTCTGCTGCCGCCATGTGTCGTGGCGTGGAGCATGTGTGTGTGTGTGTGTGTGTGTGTATTAAAGGTAGGGATATGATAAAGAAGAGAAAGGAAAGATGGTGCGCGGTCCGTGGCCCGTTTATTCGGGTACTGCTTCGGCATTCGTCTGGTGTTGATCGGAAAAAACAAGGAAAAGTACCGATCAGAGCAGCCGGCCGCTAGAATTCTCGTGTAGACCACGGCTGAATTAGACGTTAGCTAGAGTCGAATATAGTTCATTCGTCGGGACTCGAACCCTAGGGCCTCCCTCTCAGAGACACCGTAGTGCCGACAATTGATGCCCTCAGCCACCTAAGTCAGTATGTTGCCTGAAGATCAGAGGCAAATGATACTTGTGTAACATCGTTACTTTAAATTTTTCAGATGTTCAATGTAAAAAAGTGATTCTCAATCCCTCTACAAGCCTTGGAAATGTGTAACATTTATTTTGGGACACTGCAAATTATCTGAGATCGTGCAAACTCATAATTCTTCCAAGCGGTGCCCGGTCATGTTTGTCACTCACGCGACTCGAGTGATATGTGTGATTCTAAGCCACACATAGGATTACTCCAGCTGAAGTAAATCAGCAGAATGCAGAGTGAACAGACCAGACTTTTAGGCACTTCTGTCTAAATAAATATACCAGTATTATCCCACCATTAATGGCTCATTTTGAAATGCTTGTATGTTTTTGTGAAAAAATAGAGTATATAACTTGAATGAAAATTTGAAACAATTCCACTTTTCAATAATGGAATTTCTACTCTCCGTGTTGCATAAAGTGAATACTTGTAATGGTTTTTGTACTACCTGTATACGAGCAAAACCCAATAATATAAAAAAAAACAATATGAGCAATTTGGGCGATGAAGGTTCCAGTGTTGCGTAAATTTTTGAGTCATGAACTGATTTTCAGCGAGAAAATTGTTGGATAAAGAAAAATTTTCGCGCCGATTGTCAGATTTACTTAAAGAACTTCCGTTTCATGGATGTTCACGAAGCGAGAAAGTTTTTCAGTTAGAAAAATTCAAAGAACTCGTCACATTTAAGTGTTAAGATGGGCAAGGCATGTTCTTTTGCTGTATTATCTCTGTTTAGAACCACTCTCAAGAGCAACAATGTTAAATTCGTTAGCTTAAAAAATGATGACGAACAATTACATTTTTGGTAAAGAAAAAAGAAGCCTTACATCTCGAGGAGTACAAATTGTTCGTGAATATTTATTGCTATTTTTTTGGTTAAAAATGCTTTCCGCTGCTCTCCGGTGACAGAGCGACATCACATCGTGCGCTGGTTAGCCAACACTTTTCCTGCGCTTTCTTCCAGCCCTGAAGAAGGCCATTGTAGGTTGGGCAAAGCCAACCAGCCCGCGAAGCTGTCACCCGAGAGCCGTGTGCACGCACGAGTCCGTGGCCGCGTCGCGAGGCGCTGTGGCGCTTGGCGAGCCACTGTCCATTCCGCTTCTAAATTTACGCGCGCCATCGCGGTGCCGCCGCAGAGCCTTCGTGCTGCAGTAGAGGTTGCGGGGTAGGATGGGGCAGCGCGAGGTTGGACGGGGCGGGAAGCACGGGCGGAAGAGGGGCGGTCCGGGTGAGCGAGGCAGGATGGAGTAGGGTTGGCTGTGGAGGGGACGAGGTAGAGTTGGTTGGGCCGTGGCAGTGGGTGCAGTGTGGAGAGTGAAGGGCAGGGTGGAGTGGGGTCTGGCTGGACCAGGTGGGCAGGACGGGATGGGATAGAGTTGGTTGTGACGGGGTGAGTCGGGCGGGGAGGGTCGGTTGGGCTGAGTCGGTGGAGTCTGGGTGAAAAGGGCAGGAATGGATGGGTCCGGAGCTAGGCAGGAGGTTGGGCTGGGTGGGTTGGAGTGGAGCCGAATGGGACACCACGGTGCCAAGGGAGCGGAGAGGTGCGGGGCGGGGCGGCCTAAGCGCATGGTATGCGCAGTGTTCGTGCCTAAACAGCGTCCAACGCAGCGGCCCACCGAGGCGGCAAATGAAGGCCTCAAAATACAGCGGCGGCCGCGACCGCGCCAGCTGCTTATGCGTCGCGCAGCGGCCAGCGCGGTTCAACCTCGCCAGCGCCACCGCTACTACCAACACTACAACTCCCACCGCTGTAGCAACTTCAGAGTGCATGGGCTTCCGCGTCCAGGGTCAGTAACTTAGCTGTCCGCAAGAAGCCGCATCCGAGGCACTTGTGTCATCGCTACGGCCACCATTTTGCGATCTTTCTTAGGGCAAAATGCCCTAAGACGCCCATTCTCACTGATAAAATCCCAATAATGATGACCAAAACGCGCGTTGAATCGCAGAATGCCTACCTGTGCCTAGGACGCGGCGGCGTCCGAGCATCCAAGTGGTTATTCTTTTCGTGTTGTGCTTTAGTTGCAAATTAACGTAACCAAGGATTCAAGAAAATTCCAATGTGCAAATTTTCGTACATTAGTTTTGGCTATAGATAGACGCGACGAATCGCCTTAATGTCGTTCATTCAGTAGCAAAGGGGTATTCTGGGGATGGCGACGTATGACGGGAGAGTGAGAGTTTTCAGTCAGGCTACAGATACCTCACTCAGTTCATTTCTCTGGGCCATCGACCTGCCTAACGCTTCAGTTTCGCTAAACAGGCATAAATACGGGCTGCGAGTCATGCATCACTTCGCTTACTGATAGAGGCTGCTCCGAGTCATCGGAAGCCAAGGCAGCCAGTGAGGAGGTGGAAGCAGGGGTGTGGACAGAGATTGCCCGGCAGCAAAGTTGAGGTCAACGACGGAGGCGGTGAGGAGTGCAGGGTTAAGTTCGCTCGTCGGATAGAGAGGTACTGAGGGTGGGAGCTGAAAGGAAGGAGCGGTAGTGAAGAGAGGAGGGGAAATTGACTTGAAGATGATGACGGTGACGACGGTTAGGAATGAAGTAAAATGGTGGTTAATTAATGTCACGCCGGGGAGGACAATGAAAGCAGAAGTAATATCTCAGGGTAGGGAGTGATGGCAGTCAGTTGAGAAAAGAAAGTGTAGGGGTGGAGAGGTAGGGGCATCGAGTTTGAAGGCGTAGACGTACAGTGGAGATGGGGTTGACGGCAGGTAGGCGCCGGCGACAATGGTTGATTGATTGATGACTTAGTGATTTTGGGCGCGTCAGCTGCTAAGGTCATTAACCCTATACGTTTAGTGGATATTTTTATTGCGGGAGGAGGTCTCCCGCTGAATGGCCACATCTGGCGCCGACCTACACACCTGCATGAGGGGTTTCCCCAACCAGGTATTTCCCATCATCGGGGCACTGCCCCAGCTGGGACAAGCTCTAAGTTGACTGGTCTTTCTACGTGTATCGTAGCGTAGTGCATGTAAGTAAAGGGTGAGGATAGGAGAAGAGGAAGGAAAAATCGCGCGTGGTCCGTGGCCTATTTCATAGGGTACTACTCCCGCATTCGCCTTGTGTTGATCGGAGAAACCGCGGAAAACTACCGATCATCGCAGGTGGGCGCTAGAATTCTCCTCCAGACGGCGACGGAACGTGACCTAGTTATCTGACTAGTGGCGAAAATCCTGGCACCGCAAGGTCTCGAACCCAGGACCTCCCGGTCAGAGGCATTGTAGTGACGTGGACGATGGTCAGAACCAGCGAAGCACGGGGGTTGCTGCCGCGGGCTTGATGGCGGTGGGATGGGGCGAGGGAGGGGGCGGGCGGCTGCGGCCGGGCTGCGGCTGCGGGCGTCGGACAGAGAGCGAGCGACGCGGCCCTCGGGGCTTCCCCGGCCGCCCTATCTACAAAACCGCCGGTTACCCGGTTAATTTGCTTACAAGCGCAATTCATCTCGAAAGCCGTAAGTTCGTTATCGTACGTGCCGCCGCGAGCTGCGCAGCGGCGTTGAGGGATGATGGCGCTGGTATCGCGCCCCTGGGGCCCGTTGGCCGCCAAAGGGGGAGGGGAGCTCAAGCTCTCCACCCGCTCTCCACCCCCCCTCCAACGCGTTACGTGGTGGACACTGCTTTGTGCTGTGCGATGCGGCGATCACGATCACGGACATAGCCCCCATTTCGTATTTTATGATTTAAGGCGCACCATGCAGTCGCATTTCTAAAAAGGGGGTTTTAACTCGAATTTTTGGCACAAGTTCATTTATCACAGTTTTTTGACACAAAATATTTTCACATAGTTTCTTAATACGTTTCAAAATTCTGATTGCAGTTTTAATTTTGATGACTTTGCTCAAGAAGTGTTCTGACAAAATATTAAGAAACTCGCAGGGATAAAAATTGTTTAACTACAAGATCTGGCTGAAATTACCAAATTTGGATATGAGTACACAGTCTGTTTATTGACATACTGAAAACTGATAAGGTACATTTTGATCTATTAAAAATTTAAGAAGAACTGAAGAGTTTAATAGGTAAATTATGGTATATCTCTTCGAAAATGCTCTCTGTTTGCGTGAATATAAGGAAAAGCTCTTTCTTTTAACGACCAGTATTTGGTTGAAAACTTCGCTTACTTTTTGATAGCGTGCTTCATGACCTGTAAGCTTCACATACAGGTGTTGGAAGAAACTGAAAGAGATATCTTAACTTAATTTAAAGGGATATGCTACTATCTGGAATGTACCCTTAATATGAAACACAATTCGGATGACAAGCTAAGAAGGTATTGTAATGTCTCTTTACAACAAACTGTTCATAATAAACTTATCATTAAATGTAATTAAATGTCATCAAATGTGGTCACTATAAATGTGTTTAAAATTTCCCAAATACTTAGTACATCATGGAAATATATTTAAGTATTTTATCTTTTTTTGTAATTGTTGCATTTCATCCCACATTTTGTCAGTTATTATTATTCTTTCCTGTAACTGATTATTTTGTGAGACTGTTCAACGGTTTACACATTTTATTTTAACCATCTCTTAAGAGAAATATAACTATTAGGGCTCTAATCTTCCACCAAAAAAGTATTGTTTTTTTATACTTTAACAACAGAACTTAATTTCAACGTATACTTAATCTAATGAATTATTTTGATTTGAAGTAATGTCACTATCAGTACTTGAATTTTCTTTTACCACTGTCTAAAAGAAAGAATTTTAGTACGTGCATGTGTAATTATTTTTCATACTACTTTCCTTTTTTTACAGAAAAATTAGCAATAAGAGAGACGATAATAAAATTTTATATCTCAACAATACAAAATTTAATTAATCGTATGTACGCTCTAAAGAAGAAAAAGTTATTACATTAATTTCAAACTTAAAAAAGGAGAGTGCAATAACTCTTCTAATTTCCCCTCACAGAGTTGCTGCTCCCTTTAATTACGTCCTTTTTCAGCTGCGCTTCCAGATTGACTGGACGCCCGCGAGCGCTGCGGTCTGCGTGATAGCGCAGGAGACGGCACCGCGCCTCGGGAGGAAATCAAAAAGCTTATTCTCAAATTATGAGCTCGCCGCTCGTTTGACTTCGATATTTTCAAATATAGTATGTGTCTGATTTCATAGAATTGAACACGCTTATGTACTATTTAGAATTTTCTTTGTGGGGAAATATTTTTAGCAATAATATCGTCCACATTATGAAAACAATTTAGAAGATAGTTTCTCGTATTTACGAGAGAGTTTCTCGTATTTACGAGAGTAACATGACTGAAACCTGAGTACTTATATTCAAAACGCCCCACATTATTGTCATACTTTGGTCGAGATGTCTAACGGCAACCACTGATAACACTGCATTGCCTCTTACCAGAAGGTTCGGTTCTGGGGGTCGAGGGGTGGTTTTACGACTCTAGCTAGATAGGTGGGTCAAATTCAGCCGCTCTCCGTAGGAGAATTCTAGCGGTCGGGCGCTCTGATCGGTGGTTTTCTGTGGTTTCTCTGATCAACACCAGGCGAATGCCGGATCAGTACCGTAATGAGCGGGCCAAGGACCGCGCACGATCTTCCCTTCTTCATTATTGTCCCCATCCCTCCCCTTTAACGTACATACACCACACATGTCGGGAAGCCAGTTGAGAGCTGGTCTCTGCAGGGGCGGTGCCTCGCTGGCGGAGATACCTGGAGGAAGAAATCGGAAGTGTGGAGGGGGGAATGCGCGAGGAACACACTTTATTGGGTATCGAGAGGGTGACGTGGGTGTGGGAACGCGGAAGCGTGGACGAGGGAGCGGACACGCGCGAGGGAAAGCGGGATACCCGGGAGTGGATAAGCTTGACAAGAAAGTGGGAGCGCTGAAATTGGCAAGAAGGCACGCTGGGGACACTGGCGAGTAAATAAAGACGTTGGTGCGGGTATTTGAGAACCTTGGTGTGACTAAGTGGAGACGTCGCTAGGGCTGGTAAGTGATGACGAGGGAGTGAGAAAGTGGCGCGTTGGAGTGGGTGGGTAAGTGGAGCCACGGATCAGGATAAAAAGTGCCGCGGGAGCGGTGAAGGGAGAAAGAAGGCGAGGGAGGGTATCAATGGGGACGTTGAGTCGGGCAGGGGCGGAGGCAGCGGGAACGGTTAAGTGAGGGCGAGGTTATGTGAGAGAGCGAACAAGTGGCGCATGAGGGTAGGTAAGTGGAGTCACGGAATAGAGTAAGTGGGGTCACGGAACAGGGTAAGTAGGGTCACGGAACAGGGTAAGTAGGGTCACGGAACAGGGTAAGTGGGGTCAAGGAACAGGGTAAGTAGGGTCACGGAACAGTGTAAGTGGGGTCACGGAACAGGGTAAGTAGGGTCACGGAACAGGGTAAGTAGGGTCACAGAACAGGGTAAGTGGGTCACGGAACATGGTAAGCGGGGTGACGGAACAAGGTAAGTGGGGTCACGGAACAGGGTAAGTAGGGTCACGGAACAGGGTAAGTAGGGTCACGGAACAGGGTAAGTGGGGTCAAGGAACAGGGTAAGTAGGGTCACGGAACAGTGTAAGTGGGGTCACGGAACAGGGTAAGTAGGGTCACGGAACAGGGTAAGTAGGGTCACGGAACAGGGTAAGTGGGTCACGGAACATGGTAAGCGGGGTCACGGAACAAGGTAAGTGGGGTCACGGAACAGGGTAAGTAGGGTCACGGAACAGGGTAAGTATGGTCACGGAACAGTGTAAGTGGGGTCACAGAACAGGGTAAGTAGGGTCACGGAACAGGGTAAGTGGGGTCACGGAACAGGGTAAGTAGGGTCACGGAACAGTGTAAGTGGGGTCACGGAACAGGGTAAGTGGGGTCACGGAACAGGGTAAGTAGGGTCACGGAACAGGGTAAGTGGGGTCACGGAACAGGGTAAGTGGGGTCACGGAACGGGGTAAGTAGGGTCACGGAACAGGGTAAGTGGGGTCACGGAACAGGGTAAGTAGGGTCACGGAACAAGGTAAGTGGGGTCACGGAACAGGGTAAGTAGGGTCTCGGAACAGGGGAAGTAGGGTCACGGCACAGGGTAAGTGGGGACACGAAACAGGGTAAGTAGGGTCACGGAACAGGGTAAGTAGGGTCACGGAACAGGGTAAGTAGGGCGACGGAACAGGGTAAGCGGGGTCACGGAACAAGGTAAGTGGGGTCACGGAACAGGGTAAGTGGGGTCATGGAACAGGGTAAATGGTAGCGCGAGAGCGCGGGAATGTGTAAGTGGAAACGTTGAGTCGGGCAAGGGTCCGCGGAAGCGAGTCAGCGGGAGAGCTGGGGTGTGTCCTGGCAGACCGCGGCGGCAGGGGGCGGGTCCAGTGAGGGCTGGCGGGTGGAGCGCGGAAGTGGGACTGCCGGCGGCGCCTGCTCCTCGCGAGCGCTGGCCGCGGGGCTGCGCGGGCGAGGGTGGGCGTGACCGCGGCACTCCACGCGCGCGCGCGCGTAAGAATAACGCCGCATAAATCGACGCGGCCGCCGCCGCTGGCGCTCTCGGAAGTATTTTCGACTGTCGATAAGCCTCGAGAGATGGCCTTGCAGGCGCGCCCGCTGAAAGTACAGTTAAAAAATAGCGACACGCATAAAGTTGAAATATAGAGGCCGCGCCGCTCGCTCCTTTCGGGCAGTCTGCTGGCTCCCGCCTACGGCTTCACGTACTTTCCGCGCGGAAGTGCACACTTAAAGGCGAAGTTACTTTTCGGTTGGAGGACATCTTGTGGATACTGCATATAGCGCAGAATATGGGTCACGAACACTTTATAGCCTTGACGATGTTGTGGCTAAGCCACTTTCAGAGCGTTTCAAATACTCTTGTCTGTCTCATCGCGTTTCTTCACAATCTCCATGGAAACTACAGTGTAGCTGGGCTCAAGAAATTCAGGACAAATATTTTTGTGGGAAATAGAATGTGGTTTGAACTTCAGTTACCATCGCGCTTTTCAATAACAAAAAATACGAAGCTATAAAGCTTACAATGGAAACGTTTTATTTACGCATATCTTGGAATTTCAACCCCCATTCCCATTCTATTATTCTTTCAAGCTCTGGCTTTGCTGACAATTGTTGCATGTATCCCTTCTGCCAACGCTCATTTCGAAGTTTTCCAAATTCTCTGACCTCTGTTTTTCACCTTGTGTGTTTCCTGCGGCGTGATATACAGTTTGTTAATCTTTGACTAATCTGCACGTGAATGATCGTTTGCGGAAACGACAGCAATAAACCTTGCAGCAACAAGCTTTGCCAGCGCCGACTCTACCGCCGTGTTCTCATTCTGCAAACCCGCTGTCAAGAACGCGGGTGCTAGCTGCCGAGAATTGCCTGAGCTGCTTTGAGAGCAAAGAACAAAAGCTGGAAATCACGGCCAACGGCTCGGGCTGGAAATGTTTCTTGGGCGTGTTACGCATACAAAACGCCGTTAATGTGTTATTTTTCTGGGGTTTGATGTGAATAGTCTTTATTCGAGTAGGCATTTGGAATTGAAGAAAAGTAAATGAAATCACAAATACGGAAATTTCTGATTGCTATAATTGTATTTTTACTCTGTTGTCTACGAACTTTTTTATGCTTTACATGATTCATTATTGATGGCGAGTGAAGCGGGGAACATTGATCTGAGCCTTTTTAAGGATCGAGAAGAAAAGTTTAAAACTTCGCGGATGCTAAACAGGGGCTTGTACTCTCGGCCTCTGCCTATTGATGGCATAAAACGTGTAGTTGGTGATTTTTTTTTATTTGGTGAAATTTTTTGATAATGTAAAAATGCTCTCGTTTTTTCTAAATTTTATTTTTGTGGATTTTAGAAAATTTCTTTTGCAAGAACCTCGATCAAGCAGTAATGTCTAAATAAAGAATAGCAGCCCCTCCTTACTGGTTTGCTTCTCCAAATTTCAACATGTTTCTCGTGTCTTCTCTTCTCATTCCTTTCAATCGATATTCCTTAACTCCAATGCGCGAATAAATTGAAAAAAACCGTGTAGCTCCGCTCACGCGAGATATGCCTATGCTCACATGAGAGAGAAATTTTTGTTAAATTGTCAGGAACCTTTTTTTAAAAGTATATATTGAGAGAGAATACGAAGAGTTTCGTTTCTACTTTCTTTCAAAAATCTAAAACGGTTCTTTTTGTATCACTTTTCATCTTCTCCGGGTCTCTTTGAAATATTATTTTCCTGGTTGTGGATGTAGCTTAATATGTGTGAGTCAATATTCGCACTATTTTTGGAGTATTACACTACAAACTGTTGTATTAAACTACAGACATCTTTTAATTTTACACAAAGTATAGAATTACATTTTCTGCCAGAGTAGTCCTCTTCATTGGTTAATTCCCTCAATGCCTTGTGATTTTCATTCGGAAATACGGTACCTAAAAATTGTTCTTTCTATTCCATTTTGTTATATGTCATACATTTTAAAGTAACTTAATAATAAAGCCTTCAATAAGCTTCTCGAACAGATACTAACTGAAAGGTATTATTATTATTATTATTATTATTATTATTATTATTATTATTATTATTATTATTATTATTATTATTATTATTATTATTTGTCCCACTTCTCAGCAACTGTTGGAAAACTTTCACATATCCCACACCTTAAATGATGCGAAGGGATTAGACTTGGCTGTTGTAAAGATTAACCTCCCGGGCCTCTGCCAGGGTGAAATAAGGAGGAAGAATTTCATTAATAATTTGAGTATTACCCCGGTAGCAGATAACACTATTGGTATAACTTGGACGAAGTCCAATGACCCTAGTGGTTTAAGTTCAATTAACAGATCCGTACATTTCTTCACCTTTTCATCGTAGGCAGCTTGAATATTGCAGGTGTCTGGTATTGTAACATCGATCAGATATATAGTCTTCTTCAATTTATCTAAAAATATAATATCTGGTCTATTGTGTAAAATGCTTTTATCGGTAATTATTTTTCTGTCCCAGTATAATTTTGCCCGATCATTGTCCAATGCTTTCTCTGGGAAATATTTCTAGTAAGAAACAGTATCATGTATGAAGGAAGACTTGTGGGCAATTTTTTGGTGCAGTATTTTGGCAACATTGTCATGACTAGTTTTTTACTCTGTTGCAGCTAATGATTGACACCCTGACACAATATACTGTATATTTTCTATACCGAGGTGACAGCGCCTGCAAGCATCATTCATTGTGCTATCCATGATGATATATTTATTTACTTTCTTGTTCTGATTACCTGATCTTGGATAGCACACATAATACCCTCTCTCTGCACAGTGGTACTCCATAGGTATTGATTGCTCTCGTAAGATTTCAGCTGTAGAGTTTTGATCGTGCTTCATCAACTCTATCTACTCTATCGTTCAACTCTATCCACATACATATTTATGATCTTTCTTTTTGTTGTGGTCTCCTCAATAATGTTTGACTGTCTTATTCCTAAGTACTTGTTAACTTCCCCTTCCTCCAAACTTTCTATTTTGTTTGAATTTTCGAATTCATACCCTTCAATTTTCCTTTTACCACGGCATATGCCTTGAGTTCTACTATTTTCTAATCCAAAATTGTGTATATCTTTTTAAACATTTCTATTACTTATATGTTTTGCCAAAGATCACGCGCTGTACTGCAGGAAATTTAAAGATCATTCATGTGATTATTATTATCGAATTTCAACAACATTAGGAGATGTACGTTTTACTGTAACTGAGCATAAACATGAAACTTCGATCATGTACATAATTCAAAATGTAAAATAAATTTATGAAAATGGTTTTGTTCATTTGATGTTTTGAGTAAAACTATAGTATATAGCTGTGAAAGTCACTATGCATTTCATTGCTAACGCATTGTCTAGATACTCTTTGCTGTTTCAATCATCACATATCATTTATTTCAACCGAGAGCAGTGACCCCTACAGAGCTTGATGTTCAGGAGTCACCCACGAGTACTTTGAGCGGGCATAAATTTTGCTCTTGACAACTCCCGTAAAGGCAAGTTCCCTCAAAAATCATCCTCATCAAAGGCGACATTTTCATGCACGTTATGTGTAGTCTTCCCTTTACGACCTTACGCGGAGCCGAGAGCCTCGTTATGTAGTCGTTTACGATTGTCGCGGGCGCGTGACGTCTCCATCGACGAGAGAGAAGTCGGCGGCGGCGGCGACGACGACTCTATTTGCAGGCTTCCGCAGGCGACGTATTAACTACGCGGCTCGACACCGCCCCGAGCGGCGAGGTGGTGCCTCGTCGCATCCTCAGGTGATGCGGCGCACGCACGTAAAGGTGAGAGATGACACGTAAAATGGTGGGACGCCGTCAAGAAATCGACCGGCTGAGTTAGCTCCGAGCGGATCTCTACCGCGATTTGAGTCTAGCGATCGAGTCCGACAGTGGCAGGTTTTTGATACTAGCTATACTGCTGCTCGGTTGAATTCAGTCGCTGCTTCAGTAATTCCAACACAAAAAATAACTTCTATGACAAGAGATCACAACATTATCAACTTCTTCGACTATCATCTTTTGACCGAGGAGATATGTTGTTCTTTCTTCCCTACATGGCACATTCCCAAATCTAGCGGGAGTTCCAGGGGTAGCTAGATATCTTGATCGAATCCAACCCCTCTCTGAAGGAGAATTATAGCGCCCGGCTGCTCTAATCAATAGTTTTCCCTGGTTTATGCGATCATTTCCAGCGTAATGTCGGAGCAGTACCTTTACAGTCTACGGACCGAGCCTTTCAATGTAGATACAAAACTTTTCTTAATTACGTTTATCTTCGATTATCACTTATGTATAATTACTGCATTCAAGTAAAGTTTTTACACGTTTCATTAAATATCATGTAGTTAACTGGGTGCTGTACACTTCTTTCTTTAGAGGTAAAACTTCTTTGAATATTGTAGCTTCATTGCTGTCGCAGACAGGGATTTCTATATTGTACGAAACCTGTGTATTCTCTATTTTATAAAAAATATTGATTTTTTTGTTTCTCGCCTCACTGTGGCAATAATAAAGATGTATTGTAGCCACATATTGCCTGTTTTCAACAGAAAAACTCTTACTGTCAGAACCTCGCTTTTGTATATGTCGATAACTCTTTTTTTACATGTCGTTAATAACTTCGTCTAATACGTTGTGTGTAGTCAGATTTCACGTTTTGCTGCTTCTTCATACCGAAAAATCGATTGACGGTAAATCGTCTGTCCGTCCGTCAGTCAATTTTCTCCGAAACTGATTTTCCCCGATCAATCTAAATCAACTCCAAGACCGGCGAGTTTAAAACTGATATTTTGATTTTGGGGCGTGAAATCTTCTAAAAAATAGATCTTTAAATAAGATCATTACATTCGCATTCAAACACATTCGCATAAACTGGATAGGAATTGACAACGCGAATTAATGTGTGAGATACTTGTCTGGAGGAGCCAATTCTGTCAATAGAAGGGTAGAATGATTCTTCTAAATCAGTTCAGTTTTCTGAAAATTATTAATTCCTCATAAACTCTTCCACAAGTGAGTAGCTATATGTATGTGTGACAAACTGTGAGATCTGATTTCCAAATTTCCCAATATCCCTTTCATATAAATATGAAGTGAGTTTGAAAGAAAATCACTAGTACTTTATGAGGTTGGTAACTACGTTCACTCATGCCATTCCAACGATAATCAAAGTGCTACTTTCCGAAAGAAAAATAGCAGATGTGCATCTATCTTATCATAAAAGTTGGATTGATTATGCACTTCAACGTAAGTACTAGCACATCTGGCACTTTGGAGAATATGTTCATATCAGAGTTTTAAACCAAAGAATACTAAGAGGGGCACTCACGATTTTTCTTTGAGGGTGAGGGGTGACTTCAGGGATAGTGTCCAGCCGGCTTGATGGTTTCTTTTAAATAATGTTTCATTAGCTGAATATTGAGACGGTTCGTGCATTAGCTTCAATATAAATAATACCATTTATATTTCACCTCACATTGGGCATGCCATTGAGACGATTTGTGAAATTCGTGATCAAATCATAATATTCACGATATATTTATCCCTCGTATACGAATGAACTAACACACTTGATAGAGCTATGTACCGTTTAAGAAATTTGATTTAGGTGGTGAGCGCGCAACCCCATCCTATATAGGAAAAGGGAATTTATCATCGATTGGTAGAATTAGGTCCGTAAATTGCGTTTTCCCCATTCCCAATTTAATAAAACACAGAAAATCCTTTCTAACAATTATTGCCACCACCAAATGCTGGTGCAATTTTTATTTATTCGTGGCCAAATTACCTGGCGTTGTTGCTACCTCTCCTGGCGAACACAAAGATAGCACACACAACACACAACATATATTTATAACCTCAAACAAAATAAAAGATATTTACAAGACAGGCATTCTTAACATTTTCAAAAAACTCATTTATACTAATTCGCATACGTTCTCCTCCAATGGCCATTGTAATTTGAACTTTAGAATTGCTTTTCTATATGAAGTCTATAATGAGCACTTCCCTTTCGGTATCTTCAACTACCTAACGTATGTCCATTAGCTTATACCAATTCCATTTCATCTCCATATTATAACCACTTTTGAGTTCATTCCATATTTCATATTCTACTACGCAACGTAAGGTGGACATTATCGATTCTCATACATCACTTTGTACCATAACATGGCCAACTGCTCTCGACCAATTTCAAACCCCTTTTGTCCCACGTTCTTCTCTTCACTCCAAATTGTAAAAAAATGCTTTCCTTCGTTTGTTACTCGTGAATTACGCCCCCAGAAAATTGTATTTTTCCCAAGTTTTCCCTTAGGTCTTATTATACATGTATGTAAATTAATTACGTAAATTTCCCGAATGTTCTTTTCAATCAGTTAATTAAAATGTTCACCCTTACTTACATAGGGTTTTAATATGTTCACTTGTCTCGGGCTAAGTTATAATTTTCTTGAATTTACCCCGAATAAGTTGATATACATTTGTTCTTGGTCATTCCAAAATATACCTTACGTATTTATGCTGATTGAAATATATTTCGCAAGTTACTTCGTCGTTTAATAAATAAATAAATAAATAAATAAATGTCCCTACGATTTCGCACAGTCACTTGTTTACGCCAATGTCGTGTTTTCACTGTACAATACAATTTTATATATTTAAAAATTGTTGCTTTTTCTGTAAATATTTCGTATCTCTTCATACATTACTTTTTGTGGTACCGACGTCGGCTACATGCCTTTGAACTCACTTTTATTAGTATAGATTAAACTCTCTATATTTTAAGTAAACCAATAATTATTTTTACACTAGTATACTAAAATGATAACATTTTTTGTCTATTTAGTCTGAAACGTGGGAGAAACTTTTAGAAACAGCTAAGTACTACAGGCACCGATATCTCACTAGGTATACACCAAAGTTCCAAAAACATCCTATATAACGTATTAATTTCGCGGTCTCTATCATCGCTTGAAAAGCGTTCTGAAAGCATGAATAGCCTTTTCAAGCGAAGCCTGGAATAGCGTAGGCAAGAAAGAAGCGGAATCTAGACGCAACTTCGCAGCCGCGCCCCTTGACCTATACGCTTCCGAAAGATGTCATTTCCTCCCGCGCTGTGCAAACGAGCCGAAAGCAGCTTTCGCGAAATTATTTAACAGCCGCTCTGGCGAGAGCGGTTGCCGCCGCAACAGCTCTCTGCAAAGAGAGAATCGCTCTCCGGGCTTGTGGAGCGCGCGCTCTTTCTTCGACAGGCAAACGCCATTAATCCGGAAGATGCCCGACGAGCAAACTGCCTCGGCCGCCATCTTCTGTTCCACCGTCCTGCGTCATAGTTCCATTTCCGCAGGCATTCACTCCAAGCACGTCGCCCCGGAGAGTAGAGGCAGGCCACGACAGGACACTTTAATTGTTAAAATGGGGGTATACATCGCGAGATGGTAGTTTCTTTAAGCGGCTCGACGGCTGAATGGAAAGTTGATGCGCTGAAAGTTGATACTGCGCTATCTTTCTAGCGCAGTATATATCATCTTGCAATATTATATCAATTCATTAGTGCGAAAAGTTGGGAAGTTTTTAATGGTAGATTAGTACATTGTTTTAGTTCCTGGTGTCCCAGGTGGTAAACAGTGAGTTAAGGGCTATCGGCTCCTTTGATACCAGTGCTAATTTGCTGCGAGCTAGAATGACCATTTTTTCCACCAATACACAATTCGTAACATTCTTGCTCTTCATAAGATAATTACACGTATGAATACTAATGAAGTATCTCTTTAATTTCATAAAACGTTAAATGT
This sequence comes from Gryllus longicercus, assembly GCA_038098605.1. Lineage (NCBI taxonomy): Eukaryota > Metazoa > Arthropoda > Insecta > Orthoptera > Gryllidae > Gryllus > Gryllus longicercus. Next base: position 1,189,612 of record JAZDUA010000200.1, on the reverse strand, counting down.
ATAATTCTCAAAATTATTCTTATTTATACTTTTTGTCTTGTGTTTGGTGGATGTTCTTCCCTTACTATATTTCACTTTCAACGTCTGTCTGTAAGGATTTAATCAGTTTAATTGATTAATAATTTTCCTCAACTTAGTTTTAACGCTGTCTCTTTTTTTTATATTTACTTCTTCGTGTTCGATGTTTCTGTCTCTCGAGGGGTTTGAAACTAATTCATTTAATATTTTAACTTTATGGATATGTCCATCCATAGGAAAAGAGTATTTATTCCTACTCGTGAGCATGGTCTATGGTTGGTAGGCTTATTCCGGTGTCAAGGTTTGCACTAGAGTGTAGTGATGAAAATTAAAGTATAGCTAGGAAAGGTATAAAACATAAGTTACGTTGGTCTTAGTCTATCCTTGGGAAACTTTGATTTAATACGGGGCCATGAAGCACAACGGCCCAGATTAAAGTTTGTGGATCAGAGTAAAGAGTAAAAATGTTGATAGAAATCGTCAGCAATTTTACTTATGTGTTCATTTAGTGGCAGCATATTTAACTCGCGATGAAACTGGGAATTTGAAATAGTAAATATGTAGTGACTGCAGCACTGAAGAAGACCACGATATGGTCGAAACGTCGGTACCTCAGCCTTCGACGCGGCGTCACCCGGATTACAGATTATCTGTTAGAACTAATATTTACATTAGTTATACGGTTTTTCAAGTAAGTTATTGAAGTTCCATTAGAAAATAATTGTTTTGTAAATATTTTCAAGTTAATTTGAGTTCAGAAAAACTAAATTGGAGTAGATTTATAATTTTATTTTTGTTTATGAATTTTTTCCTCAGTTTCAATATTAAAGCCCTTCATATATTAAATAACCAATAACCCCAATAATAAATACACTTCTGTTCAGGGTTATTAATGGGAAATAAAACGTACAGGATATGCTCTGGCAATTTGTGGTAGCATTTCCGTACATTTTTTTTTAATTTGTCATGCTCCTTCCCAATAGACAAACCATTAATTACTTTCATATTCATGTTAAATTTGGAACATGATTAGCGGTTTTCACAATATCAGTTTATGTAACTTTAGTTCCAACTCCTTGCACGTTGAATGCCACTCAATCTGAATGCTCCTTTTATTCAGAATATGTTGCCAAACGTGTTCCCTGTTTGTTTCTATTTCCTTCTATTTTGAAATATTATAGTTTCTCACCGACACGAAGTGAAAAATACAATTATTTTTCAAAAATACACGTTATTAATCACATGAATTAAATTATATTCAGCTTGACTCAATAAATAAAACGATTTTTTTAAATGTATTACCTCTGCCACTTAATGAATTTTGTAGATGTTTAGTATTTTTCCCGGGTTTATTTGCTTTATTCTCTGAATAGTTCTGCCTATTAATTACAAATAATTAAACGTAAAAAATATTTACGGGAATATCAATATATGAATAAATATAAAACATGAGTGGAAAGATGAATTTCAGGAAAGAGGGATTCCAGACTTATTCATCGGGTAGCCTAACCAAGCTTGCAAGGGGCTGGCTTCGCTTTCCGTAATGGCAAAGGTCGGCAATGCCACCACCATATATTATAGCCTCCTTGATTCATCGCAACCATAACACCTGCTGGAAGCGTTGTCCCCCGTCACTTGTTGCCCTGCTATCTGGTTGTTATCAACAAAATTGTAATTTTTAATAAGAGGCCCTGGCATCTCAGTGCGGAGAGACTTGCTGTCGCACTATATTTAATGGTACTGTTTTCGCTTTTGGTATTCAATTAGTTATGCCGATTGTTTGAAAGACACAATTATTGCTTTAGATAAGCTTTCCGTGTCATTGTCAATGTCACTCGAGGTATTAACATTTACTGGCATACGTATAATTAAGATGCATTGGCTTCGCATACTTATTTCAGTTGGTGTTTCCTTTTAAATCATTTACATTTGTTTTAGAGGGGAGTGATCAGAATCGAGCTCTAGTAATAGTTTGCTATATCGATAAGTTATTTTTTTCAGTTAGAACAATATCCAATATATCTGGGATAACATTGGGGTTACTTGCATAGCAAGTAGCTTCGTTTATGGAAAGTAAAGTTGTATTATAGGAGGCTGCAATTTTCGCTATTTTTTGTCTCGCGAAGTTGAGTTACAACCCTACATACAATTTTTGAAATTAAGATCTTCGATCCAGATTCTTGGACTATTTACATTAAAAATGGTTTCGTATGTTAATAATGGGAATGTTTTGTTAGGCGGTTTGTATGCTGCTAATATACTTAATGTACTGGAGTTCAGGGTAGAAGAACTAGTTGATTCAGGGTTTGTGTCACTAAGTCGTATCTAGTTGAGCTCGTTTCAAACAATTTCATTTTGATCATAAGCTTTTCTCTTCTTGACTTGGAAATCACGGTTTGAAAGAAATAACCTTACTTGCATGATTGTAGAACCGTTTTGGGAGTTGTTTGCGTTAGGCTGTCTCATGTGACAGCGACTGTACCTTGTTGTGTAACCACACCTGGTTGAGGCGGATGATGTTAGAGATGAAGCATTTGCTGCTGCATTTGTAGTTCAAGCTGATAATGACGATTTTGGTCTACAAAGGTTTGCTGGTGGTGGCCAATTGGAAACATTAACGAATACATTGGTGAATTATTTACTGTTTTCAATGCTTCGTTTATGTTCCGACCGAGGTCAGAGCATCAATCGCCACTGTTCGTAAAGATGCTGCTGATTATGTTAGATTAATAAGATACACTATAAGTAACTAACACGTGTAACATAAGTAACTGATAACTAAAACGATTAAGTCGTAGATAACCAAACAATACACTGGTTTAGAAGACTCTTAGCACATGAACGAAGCGTAGCACTCGCAATGAAGTTGGAGCGCACGAAGTGCGCGGTGCGGCTTTGCGAAGCGAACTCTACTCTGCCTCCTGCACATGATCTGGTTTATTTTGCCTCCGTATTTTTGCGTATATTTTCTTTATACTCAGAACCAACTCGTTCAATGATAGCCAACTGTTACTTTCAACATCACTGTCAAATGTGAACTCTTTGGTTATATAGCAGATGCAATACGGTAGAATGTGCCATGCTGCGAGTGTGTCTACGTACAGAATCAGAAAAGGTTGTAGGAAATTGTTTCCTTTTTCGGTGAATTACAGTTTTAAATTAATTAAAATTTCATCTTTGCTATGAACAAGTAAATAGTTTATTTGAGTGGGTTTGTAGTAAGCCTTAGGGCTAATGAAAGTTTATAAAGTTTATGATTGTTCTTCTCGCTTGAAGTTCAATTTATTTACAGTTTTTAGTTGTCATGCAAGCACCAACCCAAATCAGACGGCTAATTGTGTGGATGTCGCCAGTGCTGAGGTTCGCTGCAGGCAATTCGGCGGTGGGAACTGTATGGCACAGCGGGAACAGACTCGGTTAAGAATGGAGCTGCGCGGTTGCGTAGTCTGTCGTAAATGTCTGCCAGGTGACGGCTGATGCTCGCGAGTGGCCTGAATTTAGAGCTAGCGGCCTGTCGGTTGCGCTGGTGGATGTACGAAGCCTTAGTAGGCGAAGCAAGAGCAGCGACTCGTTCTTGGGCTGTCTACCTAGTGGGGCGTGTATTGATATTCTCGTCCGTAGTATTGACAGATACCGATGCAGATATCAATAATAGTACCGTTCATGTCTTACACAGTTGTAGGCTGATGCTTAAGATCGTAAGTCAGTTGCATTTTGTGTGTGTTAGTTCTGAGCAGTAGTAGTGAAGTTGTAGTAGTTTGAGTATTGAAGAGAAACTGACGTTATTCTGAATGTAGTGTTAGTAGTTGCCCACACGAAAAAAAGAACAGTTGCAGTATACGAGATCAATGATACTGTAACAAGGTAACTTGTTACAGTTATCATGGAACTGGTATACTTCAACTGTTCTTTTTTTCGTGCAAGTAGTCTCGACTAGTGGATAGTAGTCGTCTTAGTTCTCCCAGTAGACTCCGCGTTAGTCTGTTGCATGAGAGCGAAGTTGCCGTATTTATTGTTGAGGGTGTTATTCTGACCGTGGATGGAGAGAGTCACGTGACATTGTCCGCGAACCTATGGTGAGTTGGTAAACCGCGAGGTGCTTGCGACCAGCTTCCTATTTGTTGGAGGCGTCTTCGGACCCGGGAAGAGGAGCGTCACGTGGCATTGGCGACGATCGCATGGTAGGGCGGTGGCACATGAGATGCCCGCGATGCCATTTGTAGTATTTGAAGTTTGGTTCTCAAGGTATCTGCGTCATCTAGCGTGCCGGTTAAGAGAAGGCTGGGGCGGCTACGCGTTGCGCGTTTGCGGATTGCAGATGTGCATTACTGTGTCGGCGAGATGCTGTATTGGCGAGGGAGGCCAGAAGCGCATGCAACGTAGCACGTATCACGAGTGAGGCCCGGTACCAAGCGAATTCCAGAACAGACGGGCTATGGACCGCGCACGATCTCTGCCTCCTGGTCCTTGACCTATCCTAACCCATTACTTAGTCACCTACACTTATATGCCCTTCACTACCACGTATGTGAGGAGACCAGTCGGGAGCTTCGGATTTGGCCCGGTTGGGGCGGTGCCCCGCTGGTGGGAGATATCTGGGTGGGGAAAACCGCTAACCGCTCACCATCCTGCGAGGGAAAAGCACCGCCACGCACCGTGATAAAAACATCCATTTCTCTTTCGGAACTAATGACCACAGGAGTTGACGCGTCCAGGAACACGAAATAATCAGTTAATTGAACCGCCCCTCCTCGTAGAGCCTCTCTTGGCCTTTTGTAATAAATTACTAAAACACAATAGTTTTCGAAGATGTGGACTCTTATCTTACGTCGTCCAGAAGCATATAAAATACTTTGGTGCAGTAGGATTGAAACCAACCCTATAGAACAAAGTAGAAGACACCGAAAGTTAGAACGAAATGATCCACATAGCATTTCTCATGTATGATAGAAGTACTAATTACATTTTTATTCGTTGCCGAATGATTCCAATATATCAAGATGCCGAAAGATTCCATCCTATCAAGATTCCAATATCATGCAGCAAATATATGCATTACCCGTTGATTTCAGCGCTAAGTGAAATGAAATCTCGTAACGCTCATGAGTTTGCAAGATGCTACGTTCAGCAATGACATATTCCTAAAAATCTCATTAAATAGTAGTTATTATTTTCATTGCTGCTCACGCCTTTGTATTTTTTCAGTTGCTTCAACATTCTGTATTGATGTAGCTTAACTCCCTGTCGGTTTCTGAGCCCTGAATTTGCCTTTCATTTTCTTTCTCCGTTATCGTCTCTTAAACTGATATATTGATAACTGTTTCCCGAAGGGAAATTAAAGCGTATTTTTAAAGTATACAAAACATATACACTCTGTAACAAAACGTTCTTCTATATATGTATGTATTAACATTTTAGGTATTTATATCTCAATTAGGCCAAGGATAACTTAAGATGCTAATCTTTAGCACGTTCTGGCTGGGACAGTTCCCCGCTGTGGGGAGATACGTAGAGAAAGAAATCCGCCGCAAGCGAACGTGAGGGTGGCTTTGGATCTTGCCGCCTATTGGGGGACGAAGAACGCCTCCTCCTCCCATTCACTACACAAACTAATGACCGTTGCAGTTCACGTGCCCGTAAACATCAATCAGCGAGTCAATCATTGCTGTGTAATACAATGACCTAGCGTGGCGGATAATCTGAGGTTCATACACGGCATTTGCAACAACGTCATTTGCATTTACGTCATTTGGCGTTCGTGGGACGATGAAGCAAAATGTAAATCCACAAATCACACGTCACTTTGGATTCTTTTAATTATTTCGTTGAAATATTTAGAAGTTACGGATACATCTGACAGTTCGTAGCGCTTTGTTCGCAACAAAACGGAAACTTCCATACGGTGAAACATCTCTTCATTCCGAACTCAGAGAGCAGACGTGTTTATTCTGCTGGTTGTCAAAAGGCTAGAGCAATCACTCGGCTCAGACATCCAAAACTAACAGATCAAATCAAATTGTGCGGAAGTTTTCTTACAATCCAATCTAACTAGTATGACAGAAATTACTATTGAATGCAATTAGAATAATGAAATTGACAGAATCAAAAATTTGTTTTAAATTTACAATAAATATCTAGTTATAGAAATTGATTGTAAATTGGACGTTGACTGAATAGCTTTCATTGCCATTTAACTTAGTTTTATGTATACTCATCAACTTATTTCTTAATTTATCAACATAACACATAGCTCCTCTCCACATTTTTCAAATTATTCTTTTGAATGAGTATAATAGAAATATTTTTCCACAATAAAATCCCATTCCATTTCCTTGTTGCAGATTATTTCTATTTTGCCCATGCATATGGATTTCCATCATGTATTTCTATGGAAACCACCGACATTCATTTATTATTTTTCCGTGTTATCTGTAGTAATCATACAGCTGCTGCTTATAATACTCACCTTCATCCCTCTGCTGTTTTATTCATTGTTCAGATACTCATATGTATCTTAATTTGCTTTCCACACAATTCTTTTTCATTTCTCATTCGTTTCTAAACAAATTTTACTTTGACATATTGTCGGCCATTATGCTTCCCTATACTTCGTATCGTTCTACCAACTTCGTATTTATCTTTTTTTAAAAAAGTTTATTTTATCGCTTCGACGTCGTCTTTCGTGTCGAGGTTGTAGTGTCTTACATATGGGAAAGTTGAATATGGTAGAGGAATATGGGTCGATCGTAAATAAGAAACTAGCTAATGACAGTAGAACTGGACCTTTTTAAATGACGTGTAAATAGTAGGAAATGGTGTGGGGTTTATATTTTCATTAAATCAATGAAATTAAATCCCATCGTAATAGGAATTGTAACAGCCAGTCAAATGATCTTCCATGCGATTCCGTCGTCACACGCTTTCATTGAGATTCGTGATGCAAGCGGAACAGCTTGTTGCTGTCGATATGTCTTCTTATGCTACGGTTCCCTCAAGTTTGATTAGAGAAGAAATGGTGTGTTATTTTTATAATGAAGTATTTTCTTTCATGATTATTAGAGGTGTACAGCACTAAGAATTAAGTATCTGTAACTCACAACAACTTTAGCATAGTGGAATGAGCGTGCTTTTACGAAAAAAGGAAAGTATTATATTCAACTGATTCCTGATCAAATGTCTTTTGTGTGCAGTTAAGTAACAAGTCTCCACATTGATACAGCACGTTCAAAACCAGTCTGTGTCGTTTTTCACCAAATGTCTGTATGCAGCAAACAACTTCTTTCTCAGCGAACTCTTTCTGTTAGGCAAAATAAAATCATTTAAACAATGTGATAAAATAATGTATTCTGTATCGCGTAGAATATTAACTTTAAAAACATTGATTTTAAGTTATTTTGTATAGCCTATTATGCTTCCTATTTCAAATTAATGCACGGTTCTTCGATCATGAAAATCAGTCAATAGTTCAAATTGATTATCCAGGACATCTACTGAGAGAGGTGGCTCAGTGCATCAACTGATGTCATTGCACTGCCACTGGCCAGGAGATTATAGGTTCGAGTCGCGACAGTGTCAATATTTTCGACACTAGCTTGACCGTTATGTCGAATTCAGTCTCTGTCTGGAGGAGAATTTTAGAGGAAAGCTTCTCTGATCGCTAGTATTCCGTGGTTTCTTCAATCAACGCCAGGCGAATGCCCGAGCAGTACCCTAACAAAGGAGCCACGGAATGCGCGCGATCTTTCCTTCTTCTTTCGTGTCCTGTCACCCCTTACACACAGTTACACTTACAACCAGTACACTAACACACACGTTGGGAGACCTGTTGGGAGCTCAGAGCTTGCCCCACTGATGGAAGATACCTGGATGGGGAAAACCCCGGCAGCCGACGCGGATCTGGCTATCCATTGGAGGAATCACCGCCACCTCCCAAGGAAAAAGCATGCACTACTACACCCACAGGACTAATGACATCAGTAGTTGACGCGTCCGGAATTACTAACAACCAACAATCCAACCCGGTTCTTCTATCAACAAAATTAATTACAAATTTGTTAAAACGCTAGAAGGGTGAGAAGGCGCTCCCACAGCCCGCGGTGAATAACACAACCCGTCGAGGCGGTGGCGGTGGTGGTGGCCAAAGGCAGTGCGAGGGGGGAGGGGTTGGGCGACGTGAACAGCGTGGGCGCCAGGGCGGCGACGAGCTCGCTGCTTTTAGGGAGAGAAAGCGGACACCTCCGGGGCCGGGACGGAGGGCGTGGGCGGGGGGCGGGCGAGGGCTCTCGGGGGCGGCGCCTGCAGGGCAAGGCCATCTCCCACGACGCGGCGCGGCGCGGTGCGGGACGAGCGGCGGGAGAGGGGTTGGCGAGCGAGAGAACGTGCGAAACCAAATTGCTATGCACTGTGGGGGCGCTATCAATGTAGTGTGTTGTCTGCGCAAATGAAATTTTTACAGCATTTTTAACATTATTCTATGTCGCATCAACATCTATGGTTTTTAGCGGTTCCATATAAGTTTCGGTCGTAAAATACGTAATTATAATTTTGTTGAGCTGTAACTTTGCACACACGTCAGGATTAGTAGTGCTGTTCCAAAGATGTGTAAGATTGGTATGGTGGCGAGAAAATACACGCAATTTTGTGGCCGAAAATCAAGATCTCTGTAGCGATGGATGATGATTGAATTTGTCTCTCATAACTCTGTTAGAATAGAAGCTTCTGATATGAAATTTGGTAAGCACGTCAGGGGTAGCATATAGTCATGCCGTTCAGGGGATCACTAAAATAATTTGGCAGGAAAATTACAAAAAGAACGTCTGAGACATTTTTAAACGTTTCTGAAAAATTGCTTCATTTTTTTTTTACATTGTTTGATCTAAAAGAAGAAAGTGCGTTGTAATTATGGAATATTTGCGACTTTCATTTAACGCTTGGACCAAAAGTTTTGAAAATTGAAAAAATTCAATTTTTTTCGAATTTGATTTTATATTCAATATTGAAGCCAGATATTATTTAATAATTCAAATTTCCCCATCGTTTTATATCTTCAAATGATGCTTCACTATGCCGCGCATACTCACTTGTTTTATTTATTTTATTGATTTTTTTCGTTGGATTGACCTATTAAAATTGCTGAATGCAGATCACAGTAATTTCTGTTTTGCAACATATGTAGTGAACAGTGTTTGCATAGTCCAGCTCCATTTAATTTATTAAAAAAGCATTATTCTTTTAAAAAACTTAGATAATGACTACTTTAATTAAATAAAACTTGATATTCTGATGTGCCCCACTGGTGAACATATTTGGAGTGAAGAATCCCGCAAGTCAACATGAAGGACGGCACCAAATCGCACGTTCCATCGGGAAATAAACACCTTCCGGAATTAACAAGCATTACACTTACGGGATTAATGACCATAGAAGTTGACGCGCCCGGAAAATACAGTAATTCATTCATCCCCTAAAGGTGCGAACGAAAGCACATGGTTGATGTACAAGGACGTGAGAATGAAACGTTTCTATAAAAGCGAACGTTTATACGGTACTGGTTTCTTCATTAAAATTAAAATAGTTGGTCACGTGAAAACATTTCTAAATTTGCTAACCACTGTTTTAAAACTGAAAGCAGCTTCAAGAAACCTACTTCGATTTATTGATGATGGAAGATTAGTGACTCCAGGTGCGTCACCGGCTAAGGTCATTAGCACCGTAAGTGTAGTGCATGTTTCTCTCCTCGATGTGTCGCGGTGATCTCTGCCCGGTGGACGGTGAGATCCGGAGCCGACCTACCGTCGATCCTGCCGTCGGCTAACGGGGTTTCTACCACCAGCGGGGTACCGCCCCAGTTAGGACAAGATCTAAGCTCTCGACCTGTGCGGTAGGGTACTGCGTGTAAGTGCAAGTATGTGTAAGTGAGGGGTGATAATAGGAAAAGGAAGGGGAAGGAAAGATCACGCGCGATTCGTGGCCCGGTTGGTAGGGTACTGCTCCGATATTCGCCTGGTATTGATCAGAGAAAAAATGTAAACGTACCGACCAGAGTAGAATTCTCCTCCAGACAGTGGCTGAAGTCAACCTAGCTCTCTAACTAGTGTCAAAAATCCTGTCACCAACGAACCTAGGACCTCCCAGTCAGGGGCACTGGAGTGACATTAGTTGATGGCCAGAGTCACCTCTCCCTACTTCAAACGCCACCCGCGAGGCAAGATATGGCCGTGTGTGGCGGGGCGCTGGGACACGACGTGACCTGGCGTGGAATGGCGAACTGTGGCTGGGTGAGACGAGGAGTGGAGTAAAATGGTGTGTTGTGGTGGGGCCTGGCATGGCGTGCCGTGCCGTGGCGAGGCGGGGCGGGGCAGCAGACAGGCGAAGCGAGGCTCGAAGGGCCGGGATGTGGCGGAGCGTGGAGGTAAGAGCCGGTGGCGAGGGAGGGCGGGGGTGGCCGCAGCGTCCAGGGCGTCTGAAAGGCGCCGTTGCGCGGGCTACGCGGCGCTTTGTGCTCGCCTGGGGGCGCCCGCAGGGGTGGGGGCGCTGACGACCGTGTGTCCGCGCGCGACAGGAAGGGGACTCATCCGCGCTGCGTCTGTGCGCGCGCCTCGCGACCCGGGGAGGACGGGGAGGGGACGGGGATCACCGCAGGACGCGAACGCGAACGCGGGCACCGGGAGAGGTGGTGCAGGGCATCAGCTGATGACACTGCAGTGCCGCTGACTGGCAGATCTTAGTTTCGAGTACCGACCGTGACAGGATTTACGACACTAGCTAGATTGTCGAGTTCAGCCGTTCTCTGGGGGAGAATTCTGAGAGCTGGCTGCTCTGATCGTATGTTTTCCAAGGTTTCTCCGATCAATACAAGGCCAATGCTGGAACAGTACCTTACCAAGCAGACCATGAAGAGTGCGATATTTCCTCTCCATTCCTTGTTCTATCCTACCCCTTACGTACACACACTTACATGCACACTACCACACATGCCAGGAGATCGATGGGGAGCGTACAGCTTGTTCCGGCTGGGGTGTTGCCCCACTGGGGTGAGATGGTTGAGGGAAAACCCGCCAGCCGACGGTAGGTCGGCGCTGGAACTCGCCATCCAGCGGGGGCAAGATCACCGCCACCTCCCAAGGAAAAACATGCACTACACTTACGGGATTAATTATTTTGACAGTTAACGCGCCCGGAATCACTAGTAATCAATCCAACAAGGTTCGTTTAATTCCCCTCCAATGCAGTAATCCTGAGATTGAATCCTGAGAATCCCAAGTTCATTTGTGTCAATAATAGCCGTGACAATGCTTAAGCGCGGTCATTCGTAGGTGTTATGTAAAAAATATGCCACTTTGTTTTATGGTTTTATTTTTCTTGCAGAGACAAATTGCCTGGAAGTCTAAGGCCATGCTCCGAACGCATCAACACCAAAATTATTGGATGTTTTGAGCCGTCGATTTCATGAAATTGTGTATTATATAAATTAAGAATACAAAGATGTGTTCTTGAAGTCATTTTTCATTAATTAACTTAATTTGATTTATTAGCTTAGTTTAACTGTCAATCGCCAATTAGAATGTGCAAGGTGTATTTGATACAATAGAATAATATAATGCAAATTAAAGTTATTAAAATTATTTTAAATAGATAATTTAATGAGTTAAACTCCGAACATAAAATAATGTATGTAATACTCACAGTCAACATAACTGCTGTCAAAAAGATACTGATGTGAACGTCGAAGCTATTACGAGTGGTAATATTTTTTTAATGCTCGAGCAGTTACAGTTCTTCTTTTCCCCTTTTCCTTACAAGAAGATTAATGATAATTTAAGTGACAAAAAGTTAATTGCAAAGTCCGTATAATAGATGTAAAATTATAAATTATTTATTTGGCGTCTACAAATATGAATTAAAAATGGACAATGAACTGCTGTAATGAAATTTAGTTTCCTGTACACTTCAGTATAGTATTAAAATGTCAAAAGACATTTTCAGAATTTTCTTTGTCGCTGACATACAGAGTGCAAAGTGACATTCGAATATAATTCCCCATAATCTGTGTAGAGAATGCTCGTGATGCATGTTATATATTTAAGACAATATATTCCATAATTAGAGGTAATGGAGATGAATTCAGTAATATATTCCGTGAGAAGTAAACGTAAATAATTAATTATTGGTGGCATCAAATCCAAAATAAAATGCAACCTTTTTAGTTGGAATTTATAACATTTGACATTTTCGCCAAAAATAGAGCATGAAGTGGTAAATACGCTCTTTCTTTTCTCGGGAACATTTCCTTCAAATTATCTAACCGAAATGTATATACGCATATGTTACTTTCATTGTACATTAATTTCCCCACACTCGCTCGGTTTGCGAACCTTCGATTTCATTTGATAATCACTATATACGTAACTCCCATGGGGCTGCTGGAGAACGAAAAAACTTCAAACAACGGTTCTCGAAGAGTAGTCCATGACCCTTTGTGAATTGTTGCACCCTCTTGAAGATTTGTGACTATTCTCGTAACTAGAATTTTCGATAAAGACGTCACTCTTAATCTTTTGGTTTTCGCGTTCTGATCTGTTGTAATCCAGGCTTCTCGAGTTTCAGTGGACAGAGTTTACAAGATATTGTCGTGTACTTTCCTTGGCTTTCCCCAAATCTATTTAAATATATTCTACAGTACAGGTAAGTTTGCGATCCTCAGCCTTAGAAGGAAGTCCGAGCAGAATATCAAGTTCTGCGACTGCCTCCAAACAGCCGGGTCAGCGCAGTTATTCCATTCCCTTCCCTCTCTCACCCCCCCCACCACCCTTTCCCCTCCCTTCTCCCTCCGCAGCCATAGCCCTGTCCCACGCTGCGCCGCCCCGCGGGCGCGTACCTGTTGCGGCACAGGTGCTGCTGTGGGCCAGGAGCTCCATTTTCCATATTGGGCCCCGCCCCGCCCAGCCCCGCCCCGCCCCGCCTCACCCCGCCTCGTCAGCCTCTCTGTTCTGCCTCTCACCCCTTCACAGCTTTTCGTCCTGCCACGGCCTCTGCTTTCATCCCCTGCCAACCGTCCTCGCCAGCCGGAATTTCCAGGGCGGGCTCCGTTGCTTCCGCCCTCCCACCATCGCTTCCGCCCTCCCATCCACCTCTTCCGCCTGCACCGCCTCTGCCTCCACATCCGCCCTCCCTTCCGCCATTTCCGCCTCTACCTCCTCTGCTTCCATGGCTTCCATCCCCATCGCTGCGGCCTCCACCTCCACCTCCACCGCTTCCACCTCCACCTTATTGCCTCTGGCGCTGAAACATCACTTTTCAAGTTAAACAACGTTGTCATCTCTCGTCACAAACGCGCATGGAAAACTGTTCAGATTTAAGAAATACTCGTATTGTATATGGAATATTTTTTCTCAGATACATTTCCCTCTATTTTAGAATTTCAATCAAAATGGCACTAGTTGAAATACTTGTAAATTTGACGTAAACATTTTTAACGAATCGTTACCAAATCTTACGCCTGCATAAACACAAAAGGGGCTAGTCATTCTTCGCGTCTTTTCTCAAAACGTTTATTAATTGGGTTTCTGCACTATGCAAATCAGTAGTTCTGCTGAGCATTTTTGTGCATTGTGTTCCTTCAGGGTACCGCTCCGACTTTCTTTGCTTCCTGAGTTCTCCCAACCTGGGATGCGAAAATTTCCTTCACATGAATTTTAAAATAATTATATTTAACCCACGATACAAATATTTCAAAATAATGATACATCATCATTAATAAGTTACACTATTTTAAATGTATGCGAAAGTATATATTTAATTGCATTCATATTGCATTAACATGCATTAATATTGCATTTTCATATGCAATATTGTGTTTAAATATTGCATTGATAGACAGTAATTGTGAAATTTAAATTCTTCATAAAAATAAAAACTAACTCCAAATACAACGTAACTTTATATTCGTAAATTATTTGGTTATTATTGTGATATGGCGTCTAAAAATTGACTTTCTGCGTATGAAAGATCAGAGAGTGTGCGAATGAAACATGTCATAAAAAGAGCACTGTAAGTTTTTTTGTGTGTTTTAATGATTAGAGAATATGGTATAAATTATCACCATACATTCCACGCAGTTTGATCAAAAGACTAACTCCCTCGTTACGTTTTACAAAAAGGGTAATTATGAAAGCAAATTTTCATTAATCAAAATCACTTAAGTAAAAATAATCATTTTATTCGTATTCGCCATGATATGTCCATTGTTTTTGTTTGTGAGATCGCCCAGTGTTTTGACTGCCCTCAGGCAGTGTTTTCTCTAAATTTTGATTCACGTCCATTGAAAATCATCCGTACTGAGAGAGTATTTTTTCAACGAAAAAGAACAGAGAAAGCGTGAATGATACATTAAATGTACTATCGTACATATGTTATCTCTTATATTATCCACACCTCTTCCTTAGTATATAAGATTTTATGAGCAATGATAGTAACTAAGATGTCAGGAAAAAAGATAATGACCAATAATATTTCTTGAAGCATGGTTACGAACATTACAGTCATCATGGCTTTAATACTTTGTTATTTTTTTCACAATTAGCAACTACTTCATCGCCAGTTTCTTTACTGAAAATACTTCTATTTCATCACTCCCTCATATTCTAAAAACATAAAACTCAGTGCTCTACCCCGATTGCAAAAGCTCAACCACATTTTGGGGACCATTAGCCGGAAAGACTTAGGGTTGAGACCCAACGGTGGCGGGTTCTCGTTCTCTACACCACCGCTAGCTCGACACTTGCTGGGACGCTATATCTTTCCTTCCTCATCCTTATCCCCCATTCGTACACACCCTCGCACTTCCATGTACTTTACTTCGATTTTTTGAAAGTGACCGATGGCATTAGATCATTGTTTCACCTCTTGCCTTACAAAATTAATATTTTTAACAGTGATAAGCACATTTCTGGGGCCTCGAGCCCCGTAGAGAAGGACGTTAACGAATTAATTAAAAAGATTAATTTTATAAGGCAAGAGGTGTGACAATGACCTGATGTCATCCGTCACTTTACAGAATCGATGTATACACTACCATGCATATCGGAAGTCCAGCCGAGCGCATAGAGTTTGACCCGTCTGAGGCAGTGCCCAGCTATGAGAAATACCTGGAGAGGGATGCGCATGAAAGCAGAAAGTTTAGCAAAAGAGACCGCCGATATTTTTCATACGCGTACGTCGAGAATAATGAAAGAATGATTCGAGAAGAATTAAAGAAAAAATTGCAGCTGTTTTGAGATTCGACGTTTCGAAATAGATGTGACATTTTCGAAAAATGTTCTATATTTCACGCATAATTATACGAAAATGCCTCTTATTTTAGAAAAATTGTAATGACCTTATTTAATGATCTGTCTTTGAAGAACAGACGTCTTTAAGAAAATAATCTCTTGCTTCAATCTTGTAGTTGTAGAAAGACACAGAAAATGTTGAACGATTGCAATTTTCGAAATCTCAGAGTTCAACAAAATGCTACCTGCGTCATTTTAAGGGTAGTTTCCTCTATCCGAGGAAAAAATTAATAAAAAACTGACAGTCAATTTTGAAAAAGTTTTGAAATTGGGAAATATGAATTTTAGAGAAAATCGTTTAAACGGTTTCGATTAGTGTTGTACACAGTCTTTTACCGTCAGCCATTTTCGCAGTATCAAGGACCAACAAAACGTGAATTCTGAGAACGAAACGTGTTAGAGGAAGTAATTCACTGGATAAAAGAACAAGACATCCAAGGGCCCCACGATACGTCTTTCCCCACAGCATGTATTACGATTCTTTCTCTATAATACGTAAGTAATGTGCGAGAAAGTAAAATGAAGGGAAGAAATTTATTCTATTGCAATACTGTGTGTATCCAATGCAATTGACGTGTGGACGTTTTGGTACTTTGTACTCATTTTTGGTTTGAAGCAGAAATCTTTTGTCACCCTTTCCACTTTTCTAAAATAAAACTCTTTGCGGCACAGCACTTTTGGAACACATGCCGATCTGATACTGTCTACAATAACGTTATGTCTTTTTTGTAGTTTCTGTATACGGGGAACACAAACACCCTCTTAAGCTTGTTAAAGAAATTGATATTCTGTCGCAAGAATAAAAAAAATATACGTTACAATAATGATAAATATTTTGATTTTTTGTTGGACCTCTTAGTTTTACAGGCAAAATAATTTTCTTATATGTAAAATTATCACACATTTTACCAAAAAATGTAGTACTACAAACCCTCCTCTCGATCAACCCATGAATCGTCACCGAATACTCTAGCGCATTGGGAAGTTTGCGGGCCGCCGGAGCGGAGCCCCACGCCGCGCAGCGAGGAAAACCACAGCACCGAAGCGCTGTACTCGCGTGCTTCCTCGCTCGTGGATAAAAGCCCGCTTTCTGCCCGCCCCACCCACCCATCACCCTTGCGCCCCAGCGGCCGGCGGCGGCTGTTCCATTCGCTAACGAATGTCATCGCGCAAGCCCTTTTAGCGACTCGAAAGTGCCCTAATGAAGAATCTCCTTTTTTCCAATTTGTCGGCTGGGTGTGCGTCCCCGCCCCGCCCTGCCCAGCCCCGCTCCGCCGCGCCCAGCCTGCCCTGAGCAGCTCCCCGCCCCGACTCATTTCGTCTCGCCCCATCCCACCTCACATCACCCCATCCATCCACACCCACCCTCGACCCATCCATCCTCGCTCCGCCCAACCTAGCGTCACCCTCTCACGCCCAGACCTGCCCATCCCCGCCCAGCCTCTCCCATCCCCGTCCAGCCCCACCCAGCCCCACCCAGCCCCACCCAGCCCCACCCAGCCCCGCCCAGCCTCACCCAGCCTCACCCAGCCTCACCCAGCCTCACTCAGCCTCACTCAGCCTCACCCAGCCTCACCCAGCCTCACCCAGCCCCACCCAGCCCCACCCAGCCCCACCCAGCCTCACCCAGCCTCACCCGGTCCCTCCCAGCTCAACGCAGACCCACCCAGCCCCACCCAGACCCACCCAGACCCACCCAGCCCCACCCAGCCCCACCCAGCCCCACCCAGCCCCACCCAGCCCCACCCATCCCCACCCAGCCCCTCCCAGTCCCACCCAGCCCCACCCAGCCCCACCCAGCCCCACCCAGCCCCACCCAGCCCCACCCAGCTCCACCCAGCTCCGCCAAGCCCCGTCCCCTGCTCAGCCTCCCCTCGACCCACACGCCCAGATTTCCCCGCCCCTCGCCGCCCCGCCCCGCCTGCCGCCGTCCCTAATCTCCCTTCCCCCACGACCTCCGACACAGCTCGCCTTGTGCCCCCGCCCCGCCTTCGCCACGCGACGCTACGTTCCACACCGCCCCGTCTCGCGCCGGCCCTTCACGCATCGCCCTCGCCCGAGGTGAATTGAAGCGCACATACGCTGCACCTAGGGAAATTGTGTTTTGCTTTTGGATTCCTCCTGAACGCTGTGTGGCAGTTTGCCTCTTGACTGCTGGGTGCGAAGGTCGTAAAATCGAATCTCCGCCCTTCTGATGTAGATAAATGATGCCTGGAATAACGCGTGAGTTGGTGTATGTAAAATGCAACTGAAGTTTCGTAAGCCGCGAAATTCTAGGTTCGAATTCGAACAATAGCAGATTTTACACAACAGAAATGTAAGTTAATATTTGATGTAGGCTGTCTCTGACAGGTCACATCCGTGTCTTTTTTTAATATTCTCACGTATTCTAGAAAGACGTCACAAGTATTTTAGTATGCTGTTATAAGGCTATCAAAACTTACATTTGGCGATAGTATCATGGAAGAGGATTCATATCCCATCTTGTTCTCACTTCCAATTGTTCTCATATGTAAACTATTCTACTCAGCCTTAAATTTAGAAGTATGAAAGCTATACTTATGAACGTTTACCTGATGTTTGCCAGGTCGCAAATCGCGAGTGCAAGAACGAGAAAATGTTCCTATTGCGGTTTGAACAATAGCTCTGTGACGAAACCAGCGTCGCACCTCCCAGCGGTTATTTGGCGCAGACGGACGCCCGTCCGTTTTTCCGCGTCTGCCACAGCCCCCGACTGAACGCTTCGCAGAAGAAAAGCCTTTCGAGCGTCTGAGATTCAAATCGGTTCAATCTGCGGGCGCCGGGTCGCTAACCGCGGTCGGGCGGTCGAGCGGTCGAGCGGTCGGGTGGTCGGGCGGTCGGACGGTCCGGCGGTCGAGCGGGGTAGCGCGGTTCGCCGCCGGAGGTTTTCCATTAGGGCGCCTCCGGCCAGCTCGCAGCCGTGGCCCGGACAGCTCGCGAGGGGCGCCGGCCGGAAGGGGCGGGGCGGGGACGGGGGCGGCACGAAATCGAAGCGTGGACGAACGGCGCCGGACGCGCGATTCCAGCAGCGCGGTTCCGTCGAGGCTCGCAAGCCATGCCCTGCCGCGCCGACCCCACCGCTCCCTCGCAGCCATTCCGCCGCTCTCTCGCCGCCACTCCTCCGCTCTCTCTCTCTCTCTCTCTCTCTCTCTCTCTCTCTCTCTCTCTCTCTCTCTCGCCGCCATTCCTCCTTTCTCTCGTTGCCATTTTCCGCTCTTTCACCATTTTTCTCCGCCATTCCTCCGCGATCTCTCTCCACTCTCATTGCTCTCCCACCGCTCTCCAGCTGCTGTCTCACTGATTCCCACTGCTCTTCAACCGATCTCCCACCACTTCCACTGCACTTGCAGAGTTTTCCGACTACTTTCCCGCTGTCCTTCCCCTGCCCTCCCGCCGCTCTCTCCGCGCTCTCTCATAGCATTTTCACCGCTCTCCCTTCTGCTCTTCTACCACTCATCCATCTCTCTACCTCTTGCTTTCTCCGTTCTACCCGTTCCCATCCCTCTCTGGCTCTCTCACCGCCCTCCTTCTGTCTCTCTATTTCAACAGTACTCTACTTTCCTCTCCTACCTTACCCACACCGCCACAGCGATATCCTCCAGCACTTCTACTTCTTTCTCATCGCTCTCCAATCGCGCTGTCGACGGTTACCTAGCGTATTGGACAATTAGCAGGCAGGATGCGTCAGGATGCTACGTCTCTCATATTCTGCGACGCGACGAGATCTAGCAGTGAAACAAACATTCGCACAGTGAAAGGACCGGCCCAACATTGATCAGTGCTACATGTGTTTTTCAATGTTGCCGCTTTGGAAGAAATATCTGATGGTATACTAGAGAGACTTCTCTTTTAACGACTACAGAATACTTTATACCTGAACCGTAATTAATGGTTATTGTAATATCATAAATAGGCTATTACCATTTCTTACGTTTATTAATTTCTTTTGTAATATTGAATCTCTGTATCTGAAGGGTTTTAACAAAACTCGCTCCCAAAGCAATAATTCAAGCTAAAACAGAAAACATTTGTCTTCTCAGCAGATATTCGATATCATATTGTTAAGATGATTCCAATACTTTTCTTTTCTCCTTATATTTTAGTACAGAGAGAGAAAAAGAAAAATCACTTTTTTGGTATCAGATGTCCTAAACGTATACTATTTACTACTACATTTAGAAGAACATTTTCCGTGTCATTACTACAACTTTTATGGCATTGTTGTAACGTTTTCTACATTACCGATATTGCTTTGTATAAACGTACGTATACGAGAAAGAAAAATCATATAAAGAAGATATATATATATATATATATATATATATATATATATATATATATATATATATATATATATATATTTGAAATAACTACACTCGTACCCTGTCTTTAGCTGCTCATCATTTTTTTCAGTTGAACTTAAAGGTTAGCGGACTGTTCAATTCTGAACTGTTAAGTGTTCTTTTATTCTTCTGGTCGCGTTAAAATGATGAAATATTTCGAAAAACATATCTTAAACCTTCTTTGTGCTGCATCAATGTATTTTGTTTAGACATCCGATGGCTTAATTTCGCATACGTAATATAAATTCTGCTATTCTTCCAAACATTTTTATTCTGTTGATTCCTAAATGAATATCATCTCTGTTCGATTTATTAATGATTATTCTGGATATAAAGTTTTCCAGACAAAACTTATTTTACCTTTTAAAGCTTTTACAAAATAACATTGTGAAAGTAATAACTTTCAAGTTCTTTTCATGTTCTTCATGGCTTTTCCTTATTTATCTGCCTCTGCAGTTCTTTGTCAACCACAACATTTCTTTCTCAATATAGAGTTCCATTTTAGTTTCATTAATCGAGTTCTGAACTCTTTTAGACACTTCTCAAAAAACGAGCTAACAAAATACAAAGAAAATAATATGCAAATTAAGATATAGAATACATCGGAATTTTTTTCTCTTTGTTTACAGTAGATATATGTATTTCATTCCATCACGTGACAAAGAATTTGTTTGCAAAAAAGAAACAATAAATAGAACGATTTCAGGAGATTCAAATTCGTTTCGTAGTAACAAATTAATAGTTAACGAAGGAAAATTGGTTTCAGTGGAATTTTGCATTTCAAATAAGCAATCGCATGTGCCCTTGAAAATGAACAATATGCAATTGACTGATGTTAAGGTAATATAATTTATGGGTCTCTCAATTCAGTGAAACCTCAAATGGAGTATCCATATAACTGAATTAATCCACATCTTATGTTCTCTGTGTTATGCATTCAGAATTCTTTCAAATTCAGGTAGCTTTCATGTTGCTGTTGCGTGTATTTTGCAAATACACATTTTTACCAGTGACATGGCATAATATTCTGGGAAAACTTATCCTAAAATATCTAGACTTTTAGATTGTAGAAAAAAATATTATTGGAATATTAGGGAAATACCATCCTCGAGATTCCTACAAGCGTCTCTTCATTGAGCTGGTATCTTACCCTTGCCTTGTGTGTACGAATCTGTCGATTTGTTAAAACTGACTTTCTTAATGGTGGGAACACATTTCAAATATTGGTATTTGCCATTACAAAACATGCCATTGAAATCACTTTCAACAAATGTCGGTATCAGCAGATACTAACAAGAAATCCACATATAATACATGTACGTTACTTCACAACACATTGCTAGGTGACATTAAACAATTAAAACCGATACATGAATCTAAGTTCAAAGCAAAATATTTTCTACTGCACAACTGTTTCTACACAATTAGAGACTATGCTGACCATCAAAAAATAAAAGTAATATTTATATTTATTTGAACGATGATATATAAAGCTTTAGTTCACATTTGTATTATACATTTTTTTTAAACTTAATATGCCTTTCAATTCACAAAATAATGTACTTCAGCTTTTGGGGCAATTATCCCCCCCTCTAACAGGTTTTTATCCGGTTTCCATGGTCTATTCAGCAAATGTCGAATTGGTCCCTTGTTTTGCTTCTGAGCATAAATGTAGCTTCACTCCTCAGCCCCGCCCCACCACCGCCCCGCCCCACCACCGCCCCGCCCCAACATCGCCCGTCACCGCCCTGCTCCCACCGTCTCTCTCCAATCAGCGCCCCACCCTCACCCCATTCTCCGCCCTCCCGGCCTCGCCACCACAATCACTCGCTGGCAGCCGCAGACAGATCAATCACACTGCTTCATCGCCCGCTACCGACACGCTCCTCACGCCCCCCCCCCCCCGGGCGGGAGGCCGTCGCCGCCGCCCTCTCCCCCTCCCAGCGCTTACTCTGCCTCACGAGCCAGATGCTCCCTCGCGTCCGGCCACCCGCCCCCCACCGCCGCCGCGTTCTTCTCTTCCGGCGGCGCTGCAGCTCAGGTCGCTCCTGGCGGGCGCGGGGTCATTCGAGACCACCGGAGATTGGAAAAACAACCTATCGAGAAACTCCAAGGATAACAACAGGGGTAGGGTGAAAACGAAAGGATACCTGGCGGTCCGTGGTTTATTGTTTAAGGGGACTCCTAGGGCATCCGCCTGGAATTAATTGAAAAAAAGCCTTAGAAGCGGCCGATCACATCAGTCGATCATTTCAGATTTCTCCCTGACTGCGACGATTTCCATCACAGCCGGCGTGGAAAATGCTCTACCACCGAGATTCGTATCCAAGGTCTCCCGATTTGTGTTTTACATCCAACTCTCGCAAATGGTCAGGCGCCGTCTCCACTTCCCCAGAGTTCACAACTACATCTCCATCAATCATCTCCCTTCCACTGAGCAAGCGCTCTCCACGGGTCTTCCATTCCTCTTTCACCGGTCCTATCTGCCTCCGTTTCTCTACCTCCCACCCCGCCCCGTCCCCGCTTTATTCATGGGCCTGATAAGTCTCGCGGTTCCACCCTTCCCGGCCGCATTTGAATTGTATGAGACGGCTTATCTCGCGGGCCGATAATTATTGTTTTTGTTCGCGGTCTCGTCGCCTAGACGCCCCCCTCCCCCCCCCCCGCCTCCCTCCTTCCCTCCCGCTCGCTCGCCCGCGGCGTGCCTTTCAATTAAGCGCTTCTTTTCAATTTTCCACTGCAATAACGCGCGCCCTGGGACACGCCCCCGCGCCTCCGCCGCTCCCACTCCACCTCCCGACCTCGGAATCCACGCCTACTCCACTCTCCCACGCGCCGCCACGTTTCCCGGCCACTCCTCTCCCTCACACGTACCGGCGAGGGTGGCTCAGGCTATCAACTGTTGTCACTGCAGTGCCTCTCACCGGGTGGCTCTAAGGTCCCGGCGGTGGCGCGATTGTTGGCACTAGCCAGACAGCTAGCCCGAATGCAGGCGCTGTATTTAGAAGCATTCTAACGGCCAGCGCCTGTTTTCTGTATTTTCTTCAACCAACACCAGGCAATTGCTGGAGCAGTACCATAACAAATGGGCCACGAACTGCTCGCGATCTTTCCTTCCCTTTTATTGACGTATCCTCACCCCTTCCTTACATACACACACTCACATGCACCACACTATCACATTTGACGAGAGGCCAGTCTGGAGCTTAGAGCTTGGGGCGGAGGTACCTGGTAGAGGAAAATCACCGCCAGCCGACGTAAGCCTGCGGCTGCCTGTGGATTTCGGTTCCCAACGGGGAAGGATCAACTCCTCTTCTCACGGTAAAAATATGGACTTCCCTGACGGAACTAATTAATGTAGCAGTTGACGCGCTCAGAATCACTAATCAAGTAATCACTAACTCATACCGTTTGTCTGGATCCTGCAATCAACGTTTCTAATCGCATCACTCTTATTCACTCTTCTGTTGGGTCCACGACGTCTCCACTGGGTCTCCTACGAGCCTCGTCATGCCTCTGGTACACCCACCGCCGGGCCTCCACTTTAGCAGTCTCTGTCCTCGCCAAAGCCATTGTCGCCTGAATTCCCAAGATTCCATCTCCATCCCCGCCAATGGCGTCTCCTCCTACATAATTTTCCCCACCCCCATTAACCACGCTCTCTCCACTCTCGCCCCACCACGCCCGTAACATCACCGTTCCGACTCTCTCAGTCCTTTCCGAGATTTCTCTTATCAATCGAAAGCCTGAGCAGTACCCTATGAAACTGGCCACATCCTGCATTCAGGGAAGATGTCACGCGTTCGGAGATACCTGCAAGCCGACGTTTAGGCCAAGTATTACCATCCAGCTGATTAGGGACAACGCCGCTCTCTGGATATAATATGCCCTACACCTACGGGACAATCGGCCCGCGCGCGGAGACACGAAATAATCGAACACACCTAGAACGTTAGCGGGAGCCGAGCGGGGCGGGGCGGGGTGGGACGGGCGTGCTCCGGAGGGGCCGCCATTGTAATCCACTGTAATTGTTTTCAGATCGATGGCCTCTGGAGCACCCGCGGGCCGATCGCCGCGCCGCGCCGCGCCGCTCTCTTGTCCTCCGCTCTGCTCCGCTTTGCTGAGCGGCCGCGCAGTCGCCTCCGCTTCTCTTTGTGCGACGGGAGCCTTCTCGCTTTATTGTACAACGAAAACATGACAGTTGCGACTGCTAGAGAAGGCTACCAATCTATGAGGAGAGGGACTCGATATTAGGACAAATTGCTTACAATTCGACGTAGAAATTTGCTGCGCTTGGCACATTATCTTGGCACTTGAAAGCTTTGTTATTGAATTGCAATGCCAAACTATTTTTTGTTGATTCAAACACATCCGAATTTGTGGATAATATTTATATATTTCAATCACTGGCTGGTCAGATGACCGAGATCGTTATTGCAGTAGTGCTATAGCGGTCTCGGACCAGAAGATCGCGGGTTCGAGCCCCATCTCGTCCATGGGTGTATATGTGTATGTCTATATATGTATGTGCCGTCCTTTCATCCCTCACCATCATCATCATCTGATCGTCCATAACCCCAGGGCTAACAACCTTGGGGGATAAAAATCGGGATTCAGTTAATATGCTGATCCCTCCCTCCCAGAAAAGTACTTGCACCTGCTGAAGCAGAATGCACGCGTGGTCTGAGTTTGCCTATACGCGAAAAAAACAATTTAACCACTAGGATTGCTCGTGGACTGTGAACTAACTTCCCGTGGTGCCATCTCGGGTTCGATTCCCGGTCAGAGCAAAAATAGAGTTGTAGCGTTACTTTAAAATGGTATGTTTCTGTATCTGTGATGAAGAAAAGCTCAGGCAAGAGTTTGCTAGTTTCGAAGACAGGAATACGTGATGCCACATGCGCCACGTACTCCTCCTCCTTGAAGCGTGGGAATTAATCAAGGCCGAGGCATGGAAGGTACCGTAAGCTAGCCGTCAATGTCGCAGAAGCGATCCAAAATGCCAAATACATGCATTTATATTTCAAAACCGATGGTGAAATTGTTGCTTGGTAACATCGTTGCCCAAGTGACGCCAATCCGCAAGGCTGTCGTTTGGGGTAGTTGACTGTGATGTTTGTCGTTTGCTTGTGTTCATGAGCTAGCAACGTCTCTGTTCCTAGTTTTATTTATTGGATTTTATTTATTTTGATTATTGTTTTTGTCAAAAAACAGTAAAAACTGCATGTGACATATGGGAAAGAATTATAATCTGCCCATGTGTTCTGGAGCTCCAGAATCTCTTCCCTTCCCTTTTATTGTTCTTAGTTGAATAATGAATAAAAGTAAACTTAAAATAATAAATCTATAAAATCAATAAGATGAATAAAAGTAAAAGCAAACCGTGGTAAGCAACATTTAAAAGCTAGATTTTTTCTTCTGAGTTATAGAAACTTAATTTTCATTAACGAGTTAAACAGCCTACAGATTTCGTGTTTTAGTATTGCTAACAAAAACGTGACCCTGATCTGGGCTGTTCGGGAGACGCCGCGTCAAGGGCTGAGGTTCTGACGTTTCTATCATACCGTGGTCTTCTTCAGGGCTGTAGTGCGTGGTCGAAACGTCGAAACGTCAAAACGGTGGGAACGTCTGCACCTCAGCCTTCGACACGCCATCATCCGGACATCCTTCCTTTACTTCATCAGACGTTGCCAGGTTTTGATACCAACCGTGAAATTCCTCTGGTATAATGCCAGTGCGACCCAACTTCAGCAGGTCACGCGTCTTTAACGATTTAATGGATGATGATTACGGCACATTTTGGGCGAAGTACTGGCCGAGAAAGCGTACGACATCGTATCGTAAGTAACTCATACGTAAGTAACCCGGCTCTACTCCTTCCACAACTTGCAAAAGGAGAGGTCAATAAAACGTGGGCATAACTAATAGTTACTTATGTCACGAGTCCTTTAAATGCGTCCTTAAGGACTAATAGAGAACGTGTTACATACAATATTTTTTTGTTATTTCTTTTTTTTTCGCTTATTGAAAATAAACTTTTATCCCTTTCATGTGTTAATAATTGACATTACTCTCGAATTTCTGTAACAAGGGGTGGTGGTATTGGATGTTTTGTTAGTGATTAAATAGTTATATGCTTTTTATGCTAATGCAAGTTGATTGAGAAAATGTGTCCTGACATTTCGAAGTATCAGAAGATGTTTTCATGCCAGATGATATTCTGGAGGAAGCAAAAGCTGCAAGCTCTAGTTTGAAGCCTTCTAAATCTGTAACCACTTATGAGAAAGCTTATGATTTATTCTGTGATTGGCGAACAAAAACGAATGTTCGAGGCATTAACCAAGAGATTATGCTACATTCAATATATCTGTACCAAAATAATTGTAAAAATAAATTTGTTTACATTTATTCCCCAAAATTGCGATTTGTGTCCACGTGATATTTATCCCAATATTTATGAGCACTGAAAAATCGTAAACCCGAACGTCCGCTAAAGTATTTTAATACACCTTGGAGCATTTTAATGGTCGTTGCTACGGTCGCGCTCTAAAGGCGTTATTTAAATGGTTGGTTGCTAACCGACTAAGTGCGTCTTAACCAACGTAAATAACAAAAAACTACATTTAGCATTTATTAGGCAGCACTAGCACAACCTCTGACGTGGTGCTTCTCTCTCCGAGATTAATTTTGCCGAAAAAATCCAAATGAGAAAAAATCCAATACATTGTTTTTCGCCCAAACGCTGCAAGCTCCGAGGATGATCGCTTCATGATCGAAAAGATCTGTAGCTTAATATATTTTTTGTTACCGGACAACATCTTTTATTTATTTGTTAGAAGGTATCTACATCTACATCCAGCGATGTTATTAAAGCTTTTGAGATATTTAAGTTTGAAAGTTTGAAGGGCTCTGATAAATCAAATTCGCACAAAACAATTATTTTTTCACGTCAATATAATTTTCAATTATTTGTATGTCAATAGTATTGTTCAAAATGTTTATTTAGAAATAATTTTTCTACAATAACATATCAATTTGAACATGGTGAGTGAAAACTGAGGTTAACTGTTTTTCGCAGACAATGTTTGGTAGTAGTGTTCCGAGAGTTTATCTTCGTAATTTGAACAAAAATAAAATTCCTTTCATTTACATTCAAACCTTTACTGCACTAACTTCAATCACTCCTTGAATCTTTAATTTCAGTGTTATCTGCAGCAGGCTCTGAAACAGCGTCCTTTACTTCATCTGACGTTGCCAGGTTTTGATACCAACCGTGAAATTCCTCTTGTATAATGCCAGTGCGACACAACTTAAACAGGTCACGCGTCTTTAACGATTTAATGGATGTTGATTACGGCACATTTTGGGCGAAGTACTGCTTACCCTCTACGCAACCCTTTACCACAGACAGTGAATTACTCATCTGTGTATCTGTATCTGATATAATGTAGTGACTTACTCATCTGTGTATCTGTATCTGAATATTATGCCCGGATTTGCTTTACAGTACTAGACATTTTTTCACGAGCAGACAGTTAATAAGTTTTCCGTCAATATTCTTGGTACTATTTTGTATAATATCTTTGAACAACTGTTTCAAATACACGATGTCATTGAACTTCCATTCATTGACCTGATATGGTGATTTGCCCTTGAGACCTATTGAGCGAGCAGTTCGGAAAATAGTCATTCTTGTATTGAATAGACAGGAACAAATGCTCCTGCATTTTCATTGTTACCGTCAAGTTGCATTTACATTCACATTCGGCGTTAGCGAGTTTTCTTACATCGTTTAATTTAAATACCCAAACATATTCTCAGGAAGAACAGGCTACGTGCTTTTAAAGGATTCCCTGACAATATTTTGTCATCTGTGGAGTTAGAATATTTCCTTCGGTTTATATGTAAGGACTGAATAGAGATA
Organism: Gryllus longicercus; assembly: GCA_038098605.1. Classification (NCBI taxonomy): domain Eukaryota; kingdom Metazoa; phylum Arthropoda; class Insecta; order Orthoptera; family Gryllidae; genus Gryllus; species Gryllus longicercus. The sequence goes on along the minus strand of JAZDUA010000200.1, from coordinate 1,161,977 downwards.
TCACTAAGCGAGTTCTCCCAGATTGTAGAGCAAAACATTCTGTATTTAGACATCAATAAGTGATTTTCGCTTCAAAATGGAGTTAGCGGGTTTCCCTTGTAAGCATACGATATGTTCAGTAATCTTGTACGTAGGTTACAAAATTATTTTTTAAACTGTGGTAGATTGATCTACAAAAGTTTGTTTCCCTAATATTTTTGTAGCATCTGTATTTAAGGGTTAAAAATAAACTTAATCTCGTTGCTGCTTTCCATCTTGATTCCGCCGCTCTGCACTTCATTTCCGCCGACGCCACGGGCGCCTTGGTTGTTACCACAGAACGGGCAGTTCGACTGACGAATCATCCGTAGAACGTGTGTCTACTTCTGAGTTGGTTTCTCGATTGACAGTCAAGAAACACAGCAGCTTCGACAGAGACAAAATGCCGATTTTTCAGTTTGTTTCATACACTTACTACCGTTGCCGCTTCACAAGATTAGTAACTCCTGTTTTGTCGATACTTATAATTTTGAAACACTCAGTTATTGTAATTCTGAAATTGCTATTGATACTGTTGAAGGGATATAAAACTGTAATGATTCAAAAAAATAGTATCGAACCTTGATTACCGGCGTAAAACGCATTGCTTCTTTTGTTGTGTTAATATTCCAAGCACTTTTTTTCTTCCCGTTCAGTCTGTCTAAACATACTTCACCTCCACTAGACCTAGCGATGTAGATCATCTTCTACTTTTCGGGTTCAACAACCCGCTTTAGGGTATGTCCGCCTCCAACGCTTGTCAGAGGTTTCCTACATCAAAGGGGTGGACTGTACAAGGGAGGATAGCTGATCTATCCCTCCCTCGCCCTACGAATAGAAATGAGGGCAGGATAGCGAAGGAAGGATCACACTCGGGTAGTGAGGGGCCTACGCGGGAATTCTCCTGGAAGCGATTAGGCAAACATTGAAAAACTAATTAGAGCAGTTGCCCTACGACTTCCATCCCTCATGTGTCACAAATTCTCCGATGTTGAATATATCAGGAAAATATATGGCACAAGGCGAGAATTGAAACCGCGACCTCCCAATCACTGGTGGATATGCTCAAGTCGTAAACCGTTGCCTTAACACTCGCTGCTTTCGACTTTGGTCTAGCTTGCACTTGAATGGTTTCGTATTTTGCGCTCTATCTTTCTGGACTATTAATGATTTAAATTTACGTGTTGCAAGTGCTCATTTAAACTCGTTTCGCAAATTAACGAAAAACCAATACCCTAGTGCAAAAACTTTTGTGAAACATTCCAAAACAAATTCACTTAACTCATCCCATTGTTCACACGGCCTTCAATTTGAATACACTTTTTTATCTCTTTATTGCCTCCCTGTTGTAGAGCATAGAAATAATAATCATACAGTACGTTTAGAGATGTCGTTCTGTTCCGCCTGGGACAAATGTAACTGAAAGGCTTTTTCATTGCGCTACTATTGATGAGGAATCAATACCATCGCAATGAAAGAACTCAGTTTGTAGTTCATTGCGCGCTACGCTAGACCGCTTCCGCGCATCCAGAGCAGCGCTCCATGACATTTGAAAAGAAATGATAAAAATATTCAGAGCTCAGTACTAATGAAAGCACTTCTGGAAGCGAATAAATCTGTTTTATTGTCTGTCGTTTTAAGAAAAATATATTTAATAATTTTCTACTAGTAACTGCTTTTACTCGAATTAAAAACTCTATTGGAAAACTACGTTGAAGTTTGATTTAAATTTCACTGTAATAAGTAGGTCTAGCCAGTCTATTTTTGAAACAGTTACAAATTTATTCTTCTTGCTAAACACAGAAATGTGTGCAGTCAATACAATGAATTGAACTAGTAAATAAAGGTGCAAGTAATGTCTATATTTCATGACTAATTATTAAATTGTATTTGTTCTGTCAACTATACTCCTACCAATTATCTTAGCTATGGCAATCTGTTTCAATAGACGGATAATAACGTAAAGAAGATATGATTACGCGACCCTGAACGCCAAAAAGAAAAATTATTCGCAGGCTTTTTGCCAAATTAATATATATCCTGTTTGACTCGAAGCCTCGCGATTTTAAAAATAATTCTTTAAACTTTCCTTCGCATGAAGTCTTTGGAGCATTTTCAATTTTTTTTGCTTGTTTCCTATGAACTTCTTTTTTTGGATAGAGTGGTCTAAACATATAAAAATGACTTGTCATTGTCAGCTTTCAATTTTCGAAAATTCCAAAAGTTAGATAGACTTTTACTTTAAATGAAACTTCTCCATAATGATTTCTTGAATTAATGTTAGGTATATTTTTCGTAAATATTAGTTCTCAGGTCATTTCGATCTGAGAAAGATCGCAGCATGATGACTGAAAAGTTATCATCTGTGCCGAGGACGCGGTGTCTCCCTGACAGCCAAGTCATTAGCCATTAATGTTTAATGTTATGTTGGGATGTAGGGGTATTTCAAACTTCTACCAGAACAATAGGAAAAACATGGAGGTAAAACCATGGAATTCCACATGCAAATATGCAAATGTTTCATATTGAGGTAGGTCTTTGCGATGTTTGGGGTGCGCGAAGGTGTTCATCACCTCTTTTAGTCGTCGAAGAGAATACAAAACTAACTAGAACGAGAAAGTTTGTACCATCCTCTAGCACCATTAGATTAATTATATTAGCCGGCAACAGGTAATTCTCAGCCAGCAACGGCTAAGTTACTTTTATCTTCGAATTGAATTCAGTGTTTTTTCTATATAGTTATGAAACATCATATCGCTGATATTTTGTAGCAAGACGGGTTTTAATATTAGTACATTTTCATTGCAATTTTAAATTTATTTGAAGGTTCTTTTCTCATCAATAGTAGTATTAGAAAGAAAAATCGATGTATCCTCATCTTCATACGCATTTCAATAGAACGCTTTTTCTTCTGCATTGCAATAATCATCAGTGCTTAAAATTGTTCTAAAACTGTTAAGCTCTTAAATAAAATGTTGTTAAAGAAATCTTTCGTTTCTACTCGTGTATACTTGCTTTTCATATGAATTTCATTTGTAAATAATAAACAATTTACAAAATTAATATGCAAATTTTTGCCTAGGAAGCATTTTTTCAGCCAGCTTTTGAGTACTTATTGCGGTTCAACAATTCGGAATATCCCAGTAGTTTATGAGACAAAATATGCTTAAAATTGTCTTTAGAGCTTATTTGCGAAGCTTCGACATTTCCTCTCCAGATCCAACATTTTATTATATATATATATATATATATATATATATATATATATATATATATATATATATATATATATATATATTTTGTTATGTTTTCGTTTTCTTGAGCTCAATTGGGAATATAGTCATTAAAATAACTTATCTCTCTTTCTTGTTCCAGTAAGTCAGTTTCTTTTCATAGAGATATGTGATACTAAACAAAATCTTCCGCTCATTTGCCTTTGCAAACAGTTTTTATTACACGGAGTGAATATTTTTATGACATCCTTCCAAAAACGATCGTTGCTACTTGTATTCGTAATTCAGCTTAATATAATAAATGAGTTAAAAGTGTGGATCCCAGAGCCCACGAAATGTGCACAGATAGTTCCTCTTCCCCACAGTACGACCCACACGCGTTTCAACTGCTTTCGACTTCAAGAAAATAAATTCTTCCCAATTGGTGTTTGGGTACACGGCTCTTTACGACCAAATCTTTTAAATACTCACGCGCAGGCACCGTATCACTGCGTCTGACGTGTTCTGGCGCCGGCTAAATTGGCTCTGTGAAACAACTGTTGCTACTTCAGCATCCCTGACGAGGAGTCTCAGGGTTCGAGTCCGGACAGCCGAGGTTTTCTTCGACACTAGGTACACAGGTAGGACGAATTCAGCCGCTTTCTGGAGATGAATTAGTGCGACCGGCTGGTGAACGGTAATTTTCCGCGGTTTCTCCGATCAATGCCAGGTGAATACCGAAGCAGTAGAACTTCAACAAACCGGCTACGGACCGCGCGCGATCTTTCTTCTACATCCTTGTTGCTTTCTTTCACCATACGTGCTCTACTGTAGCACACATGTCAAGAGTTCAGACAGGAACTTAAAACTTGGGTGCTCCGCTGAGGGGAGATACCCGGAGAGGGACAATGCCCGCAAACCAACGTCGCCACTGGAACTGACATTCCAGCTGGAGAGGAACACCGCCATTTACCGTATCAGAATATAAGTTATATAGCACACGAATGACAATAATTCCCATAGAAGGTTATGCACCCGAAATCATTACTCTTTCACTCACAATCAAGTATTTCAAATACTCATCAGATCGCATGCAGTAACGTAACCTCATCTGCCTGCTTTCGACGCGTTGTAGGTACCCTGCGAAACTTCCAAGAACGGTATCACATGATAATCTGCCGAAGTGAGTAATTTTATCCGAAAGTAGTCAAACTCGTTTCGTTATGTTATGATTAAGAATTCTTCTGATTTATTTCTTAAAAATTGCGGCAGATTATTTTAGAAGTGGATGAAATTATTTTCAAATAGTTCATGCCATATGTGAACATAATCTCACGGATACAATAGAAATATGAAGTATATTTTGCAAACATATTATCTCACATGACTTGTCAAACATATCTCATATTAAACATAGCTTTCAGCAAGTTGTTTTAATCATTTTGATTCTCACCCCAAGTTTTCTTTGAACGAACCCTAAGGTATAGAGAGATTATTATAAGAAGGGACCGCAATGATAGCTACTGCTTGGAGTATAATTGCGGTATATGCCAATGTGCTATATTAGTTAATGCATTTTTTTCAGTACTTTTTTTTCAGTTACTTGTAGTACTTTCGACACAACTTATCGCAATTCTATCGCCCAACAAGCCTTTGGTTTGTTTACCTGTCAAACTGGACCCTTCTTTGGCTAATTTCTCTGTACCATGAGAGTACACGAGACTGCTCGACCTACGACATACGACTGAAGCAGGCATTCGTCTTTATTATAACTTATTTGATTTGTAATGGAAGCGAAAATATTAAAATTTCTCAAGAACTGTTGTAAATAATGCAAAATACAAACGTTACAATAATAACACTGTTATTTTATTCTGAATAATTACTGCAACCAAACTATAATTAATTGCAGTTCAATTGAAGCTAATAAAAACAGTCGACATTGGAGTAAACTTGATTTTTTTTCGTATTCCCACAACATTTTTCTCTTTCGCGGCGCACAGCGGCAGATACACCCTTGCATAAGTGGACCGATCCACGATGATGTCACTCGAGGCGGGGGCGGCAGCGCACGACTTGGCGTATGCTTCCGCGCAGCTGATTATCACCAATTAATTGCGACGCGCAGTTGATCGCTGCGTCCATTACCAGCAATATCGCAGCGACCGATGCGGTTAGGAAATTACCGTCATTTGCTATTCCGGACGCGGGAGATGGCTGTAAGTTTGTACGAATATTGAGTAATTTGGCTAATTTTGTCGTCATTTCTGCGCCAGAGAGGCGGGGGTGCCAGAAACCGCCACTCGCCGGTGCTGCTGCCTGGTGGTGATGATCGCGAGGTGACTGAAAACGTGGGAGGACGGCAGTGATAGGCCTGAGGCAGAGGGGGAGAACAGGGCAGCCAACCAACCCCGGAGGCAGAGTTTTAGCGCGGGCGATAGGTGATTTAGGGACTAATTTTACTGGAACACATCTCTGATGTAGGCAGACCATGTTGCTCTCCGTTTGTGCAGGGTGTCTCTGAATAAATGTTTAAAAACTTCTAGAGCAAGTACAGGGGTCGAAAATGATCGCTTTTTGACAAAGAATATGAAATGGAAAATTTCACTTAAAGGTGTTAATCATGTGAAATTTGCCCCTGATTTTCAGGTAGCTCCTTAAGTACAGGCGTTAGGCAGGTAACGTTCTCATGCAGGCAAGGTGCCGAACAGCAGTACATATGGAGTTTGCTGACATTCAGAGGCACTGTAATTTATGCATCTCATTTCTTTTATTTCCCACTATATATTGACAAAAAGACATTGATATTTCATTCGCGAGGACTCTTTCGCCCACTTTCTTTACACGATCATTCCTAGACCGATCTGATGTGTTTTAACATTAATTTGTTTGTCGATTCTAGATCTTGACTTATTACTAATTCCAGTAATAAAAATTTCATCCTTAAAATATCGTCAATGTTGGAGGCATAGTGGAGAAGAAGATTCGGTTGGAGGCCAACGAGTCCTTCCCCGGCGGAGGGCCCCCATGCAAACTTTGGCCGCCACAGCCTGCGAGTGCAGGCGTACTGGCAGCGAAGATTTTGCATCACTGGAGAATCTAATTCTACTCATTATTTGGGTATAGATCTTATATACGACAATTTTTACCATCCAATAATGAATTATTAAATTGTAAATATACTTATGAGAGAATTTTTAATTACGGATTTTTTGGCAATTTTTAGACAATATTGTCATTTTTTTTCTAGAAGAAATGTATTTGTTACATGGTTTTGGGAAACCCCCTTCGTACGAGATACCGTTCCCATGTCGACATTGGAGCGCAGGGCGCAGAGCCACAGCAGCACTCGCACAGTGGCGCAGCCATGCGGATCGCTGCGCGCACCAACCGCCCCATCCGCCTCCTCCCCCTCCACCCCTCCCCCTAACCCCCATCCTCCACCACCGTCACCTTCCTCCCGCGCCCCCGTCCCTAACCCCTCCACGCACGCATTGCCGCCTGCGCTATGCCTACCCCGCCCCACCCCACCGCCCACGCGTCTGCGCCCCCGCCCTTTTGCCCGCTCGCGTCCACACCGACGCCCCGCTAACGCCGCGCGCGACCTGGCGCTGTGCCCCCGGCGCAACGCCACTCGCGCGTGACGCGTGGGGGCTCGCCCCTTCACCCCGACGCCCCACGCCGCCTCCACGCCTCCCCACACCCAGCAGCCCCGCGCCCCCGCGCCCCCGAGCCCCCACGCCCACGCGCCGCCCGTCCGCCTTAAAGCCAACTACCAAATAACATCGCAACGTTAACAGCGTTGCTGGTTTAAAACACTCATCTGCCTTTCCTCGAAGAAAATTCAAGCAGCCGGCTGTTGAGATCGGTAGTTTGGCGTGGTTTATACGATTAGTGCCAGGAAAATGTTACACCAGTTCTCCAACAAACGAGCCAAGGACCGCGTGAGGTCTTTCCTTTCTCATTCTTGTCCCCTCTTCAACAGACACTTGCATGCACTACACACACGACACATGTCAGGAGACTAATCTGCAGCCTAGAGCTTGTCCCAGCAAGGCGGCGCGCCGCTGGCGGAGATAGCTGAAGGGGAAACAGTTGCAAGCAGACGTGTATGTTGGCGACGGATTTCACATTCTAGCAAGGAAGAAACACCGCTATCTTCCGCGCTACAACGGTACTAATGACCACTGCAGGTGACGAGCAAGGAAACAAAACGATCAATCAACCGTTTTTCGCTCTTACTTCAATTTAACAATTGTACATTCATCAAATCATTTCTGAATATAATGAAAAGTTGCTCTAGTTGCGATTTAATTTTCCGAGTGTTTGGTTTTTGCCTTAATGTAGACTTCATGTAAAGTCCAAAAATGTAAATATCTGTTTAAATTCATGGGGCCGCGACATCAGCCACATCGTATCAATTTTAATATCAATTTTGCTGATAAATGCTCAGACGAACAGACAGATTGACGGACGGACAATGGTTGGACGTTTTGCCGTCCACAAGAATTATCCAGGTTTTTGCTATCGGAGATCTACAATACGAATTTTTCTGCTGAAAAATTGCTGAGTTTCGCTGCAGCGTTACATGTCTTTCTGTACTACGAGAGTAGTACGCAAGAAAGTTTTAATATCCAATTGTGACCACCCTGGCACCTCGGTGGATAAACAATTATGACGTAATTAATTTCCATATTGTGAACATATTTCACTATTTCACCTTCTACGGAACCAGGTAACAATAGAATTTAATAATTTAAATTGATTAAATCAATCGTATCAATTGCTTATCCAATAAGGTGACATGGAATATCATATAACGGGCAATACTTTAGATTTCTCTTCTTATGAGTAATTTTAAAGTTCACTAATTGTCAATTCTGCCGTGCTACTCACATGTTACACACAGAGATGGCAACAATGAGTTGCCGTCCTCATGGGGTACTGGGGTTGAATCAACGTCACCTACATAGATCTATTTAGGTAGAGTTGGTTTAATTCCCGCTATTCAATATGATCGCTGCGCTAAAACACGCCAAAACACATTTTTGGAAATTTCTCAGGATTTTGTCCGGATCCGAAAACAAAATATCAGTTCACCACCAGGAAACCGAGAAACGGCGAACGACACCTCATACTGTGTGTCTCGAATGGTGTACGAGATGTTGTCTAATCGTGAGGGACGCATTGACGAACTGACTAATTAACTCACGAATGCACGGACACTCGCAGTAACTCAAATACCCTTTAGGGATACCATTGTTCAGCTGATCTGATATCAAGAATTAAATGAAATGTCGTACTGTTTTTCGCTTCTTAAATTGTGGCTTGTTCAAAAACAAGGAGGTCAAAGAGTGCTTCTTGTCAAAAGTTGTCTAAACAAGAAACAACAGCACAGACAGAACATGCAGGAAACATCGCTGTAAAAGTCACATGCATCATAAAAGAGCGAGAATAGAGTGGCTTGTAAAATGGAACTCAACATGAGAGAGCAAGGTGGAGCGTACAACACGAATTTTTCATTTCCAAAGGGTCAATACCAACTAATGCTTTACTTGAAACTATAGTTTAAGTTCAAATCGTTGTTCCTATACAAAACGATTGGAGATGCACGCACTAAATGAAATAATCACTTCGCATGCACCGAATCGCGACCGCTATGTGAATTATAAACTGCCTGCAACATTGAAACTTGTTACCGGCATGGTGGCTCAGGGCATCAACTGATGTCCCTGGAGTGCCTCTGACTGGGAGGTCATAGGTTCGAGATCCCACGGTGATACGATTTTCGACATGAGCTAGACAGCTAGATCGAGGTCAGCCGCAGGCAGGAGGATTGTTCTAGTGGCCGGCTTCTCTAAACGGTAGTTTTCCGTAGTTTCACCGATCAACGCCAGGCGACTGCCGGAGCAGTACCCTACCAAACGAGCCACGGACCCCGCGCTACGGGCAGTACCCTACCAAACGAGCCCGTGACCCGTGTGTGGCGTTGCCTGATGGTGGGGGATGTTTGATTAAGAATACCCCGCAAGCCGACCTGTGGTCGCCGCCAGAACTCACCAACCAGGGCCCGGCAACTCTCCATCAAAATTGGGGACAAAGCTAGAGGGATGCTACTATAGGATGCGCTAGTGTCGCCGGATACAGCTGCTGGTAAGGCTCGCCAACTTTCGCGCATAAAAGTTGGTCAAGAAATACGAAACACTTTGATTATGAGCGATTTCGGAAATAAATTACAAAAGAAGTTAAATGCTATGTGTTTATCTTCTAAAATGCATTTATTCATAATAATACACGCATAAAGAAAAGGTAGCGCGAACAGCGGCTAGATCTTTTGTATCAAGTGCATGTGTTTGCGTCCCGAGAACCCACGCACGTTTTAAATAACGTTAGTAGCAGTTTGTATTTTACTTCGTGTAAGAAGGTGATGCTTTAGAGCGCGACACTGTAATGGTCCCCGCCACGTTATATGGGAGTTACAGGGCCCTGTCACCAACCCACTGGGAAAGATCTCCGCCCCCTCCCGCGAAAAAACAAACAAGCACAGAACTTACGGAACTAATGACCTTAGCAGTTGATGCGCCCGGAAACAACAATCAATGAATCATTAAGATGTTACTCAAATAATTTTCCTACCCCACAATTAATAGAACTATTGACTATTCATTATTTTAAATTATTATTATTTTATATTATTAAATCATTCAGTATATTTGTGCTTGCGCTTTTGAGTTGCATCGCGTTTGTCATCGTTGGTGTCTGCTAAATTGTCTATACTTTTTTATCAGATACTACATGCAAGAAATGGAATCAGACGTTTTCACCTCTAAACAGAACTACCTCAAAATGCATTGCCTAAAATATTTCTTATATTACATAATTATTTATCTGCAAACATCTGTCGTTATCTAGAATTAACACATATGAAACATCATAAGAAAATTAATATAAATAGTCCCAGTTGTAGTTTTATATCAACTATGTAACAGTTTCTGTTAGATCACTGAGTAAATACTATGGTGCTACAATAAAGTATTCCACTCCCCCCACCTCGAGATGCACGTTATGGAAACAACGTGCAATCAAGCAAGTTTACAATCCCATCTGAACCTTCCCCATTTTTATAGCCTTTATCGTTGAAGGCTCTTATTTTCTTTCTCAAACATATTAATTTCCATGTGAAAATTAATGATTCTTCATTCACAGAACACAAATTTAGAAAGAACTTAAGTATGGAATTTTTTTTCGCAGAACATTGGCTTTTTCTGACATTAGTGCAATATCCATTCAGTGAAGCATAAACAGTGAGAGATACATGTGAATATGACTTCCTGGCACGCCTTAAAACCATCTCTTTATTTCTGTGAAATGAAGTATGCGCTTCAAATCGGACTGTGAAAGGAAAGAGGGTTTTTTGAGTTCTAGAAAACACCATCATCTTCAAAGGAGACGGTAGGGAATCGCGGGGCGTATTATTCTGCTCTGAATGTCAGTCCGTGAAAATCGCTGAAAGCTGGAATTTAGCAAACAGAAAAAGGCCTTTGTTTTGAGAGAACAAAGGTCATCGGGATTGATATCCAATCAAAATAAATGAAATTGGAGTGAGGAAGGCTGCTTCCTAAATGTTGCCGTAACGTTTGGGGATTAATTTACTTACAAATACTATAAGAGACTTCTGACCCTTCGCATACTGAGAATTATCCGTCAGACAATCTGCATGGCGTAATTTTTCATTTTCAGTGTTCGTGCGATATTTATTTGAAGTTTTCTTCGAAGATAAGCTCTTCCTGTCCCCTTAGAAACACATTTGCATAGTCCATGAAAAATGTAATTTAGTTTCATATTGTTTGTGTGCGAAAGGAATTGGACGATAACACTTCATGTAAATATCGGATAAAAATTTCATTATTCATCGCGTCGTTAATGGTTTCGACGCGACGACCGCTTCCCGGCCGCTGTCTCCTCGGCAGGATGAAACCAACAGAAGCAGACGCCACTTTCTTCATCATTTCGCGACTCCGCGAAGGAAATGTTTGCTTCAACCTGGACTTTGTGGATTTCTTGTCCCCTTCGTATGTTTTGAAACAATCAAAGGATTCATTAGGCAACAGTCATTTTGCATCAAGTAAAGTAAGACGTTTTTCTTACTGCTTTTCAGTACATTGATGTAACATATGTTCATTTTTTGTTAGATGTGACGTCACGTATCGTTTCTTTAGACGATTCCTACTTCAGGGAAAATAGTTATTTTAGTAGTGGCAAAATTGGAGAATTACTCCACACATTTGTTGCAAATTTATAGATAGTACGAGCATGTGTATTGGAAAAGGTTAAGGAACTTTGATTTAGGGCTACCAGAATATGGTGTTTGTGTTTTGTTACATAAGAGGCGTAGTTTGAGGTGAGATATGAAAGCCATGTGTTAAAGACGTGATAGTAAAAATCACTCATGTGCATTCTGTTATGTGAGTAGCTTATAACTAAATAGGAAAGAGACATTTTAAAATCTTAAAAACAGATTACAAACTGTATTTATTGTTCTGTAGACGACCAAGATTAGTTATAGACTCTAGAAGTACGAGTGTGTTGCGTTTCTTTTCTGATTAAACAGTGTGAATGGAAGAAAAACATCTTGCAATGAAGTTTGGGTTCCCTGTGATTTTTCAAGAGCCCAATGATCATGTTACGATCAGCTATAACACACATAAACACTTATTCAAAGAAATTTTTACTGTATATCACTGGGGAAAAGAATGTTCATGTCACTCTGGTTCAAACAGAAAATATTATTCTTTGCCCTCTGCACAATAAACTTGCTTATTGCACACGACTGTCAAATCTTTGCAGAAAGATAGATATGCTCTGTGTATTTAAGGTATTTTTTTCTCATTATTATAGACGCTAATCTTTTGGATATTAGAGCCCCGAATAAGAATCCTACTTCGCGATTCAGATTTGAAACAACAATTAACAATGTGGAACTAGCAGCATATTTGTGGAACTAGCAAATATTTTTCAGATATAAATGATGGTTTCCTGAATGGTATAAAGAATCCAAATTATGAGAAATTGGTTCTTGATTTGGTTAAAGTTTACCAAGCTCCTGCCTGCCGAATGTCGTTGAAGTTAGATATCCTGAATTTCCATTAGAAATTTTGTTCTGTTTTTTAGAAGTTATATTGGTGATTCTATCTCATTTAATCTGAAATTATGATTCAATCTAAGTAATATGCGATGGGCTGTTATTCTGTACTTATTAACAATGATGCGATAAAATTTTTCTGTAGATTGCATCAATTTCAGCACTCTCAGATTAGTAAAGTATACTTATTTTCATTACTGTTGCGATATAAAGGTTTTATTTATAGCCTCTAATCGAATTCGCAAACGATATATTTTCTGTGAGAGAGAGAGAGAGAGAGAGAGAGAGAGAGAGAGAGAGAGGTTTAAGCTGCCCGGAATTGATTAAAGGCAATATACCTGACACTAACAAGATAATGTACTCCAGGTGTATTGCCAGTTTATTCGTAATTAAAGGCTTCTTTCACATTTGGATATTGGAGAACTTCGGTAAAATTCTTGTACCCAAATATGCATGCACACTTCCTGGGAGAGCTACATTCTCATCTATTCTACCCTTTTTACCTTCCCTGATTCTGTTTTATAATTTTAAATTGATACATATAGAAGGAGTTGTTTAGGTTATCGAAGAAGATAAGTTGTTTGAACTGTTTGTTGTAACCTTTCTTGTCTATAAGAAAGGTCGTGTTAAGAGAACTCATTAGAGTATTATTATGTTATCAAACTTCCCAGAAAACACATATGCACACCAATCTAATTTTGCCCATTCCCATTTATATACGTCTTTTAGGACGATCTACTTTCTTGATTCTTAATTTAACAATAATATATTTAGGTCTTTGTTTACCCCATTTTTATGAATTCGCAAATCGAGGTAAAATATCTCGCTTAATAGTCAGGGGATAAAATGAATTTCCTATGGTAGGTCAGACGTCGTGCGGCAAATGAAATAAATGAATGGCCGTGATAATAATGATAATGATAAATGTTAGATTTTATCGATATAGGCAAGTTCGCAGAGAAGCGAGAAGACGATAATCTCGACATTAACTCGACTGTCTTTTTCAAAGCAAATGTTATCCTCAATCTAGAGAATTCCAATCAGGCCGCAAGACTGCGATGAGAATTTTTTTGCAGTAAAACTGAACTTTTGTTCGTTGCACTATATTTCTTTTAACATATGGCATGCAGAAGCAAAACGATTCTGTTTGACCAACATTAATAATGCAATAACATACGTGATCATTCTACGGGTGTTCAGCCCCACAAAAACAAAAGTTTTATTCACCAATATAGTAGGTTTATAGGAGCACTGAAGTAATGCTGTATATGAAGCAATCCTAATATTTTGTTGTCTTTTTTCTCTGAGGACAGCGCCAGTTATTTTTGGTGTGTTTCCGCAAATACAAAACAGTAAAAATTAAAATATAGATGCACTTGTGTACTATTGTATTCGTACGATCTGCAAATTATTTCTTAAAATTGAAATAAAAATACTAAAAAGCAACAGCCAAAAATTCGGTAAGATTCTTCCAAAAGCTTCGCAAATTTTCATAAACTAAAAATTTCTTAGATTATTGCCGCTGCATTGTGAAGCAGAATATGTGAATTCTTGCAAAATATGTTCAAGTAAGGCATATAATGTGAAAAATCGTGAATATTGTTTAAAAACTGAAAATTATTTTTACCCGTTGTCTTTCTATGTACTCGTATATCTGCTTAGTAAAATACAGGAATATCTAAGCATAGCAATTTCTAAGAAAATTGTGAATTTTGTGCTCTTGAGTAAAAATAATACTAAACATATATATTTTATGTTTCATGTTTTGATTACTCATTTTGATCAAAACGCTTCAATCTCATTTCGGAGAAAATTTGCCGAAACGTCTAACTCAGGAAACCTGCTGTTACATTTGAGACAAAATATACTGTGTAAAAAATTACTTGATGATAGATCTATTATTTTCCATTTCTGTTGTTGTGTACTTACGATTTATGTAAAATTTCTCTTTTGTTTTTGATATCATAGACATTTGTCGGGGGAATGAATTAGATATGATACCTTGTTCGGATACTTAATACTAAATTATTCAGAAAACATAATAAATCATTCTGGTTCAGAATATAGAAAAATATCTAACCCAACTCAAAAATACTTTACCCGAATGTGAGTTGTGTCTTCCTGTACACTGTGCGTTTCTTCTCTTCCTTATAACATTTGCATTGGTGAAGAGTTTTTGATTATCCTCCTTCGGCATGGGAGTGACATATACTTCAAAATGTTTTTTAACCAACGCATAAGTGTTCTATTTAAAAACATAACCATCTCATATGAACGTCTTTTAGAGCCTTATCCAAAATTTTCTTAGTCCAGTTTCCTGCGAACCATTGATCAAATTCTGATATGGCCACTTGTTTTGCTTCTAGACATAAATGTAGCTTCACTATTGGCACGAGCTGTTTAGCTCTTCTTTTGCGTGTAGTGGTAGGAGTAGAGCGGGGGTGTGGGTTGCAATTTTGTTAGCAATACTACGAAATTAAATCTGCAGTTCTTTTACAGATGTAAATAAGTTTTCTACTACTCGGAAGAGAACATTTCTTCTTTTTTTTAAATGTTTCTAATCTCGCTTGGAGAGTACTTTTATTCTTTATTCAATTATGTGCAGTAAAAAGGTTGAGGTAGGGTTGATGGAGCACAAAAACAAAAGTGCGCGGGTAATACTTATTCATCATGTATTACATACAGTCTTTACTGTTCTTTTACTACAAATAAAATAAATTAAAAAGGGCAATCTACTTTTGGTTTGTTAATGGAAGAATAATCTTCTTCATTGAGTAAAATGAACACAACTTTTCGTTGTTCCCTAAATTAGATTCGCTTATCCATGAACCTGTCCATTTGCAGATCTCAAGAACGCTTGCTCCATCCCCGCAATTTGTTGAATCGGGGCAGTGCACTCACCTATTTCCTGAGTGCACCTCGCATTTTCGTGGCAGCGTCTTCTTTTATTTGCAGGGACGTGTGTGTATTCGTGTGGGGGCTGTAAAAGAAGCGAGATGGGGAGGCAACAGATGCTCTGAAATGCGCGCACGCGAGGCTATTCGTAGACGTAAATAAACGGCCCACTACTGCGGCCTCCAGCCAGTCAGACGTCTCGTCGCGTCGATTGACGTCATTATGAAGGTGAGAAGATACCTTCGGGGCATAAGAGGATAAGTGATGGTTTGCTAGTACGATTCTCGACTGGTTGCAACAAAAATTTGGGAGTATTATAAGCCAAATCATATAGTTAACATTAAAGATATTGATAGAGATGTTAACTGCACACCCTTAAAAGCAAATTTATGAATTTTCAATACATCTTTGGAATAGAATTTGTTTTCAAAAATTTCAGAAAGCATTTTGGTGAAAAGACAGTGCTGGTTCAGCAATGTTTTGGGAGGTAATGAGATGTCTCAAACTAGGCTCCGTTTCTAGGACTGGACCTGCTTGACCCACTAAGTAAATGCTGGAATGCTCTCTTTTTACTTCCGGAAGACAAATTATTAGTACACAAGCGCTCGAGTAATCTATAGCCTTCCATTAGTCAACATCAGTTCATTTCGCCGAATGACTAGTAATACTTAAACGATGTATTTATTTATTTTTTTTACAAAGTGGATAAAGCATTGAATGTTATTCATATCGTACATCTTATTTCAACACTATAGCCACAGCAAGTCTCTCGCTACGTAAATGATATCTTTTTTGGTGAAAGTGTGACTAATTTTTTGCTATGTAAGCCTGGTTGATATTTATTAAGAGCTTGAGGTGGTAATACGATGAGTATTAACATTTATGAGTTTGTCTAATGATTTGAAAAACATCATGAGCTTTGTTTTCATTAGTTGATACAAACATTTTTTTCGATTAATGAGATGGTTGTGAATTACGAAGCATGAAGGAGAACTCTACCGTGATTTGAGCAATATTATCTTTGTTAAAGTAAATAAATGTTCAAAAGTAATGCATTAATATGTGAATTATACCAAAATAGACTGACAATGCACACTCAGTTATCTCCATTTTAATCTTTATAAATAAAATAAAAAATATAATTTAATAGGTACTCGATACTTCTCATCATCTACACAAATAAAGCAATATTAACACGAAATACGTTATTCCTTTTCAAGAAATTGGAGAAATATTAACGGAAAACTATTAAATGCCTTCGCAGATACTTGGTGTTAAGCTTTTTCTAAGAAACAATTTCAATATTTTGTAGAATTGTTTTTAATTTGCAAAGACTATAATATATTTTATTATTAAATTTTGTTACATATCTTAAATATTACAAAATTATTATGAGGTCCCTTAAGGCGCGTACTCTAAAACCGCGTTGCACCTGTTCGCCGCAAAGCGAAATTGGGCGCGGCGGAAACTGTTGACCCGCGCGTCGGGCGTTCATGCTGAATGAATGTGTCGCGTTGCTTGGGAGCCTGGGTGTATTCTGCATTTATGGTGGTTTGGAGTGTATTATGCGTCTGGGTGTATTCTACGTCTATGGTGATCTGTGGGTGTATTCTGCGTCTAGGACTGTCTGTGTATGTGTGTGTGTATTCTGCGTCTGTGCTGATTCATGTATGTGAAACGTCTATATGGTGTGTGCGTGTATTCTGCGCCTGTGGTAGTCTGTGTGTGTGTATTCTGTGTCTGTGCTGGTCTGTATATGTAAAACGTCTATGTGGTCTGTGCGTGTATTCTCCGTAGTCTGTTTGTGTTCTGCGTCTGTATGTAACACGCACAGACAGATAGTCATCAACGTCGGTCTGTGAGTGTAATCTGCCTCCATGGTGATCTGTGTGTATTTGTCTTGTAATTTTTTTAAGTAATTCTTTTCTTCATCTGCAACTCATTCATTGAAGGTGCATCAAGATGAACAGTATTCATTTTTTCGGGATAGCGGCCACTGAGGCTTCGCAGTAAACAGTATTCAAGAACCTATCCCGTCCTCACTGACTCTGATTTGCCCCCGCAAATTCCTTTGATGTGCGCATAAAACTGGCAGAGCGCGACTCGCGCGCACGCGCTGTGCGGAGTAAACTTTTGCGAGCGTTCCCGTCCGGCGAACACGTCCACGCTTCAGGGAGTCAGAGCGCTCGCGAAAAACTACTGTTGTACGCGGCAATCGGCATCCATCTTTGCAAGTGGACGTGGCTGGAAGCCGAT
Organism: Gryllus longicercus; assembly: GCA_038098605.1. Lineage (NCBI taxonomy): Eukaryota > Metazoa > Arthropoda > Insecta > Orthoptera > Gryllidae > Gryllus > Gryllus longicercus. The sequence continues at coordinate 1,144,454 of JAZDUA010000200.1, read as the reverse complement.
CGTGGTACCCTCCCTGCTACCTGGCGGCTTTGGGAAGAGCTTGCTTGCTCGGGTGGTGCGATCTTTTCTTCTTCATACCTGTCACCTCCTCCCCCTTACACACGTGCATGCAAACGTGTTGGGAAATTAGGACGTATCTGTCTGGAGCAGTGGGTGCGGGGGTGACCTCAAAGGAGAAAACCCTCCCTGCAAGTCAATTTGAAGGTCGGCGTCGGATCTCACGTTCTAGTGGGCGAGAAACTCCGCCAGCTGCAGGGATGTAAGGGGAATTGTAATCTTTACGGGACTAATGATAAAATCAATTGACGCGCCCGGAGACCTCAATCACTGGATCTGTGTTTTTAGCGTATTTCTGCTTGTCCAGCAGCCGAGTAATACGAGGGTCCTCTGTTGCAGGTGTGGATCTTCGGCGACGTGTGGTGCTCCATCTGGCTGGCGGTGGACGTGTGGATGTGCACGGCGTCCATCCTCAACCTGTGCGCCATCTCGCTGGACCGGTACGTGGCGGTGACGCGTCCGGTGACGTACCCGAGCATCATGTCGTCGCGGCGCGCCAAGCTGCTCATCGCCGGCGTGTGGGTGCTGAGCTTCGTCATCTGCTTCCCGCCGCTGGTCGGCTGGAAGGACGACGCGCCGCCGCCCGCGCCGCCCTCCTCCGCCAACGACTCGTCGCCGCTGCCCCCGCCGCCGCCCACGCCGCCGCCGCCCTGCCCGTGGACCTGCGAGCTCACCAACGACGCCGGCTACGTCGTCTACTCGGCGCTCGGCTCCTTCTACATCCCCATGTTCGTCATGCTCTTCTTCTACTGGCGCATCTACCGCGCGGCCGTGCAGACCACTCGCGCCATCAACCAGGTAGGGTTGTTTCGGAACGGTTTTGAAACCACTATACTCCGATTTAAATGTAGTATCTCTTCAGGGTCACGAGCTGTAAGGAGAGGGAGACACTGTCAATCATCAATCGGGCGCTTCAATACCAAAAATATAAGTCGTAACGAAGATCTAGATTGGATGGCAGTAACTCTCTCAACTCCACATTAATTTAACACTTAAATCAGAGTATATGCTAAACCGCATTATTTTACGTACCCTGTTGATAGTTAACAGTTGAAATTCGTTGCACTGCAACATTGGGTTAGAACAGAACTACAAACACTCTCCGAATTAACCTTGTTTTATAAGAGTTCATTGCAGTCAATCCTATCTTGATTCGTCGATGTTAAGCAGAATTGCCAACCCCACATGTAGGGGTAGTTACAGAGTTATGGGGTTGATGGTGTTTTTAGTAGGAGAATGCGTCGCATTATCTCTACTTCGAATGTGCCTCCTGCCTCATTGGTGTTCTCCAGGCACCGAAATGGCTTTGGAATGCGTCTGTTAAATGCAGATTTCTCGCTACGAAGTCAAACTGTTATTGTTCAGCCCTTCATATGCCGGATATTAATACGTTGTGTCCTTTGCGCGGGCGCAGGGCTTCCGCACGACGAAGGGCGGCAAGGGCGGCGCGTTCGGCAGCCGCTTCGACGAGCAGCGGCTGACGCTGCGCATCCACCGCGGCCGCGGCTCCGTCATGACGCACAGCAGCGGCGGCAGCAACAGCACGGCGACGAGCAGCGCGGGCTCGCCTAGCCTGTCGACGGGCGCGGCCACCGGCACGGGCCGGTCGCCGTCGGCGCGCCGCCTCGAGCGCAGCCGCACCCACGACCGCATCAAGATCAGCGTCAGCTACCCCAGCAGCGACGCCATCTGCAACAGCGACGGCCTGCTGCAGCCCCCGCAGGCCCCGGCGCAGCCGCCTCCCGCCTCCCCGTCGCCCAACAGCAGCAAGAAGTCCTCCTTCTCGTCCTCGCCGCCCGGCTCAGTCACGCACTACGCTGTGCACTACCAGAACAGGTACTGCTTGGTGTTTCAAGGCCGCCGATGCCGGGCTGGACGCGCTCGGTTTCTTGATACGTCGCAGCAGGGATGTTGGCACATTGCCGGTCAAATTACTTCAAATTTGGCGCCTTGTTTTTTTAACAGAGCGTTTGATGTTCTTTTAAGGCGTTTCAGAGGAAAGGATTATACATTTTAAACTCGGCGCCTCCGAGAATTTTCCCCAAAACGCCGCGCGAGTTTCTTCTCTGTTGATCAAACATTCATTTCTTCGTACAAAGTTCCTTGAAGTCGATTGTCAACTTCTTTCTATTAGTTCGGAGCGTCACCGAAAGATCGCACCAGCTCCTGGGCAACTCCCGCGTAAAAATTGGCATTGTCGAAATGCTAGGATTTTTTTATCGCAGACGCCTGCTCGCATTGTCACCACAAGCTAATGCGGAAAGCTGAGTAAAAGCGTCTTGAACGTCTTCAAGGTTCGATCCAGAGTGTGCCAGGCACTGGATGTAGTAGACGAAGCAAAAGTCCCAACGAAACACGAAGCAAAAGGCCACGGAATTCGTAAGGAAAGGTTTAATTTCGTTTGGACAGAGGTAACTGTGACAACTTCTTCAATACTCGTTAATTCTTTCTCCAAGTAACAATCTTTGGCAATTGTGTGTCGTCTCTTTTCCAGAACACTCTTGTCTAACAAAAACTACTGAGATGGAAGAGGCGATTGAAGATCCGTTGCAGTTTCCATTAAAATCCTCTCCCAACTTTTCTTCGACCTCGTATTTCGCCGCCTGAACAAGGGATGCAGAACTTTCTTGATGTTCTACGGCGACGGATGCAGTAACATATGCGAAAGGTTGCTTGATGTACCACGGATACCGTTCTGTACGCTCACGTTTTCTTGATATTCCACAGCGACAGGTACAGGACTCTTCGCCAAAGGTTTCCATGGCCAAAAGGTTTCATGTTATCCCTCAGCGAGATACGCAGTGCTCTGCAAGTTTCCGTGATAGTCCGCAGGGAGGGATGGAGAACTGTACGCGGCAGTGTTCTTGATATTCTACAACGATAGGTTCGATATTGAATTCGCACATTTTCTTGCTGCTCCACAGAGAGGAGCGCGGAACTCTGTGTAACGTATTCTGGGTATTCCATGGCGACGTGTCCGTTACTGACAGTGCACGTTTTCTCTCTATTCCCCAGCGAGAGGCGTGGTGCTCTACGTGCGAGTTTTCTTGATTTTTCGCTGTGAGGAGTGAAGTAATATACAGCGAGGATTGCCGTACTGAACGCGCAAGTTTTTTTGACATTCTACAGCGAGGTTTACTGGAGAGAAAAGATGTGTCCACATCACGAGGAAGGCGCGTTATCAACTTATGTCTGACGTCGTATTTTTTCGAGTAATTGAAATATGCCACGTTCACTTTCTCTAGCCGTTCTCCCTGCAGCGTCAGAACATACTAGATATTGCGTCGTGACCGACTGCAATATCTAGTACGAGTACTTTCTATGTCAGTCGCCGAATGCTCAAAAATACGAGTAGGTTGTTGAGAACATTGACGTGGGCATTTTTTCTTCGGCATAGTGTTAGAAGTACTGAGGATATCAAAGTAATAAAAGCGTTACGTTCTAGAACTGACGTAAGGTCTTGGGAGGGAAGGAAAAGGTCCCATTGCTTGCTTTTTAGCTTCTGTACAATGGGTTGTACAAAAGTCATTTCTCTTAGCAAAACGCAAAATATAATATTTGCGCAATATATATATAATATATTATAATATTAGCTACTTTGCTTCTTTTCATGATTTCTCTATTACTTGTAAATTTATAGATATCAGCCTGCAAAAATTGTTAATTAAAAAAACAAATTCTCCCTCCCGTTTTTTGTAAAGCCTTTGTTTCTAACTCACCAATTCGTCGCTATACTATAGAAGTCCTCAGGATAAAATCCAGGGAGACAGTGTTAAAATTAATTTATTGCAGTCTTGCACGAGAGTATTTTATTTCTTCAGCTTCGTTTGGGTGCGTGATGTTGCTTTTCGGAACTCAGTTTTGTATCGTTTTGTTCAGCAACATTTTTGCTGCTGCTGCAGGCCGCTAGAAGAAACATTTCTCAGTGTGTATAATAGTATATAATGCAACTAGTTCGTAATGTTAATTTTCATTGCATGAGTACATGTTTTGAAAACTAGTGACGTTAGGAGCTAGTTTTAAAAGCAATAAAGCAACATTATAAACGCGTTGTGTACGTATTTTTTTGTGTAATAGCTTTAGTTGATGAGACAATCAATGTCAATTTTTGGAAAGACGTTTATTGTGACGTCACGGGTATTTGACAATGTTCGAAAAACGGTGGTCAGCTATTGGTTTACCACTACGTCCACTCGATTCTCTCACTACAATTTGCTGAATGTGTGATAACGCAATTATTTGTGCTACGTGGTAAGTACGTCAGCATTGTGCCATAAGATGACATTTTATGAACGATATCTTACAACGAAAAATGTCGTTTATATTGCTGGAATACAAAAAAAAAATTCCCGCTCCTCAGCGCGGCGAGCGTGAACTCTGCGGCGACGCTGGCGGCGGCGACGGCGACGGCGACGACGGCGTTGACGGCGTCGCCCAGCTTTCGCGCGGGCCGCGGGGGCGACGGGGGCGGGGGCGGCAACTGCCACCTGCGCGTGTCGGGCGCGACTCGTCTGTCGGTGACGCGGCGCAGCGGGCGGCGGCGCAGCAGCGCGGACAGCACGGCGCCGCCGCCCACGCCCGGCCCCGACGCGCCGCACCACAAGGACCTGTCGCCCTCGCCCACCTTCGACGAGGGCTCCGCCAACAAGCCCAAGCTCATCTCACGCATGGGCAAGCGCAACATCAAGGCGCAGGTGGGTCGCGCTCTCCGGACTCAACCTCCCGGCGCTCCCGATTCAACCTCCCGGCGCTCCCGACTCAACCTCCAGGCGCTCCCGACTCAACACCCCGGCGCTCCCGACTCAACACCCAGGCGCTCCCGACTCAACACCCAGGCGCTCCCGATTCAACCTCCCGGAGCTCCCGACTCAACACCCCTGCGCTCCCGGCTCAACACCCCGGCGCTCCCGACTCAACCTCCCGGCGCTCCCGGCTCAACACCCCGGCGCTCCCGACTCAACCTCCCGGCGCTCCCGACTCAACACCCCGGCGCTCCCGACTCAACCTCCCGGCGCTCACGACTCAACCTCCCGGCGCTCCCGGCTCAACACCCCGGCGCTCCCGCCTCAACCCCCAGCGCTCCCGACTCAACCCCGGTGCTCCCGTCCCAACCCCCCGGCGCTCCCGACTAAACCCCCGGTGCTCCCGACTCAACACCCCGGCGCTCCCGACTCAACCTCCCGGCGCTCCCGACTCAACCTCCCGGCGCTCCCGACTCAATTCCCCGGCGCTCCCGACTCAAACCGGCGCCTCCGTGTTAGACCTGCGCTCCCGACTCCACCCGGCACTCCTGACTCAATCCGACGCTCTCGACTCAACCCCTCAGCATTGCCGACTCATCCCCCGGTGCTGCCGACTCAACCCCTGGCGCTCCCGTTTCGACACCCGGTGCTCATGACTCAACCCGGTGCACCTGACCCAAACCGATACCCTGACTCCACCCTGTGTTCCCGACTCCATCCGGTGCAAAAAGGAATTATTACAAAACTACATTATTGTATTACTTGCTAGAATGATATACATGATATTGTTCGTGACTGCTGATTCAGTCGATAACTTTAATCCTGTGTAGGAGATTTGTATCCGTAGTGACCCTCATTTCTAAACGTTTTCGCAGTCTTAAACACTCCTTGTATGTACCTATGCACTCAAGAGCAAATAAACTTGCGGTGTTGCCTCCTTAAAATATTAGACATATATAAAGAACACGAACAGACATTAAATTTGCTTGACTGAGATCGAACAACGCTTCTAGAATACACAGAGTCGCTGATGAAGTCAGTGTTCTGACTCCGAACATTGGAAACTAAATTATACAAACCCAGTCTTTGAATGTCGTGGGACTACCTAGATTTTTTATTACATTGTAAGCCGCCTTATCCTCAACGCTTGCTTCCACTGAGCGTGGTTGCGCCGCGTATCCCATTCCACCTACCTCCACCGGCCAGCGCCAGCGGGTGAGTTGCGGCTGGGGTTGGAGGCGAGGTGAGCGTTGGGTGAGCGCAGGTGAAGCGGTTCCGCATGGAGACGAAGGCCGCGAAGACGCTGGGCATCATCGTGGGCGGCTTCATCTTCTGCTGGCTGCCCTTCTTCACCATGTACGTGGTGCGCGCCTTCTGCGTGCCCTGCATCCACCCGGTCGTCTTCTCCGTCCTCTTCTGGCTGGGCTACTGCAACTCCGCCATCAACCCCTGCATCTACGCGCTCTTCAGCAAAGACTTCCGCTTCGCCTTCAAGCGCATCATCTGCAGGTGAGCGCGAGCAGTCGGGTTCCGCCTTGTGCACTCCGGATCAGTTCCTCTGACCGTCATGTCGTAAGGTCCCTCTCCCGAAGGTGGCAGGGTTTTATACACTAGCTACACAGCTAGGTCGACGTCAACCGCTGTCTGGAGGAGAATTCTTGCGGCCGGTTGCTCTGAGCGCTAGTTTTTCGTGGTTTCTCCGATCAACATCAGGCGAATGCCGGAGTAGTACCCTAACAAACAGACCACGGACCGCCCTCCATCTTTCCTTCCTCTTCCTTGTCCTATCCTCATCCCATATTTACACAATTTACTCTTACATGTATTACGCCTCAATACATGAAGGGAGTCCACATGCTGGGGTGATGCCACATTGGTGGGAGATACTTGATTGGAGAAAACCCTACAAGTCTAAGGAAGGTAGTCGCCGAATCTCCCCATCCAGCGGGCAAAATTCACCGTCACCTCCCGCAATAAAAACATGCCCTACACTTACGGAACCAGTGCCCTTAGCCTTTGACGCGTCCAAAATCACTTATCAACAAATCGTCGTTGTGCAGGATGTGAGCTGGTTGAAGATCTTACGTCACTAGCAAAATAGGAGTTATGAATGTTGATCTGAGTGAAATTATGGGGTTCGTGATGGTTTGTCTGAACCTTCTATGCCCCAATCACTGGTGAAGACATTCGCATCTTACTCACTATTCTACTTCCTCGCTGTGCTCTTATCATGATCTTAAAGTTACTAAGGGGCGCGCTACAAATATTTTAACCATTTCTATCGAACCTCTTTTTCTAAGTTTTATAAATTATTTTGTTATCCGTTCGTATCTTGTTTTTATATCAACTTCGTAAAAGAATCTAACCTTCCTTGCAACTTAAATTCGCCGCTTTTGTTTCTCATGACACAGTTTCGGAAGCTTTTAAATCTATAAATACGCGCCACATTTAAACTTTATTAACATTATTATTTTCTACAAAGTAAAAGTTTGTGCTAGAAATATTGTAGCAGAAGTTTATCTAAATGGGTGTGACCTTTCAAGAAATGAAACAAATGAACCTGTGCATTTTGTGTTTTATTGCAAAAAGTAAGTTGGCTCTCCCTCCTAGGGGCTGTGCTCGTATCCACAACGGTGCCACGTGCACATGGGACGTGACCTGAACTTAATGCGGATGGATAGAGATCCGTGTTCGCTCCACGGTGTACACTCTCGCTACATGCAAAATTTTGTCGCTATCCTTCGGCTGCGCGTTGCCATGGCGACAGAACGTGTCGCTTCCTCTAAAATAAAATACGGCTGAGCGTGAAACGAGGCGAGAGTTGTGATGAATTTCACTTCTTCACGTCCACCACCACCGTTTTGTTGTAAACAAAGGTGCCCCGTAGAATTCCATGTAATTCCGGAGAAGGGTTTTATCTACGCACGGCAAGTTTATACAAACGATTCTCTCAAGTGATTTAATTGCTGACATAGTATGTCTATCGTTAGTTCATGGAAAATGAAAACGATTAACCATATTGTTTCTATTATTTGTTTTCTGGTAGAGAAATGTTAGGTCTCAAAAAGTGTTTCAAATGTAGATGTAATGGATAAAAATGTTGATATCTTTGGAATGTATGTTTATTCTCTCTTCCATTCACAAGATAACATTATATACGGGAATTTAAACAAGGCATTATTGAGAAGCTTTTGCTTTATTAATTTCTGCGTATTATAATTTATTATTTAGTAAATTCCATTCGCTACGTATTTGCACTTCAATAGGAATTTCCAATATCACATGTTAATTATATCTTGCCAGCTCATTTTAAAGCTCTGACTATAATATTATTTATTTAATTAAAATCAAAATATCATATATTTGTTTCTTACATGATTTATAGCATATTCGTGTTCTAGTGATTATATTCTTTCCTTTTATCTCAACAAACGTCGGATCGCTGGAATAAACATATCACATTCCCTTTAAAATCATCACATTACTACCCGACAATGTTATGAATTTCGACACTAGTTTGTCAGCTAGATCGAATTCAGCCACTGCCTGTAGGAGAATTCTAGCGGTCGCCTGCACTGATTGGTAGTTTTCCGTGGTTTTTTCAATCAACACCCCGTGAATGTCGGAGCAGTATCCTAACAAAAGACCATCGATCCGCTTGCGATCTCACTTCGTTCCATTTGTACCCTCCACTCACTTTACTCACACACATTTACACTTGCGTGAAGTTGGGCCGGAGCGCATCTGGCAGGAAATACTTGGAAGACAGGAATCCCCACAAGCCGATGTATAGGCCGACGCAAGGTCTCTCGATCTAATGGGAGGAGAAAATCGCTACAGCCCAAGATGTAGCATGCCCTCACTAACTAATAGACATACGGAATCATAAAATATCCAATTAGCCAATCAGTGATTGAAGGTTTGAAGGAAACTACTTGCCTGTCCAGGAGACGCCGCATTTCGCCCTGAGGAAGGTCGCAGAATGGCTGCCGACACTTAAGTCACCCTGCCTAGGACGCGGCATCTCCGCGGACAGCCAAGTAGCTACTGCCTCCGACCGCGGAAGCCTACGCCGCTCTCAGGTTTGAAGGAGGCTGCGTGTGCGGAGGCCGTTGCCCTGACGGAGGCCGCGCGGTCGCGGTCGCGGTTGCAGGTGCTTCTGCAACCGGGGCGCCGTGCGGCAGCGCAGCGGGCGGCGCGGCTCGGACGGGTCGCAGCTGGGCGCGCTGCGCGGCGGCACCGAACGCGCGCGCTCGCCCTCCTACACGCCCGCCCCGGGCGGCGGCGGCGCGGGCGGCGCCGGTGGCGGCGGAGGCGGTGGCGGCGGCGCGGGCGCCGACGCGACGACCGCCTCCGGCCGCCAGCGAGGGCCCGACTTTGCCCACGCCTCCAACTCCCTCGGCGACGACAGCGACCCAGGCAACGACCCCGTCTCCGACTCCAGGTGAGCCCACGACCCCGCCGTAGGGTACTCCCTTATTTCTGATTAGATTAGATTAGATTTTTTTAGTCAAAAACAGTAAAACTGTATGTGACCTATAGGGGAGAAGATTAACTGCGCACGTTTTCTTGGGTCCCAGAATATCTTCCCGTCATTTTAACTCTAAGTAGTTGAATGATGAGTAAAAGTTTAAAATAAATAAATAAATAAATTTTAAAAGAGTGCGAGAAAAGCAATATTTGAAAAAATAGACATTTTCGTTTCCGAGTTATAGAAAACTTACTTGCATCGGTAAATTAATTGCAACTACGATTTTTCTGAATTGCTAACAAAATACTAACTCGCCCTTACCTCTACTCCTACCATTACAAGCAAAACGTGCGCCTAGTAAAGCTACATTTACGTCCAGAAACAAGGGATCATCTCAGCATTTGCTCAATGGATGAGGGAAACGACGAAAACCTAATCGAGATAGGGGTGATTGACCCGAAAGCTGAAGTACATTATTTGTTACAAGTATATAAAATATTTTTAAAAAATTATGCAATACAAATGTAAACTAAATCATTATACATCACTGTTTTGTTAAAATAAACATTTTTTTGATAATCAGTGTAGTCTCTAATTGTGTAGAAACAGTTATGCAGCAGAAACAATTATGAAACAGTTCTGTGTAAAGGGCCATCCATAAATTACGTAACGCAAATTTTGAGTATTTTGATTACCCCCTCCCCCTGTAACGCACCTGTAACGCGCAATTGAAGTCCACATCAATAATTACGTAACTCTAGCAACAACCCTCTTATGAATGCAAGACGTGAATGTAATTGTAGCTCAGTAAAAAAATTGTATTTATTTTGTTTGCGTTGTGTAATAAAATTTATAAGTCTGAATAGTTGTCTATGCAGACTTCACCTAACAATAAGATTGGAGGCATATTTTGCGTGAAGGAAGGGCGCACAGGCGAGAAAATTTCTGATCACAAGCCGTGCACACGCCGCCGTTTCAGATGGTGCACGGGCGAGAGTCTACTGCGAAAATTTAATTGTATTCTACGAAATACTACAGATCACCTTTGAAGATGTTCTATGTAATCTTACAGATTCAATACGAAATTGATGAAAAAATATTTCCATTTATTGTAACAACTTCTAATAACTTTAAATTATTTATGTTTTAAAACAACTTAATTACATAATATTTTAATTTTTGGTATAAGACTCAGAAAAGGAAATATTTCAAAATTATCAATGTTACGTAACACTAATCGAATACCCCCTGCCCCTATGTAACGCAGCGTGACGCTGCCTCAACCTCTCCCTCTTCTTTAGCGTTACGCAATTAATGAACGATCCCTTCTAGTCCGAGTAATACTTCTGCCTTCTTGACAGCTGAGGGTGGGACGATGAGCGATTGATGAGTTGAGCGATGTTGCCTCTGACTAGGCTGCCAGACCCGTGGTCCGGAGATCGTTCCTGCATCAGATCACTGCATCAGCAGCAGTAGAAAAAACAAAACGCAATGAAAGCACACAGCAGTAGAGCAGCACAGAACCGCATACACGACACACAAACCAACAAGTGATGACGGCAAATGACGCTCTTGGCCACTTGGTGCTCGGCGCTCTTCAATTTTCAGTTGATTTACGCTGTTGCTGTGTGCCCAGGTTTCTTTTTTCTTTTTTTTTTCTTTTTCCCTCAGAAAGTATCAGCAACTTTTCATTGACACCATTAAGATTTGAAGCCTCTGATAACCGGATAACCAAATAAGGTTAACAGTCGTGCATTCTGAGCAAAATTGTGAAAGTTGAATTAGTTCTTGAAGAAAAGGTCATGGGCATCTGTGTTCTGAAAACAATGACTGAAAGTACAGAAAATCATCAAAACATATATATTCCTGTAATACTTCCAAAACTGAAAATACTTTAACACAAAAATTTGCCGGAGATGTAAAATATTCGTGTAGCGTTAGCTCTTAAACACAGAAAAATGTTTCTTCGGTTGTATGGAATTTTAACTGGATTCCACCGTTGACTCCCCCCCCCTTGATATTTTCCGGGTATCGGAATGGCATTTCCATGCGTCTATTAGGAAGGGGTACGATAAATAAAGGAAAGATGAGTTGATTGACGGTAATAACTGGATCGAAGATAATCTAGCGAGTAGGTTAGTGTTTCTAAAGGAGAGTTTCAGCTTGTGACCCTAGGTTTGAGAACTACACTGCAGGTATTTTAACAACAACTAAACAGATAGATGACAAGTCGCCTTTCTGCTGCGTGCATGGAAATTCTAGAGCCTGGATTCTCTCTTCTATTTTTACGATGGATTCCTGTGGTCTGCTCCAGAGTCAGAGCAGTGCAACGGGCCAAGGATCGCGTTCGACCCATCATTTTCCATTCTGCTAATCGTAAGGACCGAAACGAGCTGATGTCTCGAATTCTTCCAATTCTCCTGATCTGGAAAGACCCTTGGACGGGGGCCCAGCCCGCAAGGGAGCAGCCTACTTGGTGTCCCCTGACCCAGCATCTGCATACCAGATCTGCGTGGCCTGCTGCTGGTTGAGTGAGCTCGCCGGTAGTGGAGGGGAGACGCTCCGCCGCGACCGGTCCTAGTCTAGTGAAAGGCGAGTGGCATTCGGGCCATCGCAGCAGGCCATCCCGGGCAGCGTAACCCCAATTCTTGCATTTGAACCTCCCTCCTGTATGAGTAAACAAATTTCAAACCCGGGGTGAAGCGCCGTGAGAATGGTGAGAGAGGAAGGGCAAAGGAAGGGAGTGAATGAATCCAAGGAGGAAGAGAGAAGTGAAAGTCTTGTTGAGGGCGTTTCCAGCTCTGTGTTCCCTGAGGAGGGCTGTGCTGCTCGCAGGTGACCGCCGCCTGCCCCGCTCGCCCCGCCCGTCCCGCCGCGCCCGGCGCGCCGCCCGCCGCCGCCCCCGCCGCCGCAGCCGCCTCCGCCGCAGCCGCCGCCCCCGCCGCTTCCGCTGGTGGTGGTGCTGCCACCGCCCGCGGAGCCGGCCCCCGACGCCGGCTGACCCCGCCCACGCCCTCGCCCACTTCGGCCACGCGCAGGACGACGCTGCCGCGGTGAGTACGCCACACACATACATCTATTTCTTAAGTAAATAAGAGGGAGTGTGCGTATGTCTGTCGCATCTAGACGCAAAAACTACTCCACCAGTTTGGTTTGGGCTGTACGCTGTTCTCAGAGAACCTGGCTTGAAGTGCGATCTATGGATATCATTTTGAACCACTCGCTTCGCTTTCATTCATTATATCGCATATCATCGGAAGTTCCGATCTAGAAAGCCGGAATTCTGTATCGAAGGCTGGCGGTGTACAACATTATACGAATATTTGATTTTTAAAGTGAAATCTTACCTACTCGAAGTAAACTGCAGTTAATAAGTATTTGAAGTATAGCTAAAACTTAGCTAATATCCATTCAGTAAACTGATTTTGAACTCGAATTGCATTTATTAAATACACTGCAATAGCGCAGTATTGTAAGGTCCGCTAGTAGTACGCCCGCCCGCCCGCCCGCCCTTACCTCCCGTTCCCCCTTCTCGCCCCCGCTTCCCGCGTGCCCACCCGCAAGGGCCTCTCATTTTGCTTCTTGCGGCCTCTGCCTCTCCTCCCGCGGGATCTCCTTTAACTCCGGCCATTATTGCCTCTCGCTTTTATTAGCGCTCCTCTCTGCGCCACGCCACCCCTGGGGGACAGTGGGCCAAAAACCAGACTTTTTGATTTTTAAACAAACATATCAAATGGCTATTATGTGAGAATGAAGTGAACAAATACAAATGAAAAATAATAAAATAAATTCGGCTTTATTCTTAAATATTTTTCAAAAGTTACGCTTTTTATCTTAGTTATTTTTCTTAATTGACGTGGTTTACCTTCATGTCCAAATATATGCCACTTATGCTATTTCACCATTTTGTATTAGAAATTTAAAAATGAACTCTCATTATCCTAGAAATCAGTCGCCTATTTAACATTTGCAACGCTCCATAATTGCACCCAACACATCTCACTTACATTACACTCACTTCTATCAAAGCATAGACTCACTAATTTTGTGGAGAGTTTAGCACTATTAAATAATATTTTTATCTAACTTTTTTCTCCTTTTCACTCCTGTCGGTCCAGTGTACGCAATTCCATACCATTTCTCTCCGATCGGAAGACGCGAAACGACGAGAGGCGGGGCGGGTGGGGCATGGCGGGGGAGGGAGGAGCTGAGCGTCAAGGGGCGGGGATGGAGGAAGAGGCGGCTCCAATCTATGAGTGTGCTCGGCCCCCGGTCTTCCAGGCCACCAGTCCACTTGGCCCAAGTTCATAAAGTGATAGACTCTTTGAAGTACATTGGACGTCTTCCTCGTAAAGCCGAAATGTGTTGGGTCTGGAAGAGGAGGGAAAAGGAAGGACTGAGAGCGTTATATTTTTCCACGACCCCTATAAAACACATCGCGTTCATATTTCACCGTAACGATTGGCAGAGCATCGTTTGAATTCAACCACTGGAGAGACTACCTGAATTTCTAAGCTCTTTTTTTTATCAGAAGCTAAAGAGACGGCACTTAAATTTCCAAAGCTCATGGTAACAGGAAGGAAGTTTATTTCCCAGAACTCGAAAAGTATGCACTCAAATTCGATGCATGTTTTTTCTAGTAATATCCATTTAAACATTTTTTTACAGATAAAGAAACTAAAATGTTAACCGCAAAACCCTCCACATTTTGGGGTCTTAATTCTTGGAAGAACGATGCAATGTCACAATTTTAAAGGACTGTTACACATTGATCCTTTCGGAGCTGGAGTTACAACTGCTGGGCCGCGGTACACTGGTGTGTCGCAAGTTATCCACAAGTGAATCGCGAGAAACTGGGGAGAAATTATCATTTTTATTTTTATTTTAAGTTGTAAAAGTGAAGATAAAACCTGTGTTTTCCTATATGTATTATTCTGTTCTTAGAGAATAATGCGCAAAATTATGTAGGTGAAACAGTGGATTTCAAGTTCTATTATTAGTAAGATTCATATTTTAAAACGATGAAATATCTCTTAGAACAATAAATTGAAATGAAAATATAATGTTATCTTTAACTTTCGAAATTGCACAGCTTCATCTTGGAAAGGATTGTTTAAGTCGAAATATCATTTACTATTTTCCTTAATTCTCTCAGAAGTCCTGATTTCCAGCGAAGATGTGTAATTGTGTATAAGCTCCATTTCGCGTTTCGACATTACCACTATGATAATTTGCGATTTGTTACGGAAATTAAACTGTACTAGTTCCTCTACAGGAACGTAGAGTTAAAATCCCTCAAAACGCTTTGAAGAAAGAATGTTTGGTAATGCATCATTTTTATTTTGTTCGACTAGCATATTTTTCAATATGTCTCAGAAAGTACTGAATACAAATATAATTATAAGTGAATTTAGTTATTTGTTACAAATTCAAACAAGAAGTGTAACTTTAAAGGAGAAATATTGGTCTAAAACTCCCTTAAATAAATTGAACATTTCACCTATTCAGATCCAGTGCAGTGATTAGCATGCAAAATCGTTCCTGACAAATCCCTAACGCAGCAGTTTCTGATAAATAAGATATTTTTAGTTAAGAATGCTTTCATAATAATATTGAAGTTATTTTGTAAATATCTTCTAAAAATCGATGACACCGAGTGTGTAACATTAGAGTAGTGATACAAGTATTTTAATCATGAACTTTATGAAGAGAGTCTCTAGAATCACATGGAATTACACGGTTTTAAAATAGCGTATTACAAAAAGATAGTGTGGAAAATCGTTCATTGCAAAATTTTTTTTAGCTTCAGTTTTTAAGAGAGTTTCATAATGTCGTATTACATGTTATGTTGGGTTCCCATTTCGATAAGTGGCGTATGTAACAAGTCGGACTTTTTCAACAAAGCAGAAATAACTAACTACAATATGGGTGTTTTTGATTTGGACAGAAAAGGAATTATCAAAAACGTCAGCATGCTGAAGTTCTATGTCATTATAATTATTTTTTAATTATGTCATAAAAATATATGAATATCGTTTGTAGTAGTGTACCATCTCAAACTACAAATCGAAAAAGCAATCCAATATCAAAAACCGAAACAGAAACATTTTATGAACTGAAACTTAATTTGAAATAGTGTGGTAGTATTTTTATTGATTCGCATTGTCTTATGTCATTGGTGATTAATTAACACAATGCAGTACATTATTAGACGATAACAAGGCTGTCAATTAAGTTTGTTGCCCACTGGTAATACCAGGGGATTTTTAGACCCCCAGAGGACCGAAACGCCTTGAAGCCATAATTATCACCTCCCTTGGGGTGAAAGGGCTCCGTCAGGCTCTCACCCGAATACGCCAGAAAGCAATACTCTTTTGAACATCTCTCTGAAGGGCTGTGTGCATCTGCTTTTCCAGTCCCAAACTCACCAGTTCCACAGGTTGGTTGTGTGTTGCGGCCCAGGGTCATATGCCACGCACATGCGTCGGGACGAATTCCTCCTCAATTTCATTTTAGTTGGGGAGGGCACTGCCACGACGTATCCAGTGTCCCAAAGGGGGGCCACCCGAATTGATACTTTCGGGAGGCACAGGACCCCCAACCCGTCTCTTCACTGCGCCGACGTTCGCAAAGTGTCACCGAGAAACTGGACAACCGAACGGGAATTCAGAATTTCACTTTTTGTTTTATTCTTACAACGGAAGTCAGGTCATGCCATCCGTGGACACTATAAATAACTGAATAAAATAAGCTATTTCTTATAGCACACGCGTAGAAAGCAATCTGAGAAAGCGTTAACCAAACAATCTCGTCAAAGAGCTTCTCACATCAAAGCTTCAGTTTAAGTTTATCTAGAATCTGATATGTATTTTACCACACTCGTGCACAATATTCGCTTTGCCGATCGATTTTTGTTCCAATCTGCTCTCTCTTTCAATACTAGAATGAGGTTGATAACGGTTAAATATAGATATCTCGATGGAGAAAATAATTATCTGGCTGTTCTGTTTAATAATAACCTATAAACCTGTGTCCAATTCTCATTTCCATGGTCGTACTCGAATGATAAATTCGGACAAGTGCGGAAGTGAAATTTAGGTAATGAAATTCCACAAAGCGTGCCGCATCAAAAAATTCTTGGATCACGAAAGCACGCGAAGCGTCGGCCTGAGCTGAGAGAAACACGCTACTGTCGATCGCTTTGTGAAATTCAGAGACGCCAGTCAATGCCCTTTATCTTATCACTGAATCCCCAAAGTGTCGTGATGGTTCTTACAATGAAAATTATACCGAATTTTCTGAAACGAAATAATACAAGCAGTCTGTGTACTTCGTAGTATTCATGACCATGGATTATGTAACGGTAATGCACAAATACCTATTGAAGATATCCAGCGACCCCCTTACCGTCGGAAAGAGGATAAAACTATTTATTAACATCTTTAGACAATTGCAAATAATAGCTTCCTTACTTTGACGTCTAAAAATAATGTTAGTCTCAATTGCCTGGAAGTATACAATTGAGTGTAGTTTGAAAATCTTCTACAGAAAGTTGTTCGTCCCGCTAAGAAACAAAATCCCCAAATACTCATAAAAAAGTTTATCGATGACGACACTAAAATTGACTAATGCACACGCACAGAAGTTTTTACATACTTTACTGCAATGAATATATTTTAATGTGTTCTTTATAATCTTTCAGACAAAATATAAACCGTGTTTTTTTCTGTTTTAATTATGCGTGATATATTTGTCTGCCATATTGATTTTGTATCTTTATGCTACGTATAGCACTCTCACGCCAAAAATAGATCGTTTCGTTCTGTGATCACCAAAATCCGTTAATCGGTCCAAAAGTTACGATCGCGGGAAAAAAGTTACGACCTCCACGGTAAAAATCAAATCCCTCCTTCCTTCGCGTAGGCGAATAAAACGAGATTCTATTTGTTCAGAAGCGAAGGGTGCAAGAAAAATGTCTGCAATGCGCCGATTTAAAACGATGTCGTACACAAAATAAAGATGCCTGATTGTTCTTTTTCTAGGCTGCTTGAAAAGACTCATTTCTGCCTGCATCATCTGCGCGGGGTAACTGCAAGATGGGAAGTGGAATTGTCAATTCTAGGAATAAAATATTTATGAAAACTCTCCTCCTGAAGTGTTGTGAGGGATAACCAACTCCATTATCCATAAAGTTGAGGTAGAATTCTTGAATTGGAGTTATATTTACATGTTGGTATAATTCGCGGAATGGACGTGGACGCGGAATGGACGTGGAGTTGGTAAGTGTTTTTTATTCTCAGTACAAAAATTTCTGATATTTTAAGGGGATCAGCCTCGGTCTTGTTGAAGCTATTGTTTTACAGTGTTTAGTCCGCCTCATTAGAAACTCTACAAATATAGTATGTCTTCGTAGGATTCATATTCCGGAAAACGTAACGATGGATTACAAAATTAGTAAAGTTATCGGAACATTAGTAAACTTAATTTCTAATAAATTTATGTGTGTATATGAATAAATGTTCGACAGATGCATGTTGTTAAGGCGTGATAAACATGTTCTCGAATATCTGGACTTTCAAATAATTTGGAGTTTGTTTTGTTTTTAGGTAGGTGATTTTTTTGCATTAATAACATACTTAGTTTGTTTTAAGATCATGCATATTGTATGTATGGGAAAATCCAAACAATCTTATTTGCATACTCCTTAAGTATTAAAAAACAGACACAGGTTTACAAGGAAAAATATTTATTGCCAAGTAATTAGCTTTTGGTAAATTGTTTCGCATTTTACTCCTGAATTTATCACACACCAACCAGTATTGTAGGCGATGAACATGGCGCATTGAATGATATGATTTAATTGAATTTGTTTGGCAAAAAATAGTAAAAATGTACGCGACGTGTGGGGAGGAAAAGAATCTACTCACTTTTTTTGTGATTGCAAGACGAAAATTGTGATTAAAAACATTTAAAAACTAGACATTTTGGCTTCCGAGATATAGAAAACTTATTTGCATCAGTAAACGAACTACAGATTTGATTTTATAATAATGCTATAACAAATTGCAACCAAACCCTGCCTCTACTCGTATCACAACTATCGAAAGGCAAAATGTGCGCATAGTGACGCTACATTTACTATGTCCAGAAGCAAAACAAAAGGCAACCTCAGCATTTGCTCAATAGATCAGGGAAAACAGTCGAAAGGCGTGATCGAGATGGGGTCATAGATCCAGAAGCTGAAGTTAATTATTTCTTACAGGCATATTGAAACCTCTTCTGTTTATAACTTTTTTCTCTATTAAAATCAATATTACGACTATCTCAGGTATTTTATTTTCGATCTAATAACAGTACTAATATACTCATAATTCACAAATATCACAGGGCTTTATTTTTAATATTATCATTAAACGATTGGACCAGTATATCCGTCACTCATTACGAAGTCTCAGCTGATAAAAAAATTATATTTGGGGAAATATAATTGAAGAAAGCAAGAAATATAACAGGAAATAATAAGTATTCGCAATAATTTGTAAAGCACAACAATGAGTTACGCTGTTTCTTTTCTTAACAAATGTCTCCTCTAATAGCCGCGACAGATTCGACCTGTATTTAAACATTACTTATACAATCACCCTTCCTATTTAATTACAAATGATTACACAAAAGAATCACATTCACACTAATTTACGTAGAACATTCATAGCTCTAATGCCGAGATCTGTGCAATCTTTACCTAATTTAAAACTATTGAATAGCCATTTTATATCAGATTCTATTTCAATTTTAATTATTAAACGAATATTCGGCCTTGAACAAAATTTATCATATCCATTGCAATTTTCCGCTTTCCTTTCGAGGATTTCACAGCCCTCTTGATCCTCCTTTTCAACAGGCATAATTCCTTCCGCGATTATATTTCAGGCTGACTTCGATTCATCGCCGCACTCAAAAGTTTTGAATTTCCAATTTTGTTAATTTTAATTTATAATTGAAAATTGATTAATACAAATTATTGATGCTATATTACTTCGAAAATATAATTTACTTCTAATATTTACTTATACAAATAAAGCTTTTAAAAACAAATAAAGCTTTTAAAAGAAAGTATATCGCGAGCTCATCACACGTGACCGTCCTACATGGCACCTTCTTTCTATCTCCCTCTTGGCTATTGCAATAATGATATCCAACTGAGAGTCTACTGTTCGTCTTTTCGGCACAGTCCCAGCCCTAAGTCGTTTCTCTTTACTAGCTGCTAGGCACCTTGTTCTTTTGCCTAACCTATCATCCCTTCCGATTCGCTATCGCCTTTCGTTCTTCTTTTCTTGCATTGTTTATTGGAAAACATTTAAATACTATTTTTATTTCAAATTAATTAAAATTTAATTAATTTCGTTATATTTTTCTAATTGAGGTGACGTAGTTTATCACAATATAGTATTTTTAAATTATACAGTACAAATGTAAACTAATGTATTAAATATCATTGAATATTATATTCCTTTTGGGGGGTCAATATAAGTGTCTAATTCTATAGAAACATCTATGCAGGAAAAAAGATTTTACTTGGCACTAAACTTGTGTATAGATTTTAATTATTTAATTTTAAGAAGTAATGTCAGGATTACAAGTGGAGCTTTGCATTCTTGCACATACTACTTCTGAAGTGGTGCTCAGGCCTCATCATATCTAACAATAATGATCCGAAGTTATCGTTAATAAACAAGAATCCCTGGCAGCTGTGGCGTCATCATCGGGTTCCGCAATAGCAACAGAACTCTCATTCGCGATCATTTCTCGATATCATAGCCTGGTGCTCCAATGAAAGTTGTGTCTTTTAAACTTACGCGCAACCATTAATTTCGTTGAGTAATTAAGTTATCATTTTTCCATTATTAAGTGAAGATCCTACCATTATCTTCCGACCGAACCATGAACGTAAGATGTTCAAAATGTATTTGAACTGTATGGCGTATCTGAACTTCTAAATGAAAGACCATGGTACATTATAGGTAAAAATATTGGTCAACCCTGCAGTAGTCCGTGAGAGGAGTGGAATGAGTATCGTACTCTTTAGAATTGATAGGCAACTGTTTCTTCTTCGTCGTCGCCTTCTTCTTTTTCTTGTTCTTGTTCTTCTTCTTCTTTTTCTTGATTTTTTCCAGTGGAAATCAGTTACCTTGTTCATCCTACTAAAAGTATCTCATATCGTACACAACATACTAACACTTGCTGGAACATCAAGTTTAAGAAGACGCCTTTGCTGGATTTTGTTATGGGTAGGTTTATTTTACTACTCTGAAAAACAATTGCTGTACTGATAGTCCCTCTAAAAGAACAGAAATTCTTGAACTGAGAAAACAAAATACGCAAATCCTTCCCACACCGACGTATAAATATAACTTCGAGAATTACATCTCAACTTTAAGAACAATGAAGTGCGACGACCCTTAAAACATATCACCATCTACATCCTAGAGGAGAGCATCTCAAACCATACACTACAAACTAACACTTCCGTCTATCTCTGAAGCTCAGGTTGGCAGAATACGGTACCCTCAGCCACACAACACAGACAAAGGAACAATAGCTGGATCCAGCCCATCGCTGGATTCGAACACGCGACTATTGTAAACTATTGTAACTAGGCACACTCCAACCCCCGCAGATATTCAGATCGACAAACTATAGTTTAACAGAAAATTATTAAGAACTATGTATCTCTTGCTCTAGGTTCTGACCAATTAACGGTATAGATCATATTCTCTTTCGAACAAATGTTAATGAATATGCAACGGTTTGCTTTGCTGGAATCGGGGGCTCGAAAAAACATCAAATTGGCTGCACAACTCGCTCGTTTCAAGGTATCATGAATATGGAAAGAGCGCGGCGGCGCGCGCAGCTGCAAAAGTTAATTGAAATCAGCTTCTGTTCGAAAAGTATTAAACGCAGCATCGCGCGGGCCCGATTTAAAATTGGTTCTAGGTATGACAACATCACATCGCTTCCTTATTTTGCTTGTGAAGTATCAGGGTTTGATTTACAAATGTTTGGTCGCTAAATTGCTATATCGAAAAAAAATATCAATTTTTTATCAAGAGACTTCAAATTGAAGCTATTCCAAGTTAAGAACTGTAATAATAATTAACCTTATATTTAAATACGTATTATAATTAAATATACGTACATACATTAATTCTCTACCCAGTGTTTCTTCTCTCTGACAAGTTTTTATCTAGATTGTTCGTTTGTTTTGTTGTATGCCTGAAGCCATAGGGTTTTCCACTGATCATATTTTCCTTTTCATCTTCGTCGCGCCCTCGAATAAAAGTCGGTATATCGAAATACCGATTTTGTTCAACAATTACTGCTTACCGAGTTTGGCTTTTTTACATTGCAATATCGAAATTTCGGTATTGTGGAAACTTGTACCATCGCTAGGTATGTACTGGGCGGGCAATGTCGGAGTTGGGAAGTAGGTTGTAAGTGAGGCGACGGCGTGTGTCTAACGAGTCTTTAACTTCCACGATTTTCTTGAGCTCAACTTTATAGCTTCTTTTTCTTCCCTGTTATCGTTGAAAAGGAAAGTGCAAAAGTAGTTGAGGCCTCTTTCGAGTTAATCCGGTCTGCTCACAACCAGCGGAATCCCCTTTAAAGACTTCGCCGCGTCTCGGCCATTGTAAGCTAAATAGAGAGAATCTCTGGAAGACTCCTCACACCAACATGTTTTGTAAAAATCTGTGTGCATAGGCGCGTTTTTACCTTATATTATCTCTGTAGGAAGCAAATGGTTCTTCTCTTCCGCTTTCTTAACTAGGTCAAATTCAGTCGCTGTCTGCAGGAGAATTCTAGCGGCCGGCTGCTCTGATCGGTATTTTTCCGAGGTTTCTCCGATCAACACCAGGCGAATGCCGGAGCAGTACCCTCACAAACGGGCCACAGCCCGCGAGCGATCTCATCTTTCGCTTCCTTGTCCTAACCTTACTCCTTACACTTCCACGCACTACACTACCACACATGCCGGGAGATCAGTCGTGAGTTTAGAGCTCGTCCTAGCTTGGGCATTGCCCCGCTGGTGAGAAATACCTGATTGGTGAAAACCCCACTAGTCGTCGGCGCCGAATCTCGCCATACAGCGGGGGAAAGATCACCGCCACCTTCCGAGCAAAAAACGTGAATTACACTTACGGGGCTAATGACCCTGGTAGTTGACGTGCTCGTAATCACTAAACAATCAACCTATCAATCTTCCGCTTCCGTAAACGTAGAAGTAAACTCTCACTCATGGAAAAATAAAAACATAAAAGAAAAATTCAATACATAAATATATGAAGCGAGAATTTATTATTAATGAAGAGAACAAAATTAACATAAGCGCTAAAAATGAAATTAGGAAAAATATACTTTTTGTAGAAATAGTATTTTTTTTCTGGTAGATATTCTTGTATTATTTTGAAAGCAGAGCGTTGATTACATGCGGGCGTGAACAAAGAAAATGGAGCTTGAAGAACATTAACCCGCAACGGCATTCTTTGACGGCGGAATCTTTGCCAGAGCCAGTCCTTACTCTACTGCCGCCGCACGAGTTGGTGTAATGCTAACATAAAGTCAGTCGATATGACGGCACGATCTTTTATCCCCACTTTCCTTCCGTGTACTTGCTGTTCCAGCGTTCGTAAAAAGAGTCGGCGGGATAGGTCTATCAATGTGCCTTTGTGGAAGCGCATTACGTTGATTTCTTTAGTAGCAGCAGCGCGAGGGGCGCAGGCAAGCAATCCGTCATGAAGCGCGCACGCGAGGCAATAGTGCCGAGGGTAGAAATCTCTAAGGAAAATATGGCTGCGAATATCACTTGTATTAGAAGTGCTATTTATTTAGCTGTATAAAATACATAAAAAATATAAAATGTTGAAATAAAACGCAATTCTGATTGCATTTCATCGGGAACTATTAAAAGAGCGCTATAAAAAAAGGACAGAAAATAAACGACACTCAAACTGCTTAAGAGATTGACCGGTAAAACCCATAACTAACGACCAAATAAAAATAGAAGCACAAAGGCCGAGTGAACATTTCCTGATTCGGGCGAGTCAACTTCTTTGGTCATTAGTCCCTGAGTGAAGCGCATGTAGTAGCTTACGGTGGCTAGGATCCTACTGCGCTTAAACGTGAGTTCCAGCGCGGCCCAAACGGCGGCTTTCGTGGTTTTCCACTTCAGGTATCTCCCCATCGGGTCACCGCCCCAGAAGGAACAAGTTCTAAACTCCCTACTGGTCTTCCCACATGTATGGTAGTGTAGTGCATGTAAGTGCAAGTGTGTGTGAGAGGAGCGGAGCGGAAAGGATGGGGAAAGAAAGATCGCACTCGGTTCGTGCGGCCCTTTGTTAGATAGATAGATACGTTTCTAGATAGATAGATATATACGTTGCTCGATAGATAGATATATACGTTGCTCGATAGATAAATGCGTTGTTAGGTAGATAGATACGTTGCTAGATAGATACGTTGATGGATGGATAGATAGGTAAATAGATACGTTGATAGATAGATAGGCACGTACTAGGCACAACTTCAAACTAACATTACATTAAAACACATTAACTTAATAAAAAACAATATAACGTTAGATGCGCAACATATATATACGCAATACATACATCTATATTTTACACCACTATTTTTTCCTACGTGTATTTTTCCTAAATTCCAGGCGCTAGAAATATCTTCGAGCGACTGAATTCGATCTGTCTATGTAGCTAGTGTCTTGTAAGGAGAAATGATCATAACATGAGAACTTTGTCGTTCTGAGCTGTGACACTAGTTCCTGTCGCTGACATTGAAAACTGCAAAAATGCTTGAAAACTTTTGAATTACTTGTTATTTTTGTAGTTCTGTTGGATTTTTTGCAATTTATCGTTGAAAATGAGACTCGTTACTCAAAGATAACACATTTTCTCTACAACTACTCCAGAATATATGCATTTATGCACTTTATCGGAAACAGTAATGATGATTTCACAAGCCGTGCGATAATATTATCCTCGAACGGCTGTCGACCAATCACTTTCGCCTCAGATCATTACACACGGCGGAGGATTTTCGCGGTTGCCTACAGAGAACAGCTCTGCAAGCTCTGCCGACGCAGGTCGCTGCCATACGACAGCTGAACCACAAAACAGTTCGCGAGATGGTGATTGTTAGGAAGGTAATACAGTTGCAGAAGGTTATTTGATTGAAGGATGATTCTGTGTCAAACAAAATATCTACCGCAAACACTCTACAGCAATCAGAACATTATACAGCTATCATTCAGAATACTCTTATATAAAAATCATTTTGTTCTGCTAGTATTTCTATTTTAAATGTAATCGGCTCATTTTAGGAGACAACTCCTTCGATAATGAACATTGCCAATTGCTCTAATTTTACAATTCTTTTTTTTCCAAAAGTAATTATAGACTATTTATGTTTGTAATATATGTTTTGTTTACTTGCTTGTCATAAAATATTTAATTAATGAAGTAAAAAGTACAATGAATGTAACATTATTTCAAAAAATAAAAACTTTTTCAAATGATTTCATTTACTATTTTTAAAACATCACTTTTCTTAGTCGTAGAGAAAGCATAGTCTTCTAGTCGCATAGAATGGCTTTATTCACTCGTAGAAATTCCGGCACTCGCTCCTACGTCGCTCGTGATGTAAATATCAACTCGTGAATAATAGCCATCATTGTACGCTCGTTGGAGAATATACTAATAAATTTATTAAGTAGAAAATACCACAACCAAATGTACTGCAGCGTCCATTTGACGTAGCGATAATGTAAAAAGATGAACTTACAAAGTTTTGGAGCCATACTTTTTGGAAGTAAATGGTGTTACTCTGGTGTATTTACAAATACTGTCAGCACTTGGCCTACTCAGAGCATTACTACTTATCAGTTTGTAACCTTATCTAAAAGCCATATGTGTTGTTTTTGGTGGGATTTTAAAGTATTTCTAGATTTTCAAGGAAACCATACCCGACAAAAAATTTAGTCTTCATATTTTCTTCATTTTTTCAAACTCGTGAAACCCGCTTCTATGATAAAGCTTATACTTATTTCTATGCCGTCAACAATTGTACAGTGGAGTAGGTTACGCTTCTACGTGACCCCCATTGAATCTCCTTTAAAATCTTACAAATATTTTGTCTCAAACTCCACATAGCGATAAAGAATAAAATATTCTCGTGGCGTGAATCTGAAGCTGGTATATATTTCACTGAATACATTTTATTTGACTACAGTGGTTTTTTAGTAATTTTATTGTTGTTTTTTCATCGCTTGAACGTTTCGGGTTTCTTTGCCTTGGTGCACTGACTTCAATTTCACACCATGCTCATCGCACCTCGCACGTACTATCGACATTTCACCAGCGCTTCCAATCGATGTAATACACAGGTACTTCTTTGAGTTTGAAGTTTCTTCTTCTTCGTGTGACCTTACATACATATGCACATCGCCTTTGAAATCAATAGCAGTGGAGTCTCGTTTAGTGAATGTCTCCAGCAGAGACCGTCCCACACACCCTCCGAAAGATGGGGAAAGTTCGAAATGTTTGAAAAGAATGTAGATGACATTGGGGGACTTCGGTGGCAAAATGGTTATACGTAAGTCTGCGGGTCCAAAACCGATCGAAGCCGTGGATTTTTATGGGCGAAATAAAGCTGTGTACACCTTCTTTCGCAGGGGAGTAAAGCCGACTGCCCCATGTTGTAGATTTACTGCATGAAAATATCCTCAACCCTAAAAGAATCTTCTGAGTTATATTCACATCGCCTGTCTCATTGTCCGAGTGTTTTTTTCTTTCTCCGCTAGACGGTGAAAGGAGAGAAGAGAAATTTTCGTTGGCAAACTGAAGAGCAGACCTGATAGTTCGAGTCTCGCCGTATAAAATAAGGCATCGCTGTATTGAATTAAATTGAATATTGTGATCGCGAAGCTTCCGCTTTAATCGCGATGCAATCAATCAGTTCCAGGTGCTGTATCGTTGCGTGTCTGAGTGTTGTTGACCGGGAGATCCAAGGTATAAGGTCCGACGGGTCGAGTCAAGCCAAGCCGCTACGACGGACAAAATTACCACCTGAAAAGGAATGCTGGCGGATCTGATCGGACGTCTATGAGTTTTCTTTTGAGTTTTTGGCAAATGTCAAACATGACGGTCGTCCGAGACAGATCTTTTCACATCCTGTCTCTACATGTATCCTTAAGAGCCGGGAAATGGACTGATCTGGCAACCCCTATCTAGACCATCCCTCACGCTCTCGAAAGACTTTACCATCGTGTGATAGCGTTTCTCCCGTGGTGAGCCTCAAGGGGATCGACGTATTTGTTCTTTTGTTTGAACCCGAAACCCGCGAGTGGAGCTTTCCGCTGCTCCGGCGTTCAGAGTTGCTGGTCCTGGCGTCGCGTGCGCGAGAGAAAGGGCAAGGAGCACCGGAGGGGGCGGGGCGGCGCAGAGCGCGTCGCGTGCGGCGGCCGAGGCGAAAGTCGCCCTGGCGCGAGCCGCCCGCCCCAACGCCCGCCGGCCCGCAAGCCCATCCACCCACCCCACCCCATACTAACCCAAACCAACCCACCCTTCCAAATCCCCACCCACCCACCCGTCCGCCCGCCCGCCCCCCTGCCCGCTCGCTTGCTTGCCCGCTTGCTCGCCCGCTTGCTCGCCCGCTTGCTCGCCCGCTTGCTCGCCCGCTTGCTCGCTCGCTTGCTCACCCGCTTGCTCGCCCGCTTGCTCACCCGCTTGCTCGCCCGCTTGCTCGCCCGCTCGCTCGCCCGCTTGCTCGCCCGCTTGCTCGCCCGTTTGCTCTCCCGCTTGCTCGCCCGCTTGCTCGCCCGCTTGCTCGCCCGCTTGCTCGCCCGCTTGCTCGCCCGCTTGCTCGCCCGCTCGCTCGCCCGCTTGCTCGCCCGCTTGCTCGCCCGCTTGCTCGCCCGCTTGCTCGCCCGCTCGCTCGCCCGCTTGCTCGTCGGCTTGCTCGCCCGCTTGCTCGCCCGCTTGCTCCCCCCCCACCTTGCTCGCCCGTCCGACCGACCGCAGTGTATTGAACTCGTCCTGACCGAGCCCCTCGGAGAGTATCAGCAACCGCGCGCCCTCATTCTCAGCGCCTTCTGTGCGTGAGTCTGGTGTCGCGCAGATCCCGAATGCGTTGAAGCGGGATAGTTCGGAGTGTGTGTGTGTGTGTGTGTGTGTGTGTGTGAAAGGGAAGTGGAGGGAACGTGGACGAGGATGCAAAGATCGCAAGCGGTCCAAGGCCTGTGTGAAAGAGTAATGTTCCCGCATTCGCATGTTAATTGATCGGGGAAGCAACAGAAAACTACTGATCATGTAGCCGGTCGTTGAAATTCTCAACCCCCGTTTCGCAGGAAGTAGGCGGGGAGATTTGAATTAGTGGCAAAGATTGGAGGTGTGGTGTCCTTACATTTCCGGAATGCATTGGGAGAGAAAGCTGCGAAGATGAATCAGAACAAAATCTACGGTTCGGGTAGACGGAAGTGAGCGTTTGCCGAGATGAAGGGGACCGACAAAGGTGGCCCAGAGCATCAACTGGGGTGACTTTGACCGGAGGTCCTAGGGTTCAAGCCCCGACGATGGCGACTTTTTCTCCCTAAATAGATAGCAAGCTCGAATTCAGCTGCTGGTTGGAGGAGATTTCTAGCGCCCGGCTGCTTTGATTGGTAGCTTTTCGTGGGGTCTGCTATCAATCCTAGGCGAATACCAAAGCATTACTCAAACAAACTGTCCTGATTCCAAGAGTTATCTTCCCTTCCCCCTCTTTGTCGCATTCTCTTCCCTTACACACGCACACACACATACACACACATGCACTACACGACCATACTTGACGACAGGCTGTTCGGAAACTTGTACCGGCTGTGGCAATTCCCCGTTAGCGAAGTTGCCTGGAGGCTTAAAACGTAAAGGTCGGCGCGGAATATCGCGTTCTCGTGGGAACGAAACACCGCCATATCCAGATATATTTACTTATTACTCTTGTGGATTTAATTACCATTTAAGTCAAAAGAAGTCGAATGACAGCTTGCTTGCCTCAAACAGACGCCCAGAAGGGACGTGTATAAATATTTCTTCACATGTTTCACTTTCCTCAAAATTACATCTGACGCTATGTTGTATGTAAATGTATTAAATAAAACATAGTGATAATAATATTATTAATAAATAATAATAATAATAATAATAATCTCAAATGTTGCGAAAGGTAGCCAGTTCCCACTTGCTCTGGTCCTTTAAGACATGGACCAGTTTCCGGAATTTTTCAAACTTCATCTGGTGGACGGTCAAGTTGTCAAGGCGTCTCCCACAGCGGATCTCATTCGGGAAACTGTCCCAGATGCAGCTATCTGGCCTATTGTTGTTGTTGTTGTTGTTGTTATTATTATTATTATTATTATTATTATTATTATTATTATTATTATTATTATTATTATTATTATTATTAAAGTGATAATGAATCCTGTCGCTCGTGATGACGTCATTATTCGCACTCGGCGGATAGGATTTGAAGGCGGTACCCGGAAGCGGGGGCGAGCGCGGCATGTCGCCGCGGGCTGATTGGTTAAGGTGGCTCAGGCTGCCCGTAGGCGGGAGGGAGGGGAGGGGAGGGGAGGCGGGCGGGCCGGGCAGCCGGCTTGGCGCCACTGTGGCGGCTGCCGCGCGCAGGGAAGGCCGACACCCATCGATCAGCCGGGCGCCCCGCGCCGCCCCCGCGCCTCGGCGCTCCTTCCAGGAATAGCCACCCGCCGCCCACCGCACGTGACCGCGGGCCGCGCCGCCTCGCGCCGCCTCGCGCCGCCTCGCGACGTCCTCCCCCGCCCCGCCCCGAGCCGATTATTCGATATCCCTTTCGGGTCGCTTTCGTAAGAGTCGGAGATGTCGAGCGCCTCGAGATCCTGCCCCGCCACGCCACTCCACGCTACGCCACACCATGCCACGCCACGCCACGCCACGCCACTCCACGCCTCACCCCGCCTCTCCCCGCCTCGCCCCGCCTCGCCCCGCCTCGCCCCGCCCCGCCTCGCCCCGCCTCGCCCCGCCTCGCCCCGCCTCGCCCCGCCTCGTCTCGTTCCGCCTCGCCCCGTCTCACCCCGCCTCG
Organism: Gryllus longicercus; assembly: GCA_038098605.1. Classification (NCBI taxonomy): domain Eukaryota; kingdom Metazoa; phylum Arthropoda; class Insecta; order Orthoptera; family Gryllidae; genus Gryllus; species Gryllus longicercus. The sequence goes on along the minus strand of JAZDUA010000200.1, from coordinate 1,115,021 downwards.
CTTCGACACCCCCACCTCGTCCTTCAACGCTCAGCCCCGCCCACTACAACCTGCCCCCCCCCCGCCTCTACCACGCGTGGCCGGAGCTGCTCCGCGAGACGTCCTGCGGCTTCTCCACCACGCCCAATTCGCGCTGGTGAAAGGGGCTCTCCCCAGTCCCTCTCTTCATCATTGCGCCCACGTCGTCCATATAGTGATCCAGAGAATCTGCTCGTGGGCATCCGAGTGGTCGTCCGACCATCCGTCACGGTTATACCGCTTCTGGCCTACCGTTTGGGACAGGAGAGATGCCATCCGACGCGGCTTGGGGCTGCCGGTGGGAAACTATCCATTCGTCGCACCCTTTGAGTTTGGTGTTGTTGTTGTTGTGTTGTTATTATTATTATTATTATTATTATTAACCCGAATTTCGCGTAACACGAACAAACCTTGGGTCCCGGCAAGGGATTACAGTAATACGGACATTTATAATAATCGGATAACACTATTTTTTATAACACGAACTCCGATTATTTCAGTCCCTTAGAGTTTGTGGTAATGGAGGTTTACTGTATTATTATTGTTTTATTTTCTTTAATACAAGTTTATATAAGAGAGGATCAGATGAAATCTTGAGAAAAGCCCCTTCGGATACACTTCGGAACAAGCAACCGTCAGAACTCGAACCCGAGAGCCTCCAGGCCAGACACACTGCACTGGCAACAGTTGCTTCCCGGAGCCCGCTCAGCCGGTTGACTGCTGTGGCGATGTCTTCTGTAAGCCACGTTATCGGTCCGCGAAAGCCAGGCCCCCACGCTGCGAGCCGAGCCACGCCACGCCACGCCACGCCACACCGCGCCGCGCCGCGCCGTGGCGCATTACGGCGCCACCACGCGCGCCGCGCAGGTCAAATGCGTTTAACGTGGGAAGCTGAGGAGTGTTAAGGGGCGCTTCCCCCTCCCTCCCCTCCGCCCCCCACCCCACCCACCGCTCACGTTCGCCGCGAGCGCCAGCCGCTCAAATGTTTGGATTCCCTTGTAGAAAAACGTGGGAAATATCGCATGTACATACAACGCGCGTATTACTTCTATTTTTAATCCTCTGATCTTTCTCTCGCGCCCTTTGTGGGTAAATGCATATTTGGAAAAGAGTTTCGCGGTATTTACTTTTCCCTTGTGTGCGTATTTATAGCAGCCAAGTAGTTGCAAGGAACAAGAACGATAAACTTTGTGAATTGTGCTAGATTAGTCGTTACTGAATTTATAATCTTGCAATGGCAATCAATAGAATGCGCTGTGAGTATATATTAGCGTTTCCTTTACTCATATAACTCTTGTAGAGGCGAGTCGTTTTACTTAATAATCAAAAGATATTAATATTTATTCTGACGGTATTTGGGTTTACATTCATATAAAGCACTCCTCAAATACGAATTTGTCGATAATAATCTTTATTTTTATTTCTTTTCATTACAATATTAGGTTTAATTACCTGAAATCTCATCAATCAAATCGTAACCATTCTTTTTATACCAGCCTAATAATTTACACAGTTTCTCCACAGTGAGTGCCTTGAAATGCCCTAAAACACTTTATTTCTAGAATTATTTTACAAAATACAGGAGAATGTTAAAAATAGTTCCAATCGATTCTCGTCGAGAAGAATCGAATGAACTATTGATCACATCTATAGAAGCCTTTAACACCCCTTTGTGCCCCAACACATTTTTTTAGAATTATCTGAGATTGTTCGAGAAGAATCCGGAAGGAATTAATGATAAGTTCCGACCAGTCGACGGAGAGTTTTCGAGTGACACCTCGCTTCTCCTGAAAGATGAACCAGATGAGTTCTAACAATGAGGGTCAGAGGAACACACGTACACACGCAAGTTTCTATACCCAATACAGTGTATCCAGTGAGGAAACAACGCAACGTCACAAATAAGCTCTTAAGTCAATTTTAAGCATATTTTTTGTCCTATAATCTCCGTCCAGATTTCGAATGGTTGAGCCATAAAATTGACTTAAGAGCTTATTTTCAAAGTTTCGTTGTTTTTTCCCTGAAAATCCTATGTATGTAGAATGTAAAAGGTGTATTTGACGTATGAGAGGCGTCTCTAGAGCTTCATAATCCATGTCACCCTTTCACTAAACATAGTTGAATAATGAATAAAAGTACCCACAAAACGAGAGTGGCAACATTTCAAAAGAAGAAATGTTCATTCCCGAGTAATAGAAACTTATTTACATCTCCAAAATAACTACAGATTTAATTTTGCAGTATTGCTAACAAACTACCATCCCACATATCTGCTCTACTTCCACCATAACTAGCAAATTGAGAGATCAACAAAACGTGCACATAATGAAGCTACATTTACGTCCACAACCAAAGCAAGGGGATATCTCAGCGTTTGCTAAACGAATGAAGAACAAGTGGACAAAAAACCTGACCAAGATGGATTTTCAATATTTTATTTATTTTTCGTAAATAAAAGCTACTTTAACCGCTTCACCACTCTGAGCGCCGCACCACCGAAGGCGTCGACTGGCGTCTGCCGGAGGGCCAGAGCAGGAGAATTGTCCGACTGCATCCCTTACCTCCGATTTCCAGCTAATCCCCTTTCACTTGTCGTTACATGAGAATGCATAGCGCGACTGCATCCCGTTTCGTTCATCTAGTGTTTCAGAAATAGTATATTTTTTAAAGTTTCGATTCATAAGTAGCGCAAATAAATGTTCTCGCACCAGTCCACAGAAAATCAGGAGAAAATGGAAGAATCTTCGGAATTGCGTATGTTCAGTCAGCGAGGTAAGAAAATGCTCGTGATAGGAGGTTTCAAGTTTTGTTTTCACAACCGAAGCTGTGATTGTCATAGTTGGCAGTGCACTAAACGGCCACACAAATGTTGCTTGAAAACAGACAGAAGTGGATCACTTATAATCGATCCAAAATAAAACTAAGCAGACTATCGGGAACGTAGAAATGTACCCTCGTACAAAGGAGGAAAAACGGACCGGAATGCAGTTGGGCTACGCCTTTTTGGGGAGGGAGGTAAACGGCTTAAGAAGAGAGGAGCGCGGGACGCAGTCGGTATATTTCCCGCAGCAGAGCCCCCGGCGGCGGCGGCGGAGGAGGCGCGCGCGACCGATCTCCATTATGCAGAGCATTCGAAGCGCGTCGCGCGAAATTAGTTCAAGGCGCGGGCGGGCTGGCGGGCGGGATGATCCGCGGTAAAGCGATGAGGCGGCCTGCTCCGCCCCGCCCTCCGCCGTCCTGCTGCGCTCTGTTCCGCATTAGTAATGGCCCGCGCACCGCCAGGATCCTATCCGCCCCGCCCCCTCCCTCATGCAAAGATCAGAGGGTGTTTTCGTGCTGAGGGCGAATTTAAGAGCGGGCCTCGCTGGACAATCCGCAAGTACAATCAGCCACGCGTCTAAAATGGTGGATTGATTACAGTGGATTATATACTGTGAATAACAGTGCAGCGTGTGGATTAATTTAGTGAATGACGTAGATAGAGAGTTTATCATTGATTACCTATGTGTTTTGAGGGAAGACTTGCCAATGGATAAGAAACGCATTGAATTGATTGATTGATTGATTGGTGATTCCGGTAGGTATAGTGCATGTTTTCTCCTCTGTGCTGGCGGTGATATCCCCCTCCTACTGGATGGTGAGATTCGGTCCCGACCTATCTGTCACTATTTCCTCAACTAGGTATCTCCCAACACTGAGGCACCGCCCCAACCGGCTCAGACTAATCTATCGACTGGCTTCCTTGTATGTGTGGTTGTGTAGTGGAAGGACAGTACAATAGTGTGAAATAAGGGGTGAGGGTATGACAAAGAAGGGGAAGGAAAAATCGCGCCCGGATCGTGGCCGGTTTTTTAGCGTACTGCTCCGGATTTCGCTTGGTATTGATCGGAGAAACCAACTTGAAAACTATTGATCACAGCAGCCGGCCGCTAGAATTCCCCACCAGGCAGGGTCAAAATTCGACTTGGAAATGTAGTAAATATTGTCGAGAATCCTGCCACCGTCGGGACTCGCACCCTAGAACATCCGGGTCAGAGACATTGCAGTGACATCAGTTGGTACCCTAACCCATCTTTCCCAGTGAGAAACCCATTGAAGTTCATATTCTACATGTGAAGTAATCGGGTATTGTAACTTGCGTGTGACCGTGTGTACTTCTCTCTTTGACGTTTCGCTTAGAACGCGCGCAGCGATTATTCACCATATTCATTTTACGACACATCTCCAGCAGCGAAGTAAGGTATAAACCAGATGAAAAGTTCCTAACAATGTTTGCCGACAAGGAACTTTCAACAAGAACTGTATCCGTAACGATTATTGTACTCGTATGTACTATGGAGCCACCAGTTGTACTTTCCTTCCGATGGAAGTCATGTAGCATTTTTTCGCCTTAGAAATCCATCGATTTTCATCTAGATGTACAGGATACGGTAGCTCGGGGCAACATCTGTTAATTGATTGCTGTTGTTAAAGTTGAACGAACTTTCATGAGAGAATTTTTCGTACATTCTTCTGTAGTTATATTAAATGTGCCTTCCCTTTTGCTCACCCGAATTCCCTCCCAGGTATTTTCCCTCGCGTTCGCAGGAGGGGCGGGGGGTGGGTCGACGCTTGCTGCGCAGCCGCCCCCTGCATTAAGCCCACGAGCTGCGATCCGGTTCGGCGGGCGCGAACCCTGGACGGGCCTGAGCTCTATTTATTTTCATAAAAGGCAACGGTAAATTCTGTGTGTGACGTATGGGGTTAAGTGTAATCTGCGCCCGTCCCTTGAGCTCCAAAATCCATACGCCACCCCTGTTTCCCAACAGAGTTGAATAATGAATAAAAAAACATAAAGGGAGATGAGCAACATTTGAAAAAAAGAAATGTTTGCTTGCGAGTAATAGAAAACTTATTTACATCTGTAAACGAACTGACTGCAGATTCTACGTAAAAGAATATGTAAATATTTATTTACCAGTTTAGCCAGGCGCCTCCAGCAGCGCGTACTTTCATGTTGACAAATTTTGTTCATAATGTGTAGTAAGCAAGTTCATATTAAAAAAATTAAAAACAATAAAGTTGTCTGGTTCATTTATCCTTAGAAACAGTGTGTTACATGAAAAAGTATCCATAGAAGTATTTTCTTTTAAAGTCGTGCATTACATTAGTAGGTTGAACTTAAGACTATGATGAAACACTATGGCCAGCATATGAATCATGACCTAAGAATTGACTTTGAACCAGAAAGACAGTTTACTAATCCACGTTATTTCATCACTGTAGGTACCTTAAACCCCCTCAAAAATTCATTTTCTATCATACTTCCAGAATAGTGAAAAAAGATCGGGCTAAAAATTGAGCTAATCGATTCACCTTCAATCGAATGTGATCACCTCCGTAAAGGGCTTTAAAACTCCCCCAACACGTTTTTGTGACAATTTACTTCAAAATTAGCTCCATTATCGCCAGTCTAATGAATCAAGATACGATTTATGTAAATGTCAGAAAGAGAGTAGAATAAATCACGGCGTTTCACCATATCCTCGTATGTACAATGAAACCATCAAAAATTATCTCAGAATATCCTAGAGGAAAACGTGAAAAATGTGCCAATCGATCTGTCTTAACGAGAGGAATCAAATTACCTACTGATCTCCTTTGCAGTTGTCGTAAAACAACCAAAGATGCGATTTAGTTGTTTAAAAAATAAAATCATTATTTTTAGGGAAATTTCTTACAATATTCTGCATGAATTCGCAAAAGAGTGATCATGTCCCCCATCAGAATACTGAGACGCCTCGAATGGCACCTAAATTGTCTTGGTGGGAACCGTGGCAGCCAGATGGATGGACGCTGGTTTCTTGATTACTACGTAAAAATGCTTTTAAAGTCTTTTGTTAATTCACTTGGGTCCAAATCTGCATTGGAATATAGTAAGAATCAAATAATCAGTTTTTTAGCTAATGTATACGAATTAATTTGAAATTGGAGCTTTTTAAAGTACGTATTTTTCATTGAAATCGTTTTCTAATGCGTTCGTACAATTGATTTTGATATATGTCTTGAACTGTTGCTACGTACCGAGAATTATAATATTGAACATAGTGTTCATTTATGAAAGACGTCTGCGGCAGCAGCGTTTCAATGCTTTGTATCTCGCACTAAATTCTCTCGCACGCTGGGAAACACTTTCAGGCGGTTGCTTCGGAGGATTGTTTGCACGGTGGCGCTTGACAATGCCGTCAACGGAATCAATACGAAGAGGTTTCTAATTCAATTTGTCGGCTCCTATGAAATGTATCTACTTACTATCCACCATTCTATAGGTCTCGCCAAAACAAATACAAGGTGAGAAACATTTTTTTCGACTCCAATGAATGGTTTAGACAGGAAGAAGTATTGGGCTTCCGTTATGCTTCTAGTTATCTCTTTGGCTTCTATGCCAATTTACTTAACAGCGATGAAAAAGTGTCACCTGAAAAATATTTAAAAGGGAACAAGGTTAAGGGAAAGCGCCCCCCTTTTTTGCCTTCTCTCTGCGCGGCTGCTAAAGTTTGTGGGGCGGTCAAAATTTTACCGCTTACTCTGAGTAAGATTTATTCTTGTACGTGGTTTGGCTACAAACGAATTGTATGTGGCTCAGATTATGATGATAATGATATCTCAAGTTAATGCACAATTTCGTGTTTTAGCGCTGTAAGAGAAGAGGAAGTGAATCTTCAGAGGCGAGTGTTGTTTCCGAGCAGTGGCGCAGCGATACACCTTACCGACCGCAACTCTGTTGGATTAACGTTTTTAAAATCATCAGATATGTTTGTATTGTTTCTATGCTTACGCCGCCAGGAAAATTCTGGAGAGAGTATTCCAAAATTTTCTATGGGTGATAAGGATTACCGATCTCTGCAAAATTTGGTACTTTAATTCCATTTCCTAATCTTCAAGGGGGAAAGGACAGATGATTTTGAGTTCGACGAATGATTCAGTATCATATTTCACTTTATACAACACTATTTTGTCTACTTTTTAATTTATTTAATTGTTTACTTATGTTTTCAATTTTTATGTATTGAGTTAGCAATTGGCAGTATCAGTTGGCAGTACAGACGTATTAGATTCGACTCTGAGCGCGCAATAAAGCACGACTCTGAGCGTGCATAAAGCTGAAGAGTGAACTCGTATTCGTCGCTAGTGTTAGCGCCCCTGGCGGCCATTCCGCGAAGCGCGCATCTCTCTACAGTGTGATGCGGGCGGCATCCCACAGGTGCACTGAGCATTTTTAACCACGCACAGCCAGCTGCAGACTACGCAGTGCCCCGGGCGTCAATCTCCATCTTTTTTTAAAGTATTACGTGTGCAAATTATTTTTTGATAATTAACCTTGCTAAACAATTTTAATAATTAATGTTTATTGTTAAAATGCAAACATTTACGTATTTATCTCACAGCTTGATATTTTGTACCTAACGAACATGTCCTGCAACAGTGTATGCACCCGTAGATGCCCGCGATCGATGGTATCTCTAATAAATTCAGCTGCCGCTGTTTTTCATTTACCCAACGTCACTGTCAGTTTGCTTCTCTCTTAAAGTAATTGTAAATAAAACACTTTAAGTTCCAACACAGAGAAAATATAGTGATCGTGAATTCAAGTTATCACCAACAATCGGCAAACTATTACCCAATCCGCTCCACAGATATCTTATTCCTTGTTCCAGAACCACTGATAAATATTCTTATATACCTTCCCCAAGTTTTTGTCAATCTTCTAATCTCTTGAAGACTCTAATATTTGGTATATAAACCAGAAATTCACTTAAAATATCTTGACCTACATTATGGCATCCATTTCTGACGATTTCGATCCAATCTCTCCCTAACAAACTTGAGTTCATAGCAACCGAAGCAACTTACCTCAATTGTCTGACTTACTCGTTGATACACTTGTACTACATTTTATATTTACATTTCGTAACCCTTGAATAGCTGGAATACGATCCCATGGCGATTCTTCAATAACCTGACTCGAACTGAAATAAGGGATTAATTCAATTCAATTCAATTTAATTCTACAAGCTAAACGAAAAATTAACAGCATTATTTACCTTTATTCTATCCTTAATTTTTCTTTTCTTTTTACTATTCTTTCTTCGCAATGTTTCCATTTGTTAGCGTTTACTTTTATGTACGAGAGCGTAGGCTTCTGCGGTAGGAGTCAGTAGCTACTTGGCTTTCCGGGGTGCCGCGTCCTAGGCACATGTGCCACTGTTTAGGTTACCATTATGTGACCAGGGCGAAATGCACGCTTTTCGCTAGATCGTTTAGGGGATAACAATTTTGGAGAAAATCGGCTCAATGGTTTAGCCGCTAGCGTTGTTGACAGACACAGACGGACAGACGTGTTGCCGTGAATCATTTTTTCGGTATCAAGGACCCACAAAACATGAATTCTCGCAACACCACGTGTTAGAGGATTTTTATCTAAATTCAATAACTATATTTGTCCACCACATTTTTTCGTCACCAGGGCCCGGCAATAAGAGTTTTTCTGCTGACAATTCGCCGTTTTTTTCCCGCAGCATTACATAAAGTACTCCTTACAGCGTAAGCGGCAGCGAGAAAGTATTGAATCGAATCGAAACGAATCGAATCGAATTGAATTGAATTGAATTGAATTTGCCTTATTTTACGTGGCAAGACTCGGGCCACCAGGCCCGCTCTTCCGTCTGACCACACAAATTTCGCTACGCTTCTTTCATCAACTAGCAGAGAAAGGAGGTATTTCTTGGGCGAGAAACAGGCGATTTGAATTTATCTCAGAGGAGTCATTTAGGCTTCAGGATCTTTTACATGCAAGTAAATGTACGTAAATCGTATTCCTATATGTAGTAAATTATTTCTCGCTAACACGTTGGGCAATGTTTTGTGGGTTCTTGATACTGCAAAATTAGTTTACGGCAAAACTGTCATCAACCTAGTGCCTAAACCGTTCAGACTACTGAGTCAAAATATTATTCTTCAAGATCGATCTGGGCGAATTCGAGGCCTTGAGAATTTGAAACGGATATTTTTATTTTGAGGGTACAAGAAGCCTCACTATTTTCAAAATTATTGCTAGGGCATTGCGGAGGGTGTACTAATAGGTTTAGACTAATAAAACAATGTTAATTAGGCGCGGAACATTACATTACGTTCCATGAAATACAATTTCGCACAAAGTTTATTTTCGGCGAACGTCATGAAACAACAAATGCCCACGTCATATCTAATATTTACGCAAACGTCGGTGGATTGCAGAGAGGCAGCACCTGATTCCACATACCGCTGTTCGCAGAACGGAACAATTTCCCAAAGGCAAAGCAGTCGACGTTATCTGCACTCAACGGGCGAGTGCAGAGAATTCTCATAATATTATATACAAATGGAAAAACAGAGGTAGTGTGTCAATAGAAGAATATGAACATTTTTAAAGCTTTCACAATTGCCTGAAAAAACTACGCTGGATGAAAAATTTAGGAAAAATTTTAATGGAGTACGTTAGATATAATTCATGCAAATATTGGTTATTACTCACTACGTCTTATGTGTATTTCCTATGAGAGAAAATATTGGAATTCGTTCTTTGGAGTGAATGTAGTGAAACTTTTCTTTGTAGTTGTACATTCTCTATGGCGCTTGTTGTACTTCTCCAAATCGTATTGAAAGTATTGGAAGATCTGATATTTAGTTTATGAGTACATACCATTTCATTCAAAACTGTCTGTCATGTTTAGAAAATTGCGAAATGTATAATAATTTTATTTCCTTGTGATTTTGAACCTTGCCGATTGTGTCTCCCAAATATTCGTATTTCAAATTGTACATGTGCATTAAGTTCCAGACTTTTAGTACGGAAAAATATTTATTAGGTTTTTATATAAATTACTTTCAATCATGTTTTCCACGTTTCTTCGGATTTGCTGAAAACATAATAATATCTGCTTCGACCCACGTACCTTTGCGAACATTTTTTTTTCCTGAGGAAAGTAATATCAAACCTCAGAAGTGGTCTCTGATCGCCATTTGAAATGTTACCTTTTTCTCAGTGGTCAGTTTCACACGTAGGAGGACCAATCATGGAAAGTGTCATAAATAAAAATTGCTATACACTAATTGCTTTTTTGACAAACTTTATTACGAACTCATCTACATTCTATTTATTAAACACTTTTAAAAACTGTATATTTGTCTATGTATATAATAATAATAATAATAATAATAGTAATACATTGTATGTATTTTCGCGTAAGTTAGCAAATACAGCAGATACATGCGAATGCTTTAGGGTGCAGTTTAAGTTAGCTTATAACTAAAACGAAAATTGAAATGGTACAATAAGTGTATGTATGATCCAATAAACAACATAATTCATAAGCAAGTAAAAGTTTCACGAAATAGCAACCTAACATCCTTGTATAATTTATACTGAACCTGTGTTGTTCCCAAGAAAAGAAAAACTATCGCAAACTAAGCAAGTATTACATCAATTTATGGAAAGAAATGACCAGGTGATGGAAATCTTTATTTTAATTAAATGTGTTAGCATATAAGAAATGTAATTGTTTTCATGACTGACAAACTACATTTTAACGCACTTTTCTGAATTCCTTATGGTTTAGTTTCCTAACTTCACGTCAATGTGTTATTACGAAATTATAATATAGGATAAGGCTACAACTCATGCAATGTCTTACCTGAAATAGTGTTACATTTCATTTCAAGTAAAATGATACAGCTATTTCATTTTTCACAGTGTTCATGAGTCACTACTTCGAAATTTGTTACACTTTAATGAATATAATATAAAATTAGTAATTTATGTAGTTCACAAATTTTAAATACATGTATCTCTCTAAATGTTAGCATTGTAGAGAAATCTCAATGCTAATCTTGGCTTACGGAAGCAAATTTGATTATGTGATTTTGTAGTAATTCCAAAAGTTTTAGATATTTTTGAGCGATGCCACCGGAGCTAATTATTCCTAGACAATTATTCCAGGCTATTCTTAAGCTAAGAGTAATATAGCTGTTTAATCTGTACGTAAACTATGTTGTACATCAATTAAACTCTTTTGGAATGAAATTGCTTCCTCTGTCTCCTGACGTTCACTTACCGAGCTTTCAGTGACGTTTCCGCTCTCAAATTACTTCGCTTACCCGTCGCAGCTTTGACTTCGAAAGGGTGTGTGCACGCTGGGGCAAGGGCAAGGAACCGACTGCCCGAGCGTGCAAAACCGTCTAAACCCCTGCCTTAGCCGGCGCCGCAAATCCGCCACCGGATCTCGAACCTAGAGCCTCTCGGATCTCGAAGCTTGAGTAGCGAACTCTTACGCTAACGCAGCTAATGTGAGTATTAGGTGCGTTAGATTGAGGGTTAGTATTCCGAAAGAGCGTTGACCATATGTTTCACTAACGAACAGCGTAAGATATTTCTTTTTAGGGTCGACCTATCCCCTTTAACCCGGCGGCGGGAACGTGAAAAATCGTGACGTCAGTGGGAACGTTGGGTCTAATAGACCCGCAGATCCGCTAGGTATTAGAGCCTATATAAATCACAAATTAATTACACAAATATTATATTATGAAGTAAAAGATGCCAATAAATTATAGATACAATATATAACACAAAATATATCTCAATTTTTTTATATTCTGTAGTGAACAAAAACCAGAATTGAAAGTGAACGAAGATCAAATAAACAAAAGAAAATGTAACATTAAGTTAATAACAGCAGTGTTGACAAAATATGTCTGTATTACTTAAACTAACATATTATAAGCATTTTTACAATAATGTTTTATATAATGAATGTTTTATACTACATGTTTTATGAAAGCATTTTTTACAATAAATTTTTCGTCCATTTTTTTTTTCTTTACCTTTCCGAGAACGTGTTTTATGGCCTCCTAAAATTTAAAATCATTTGTATTTCTGAACCTTAAATTTCGACTTTGTTTATGAAAATCAGACAGCAAATATATCAATAACTAAATATATTGTAAAAGGTTCAGGTTTGATTTCCTGATTCTCAGGTTCAGTTCTTCAATTTCTAGTTCAGAATCTGAACAGTGCAAACTTTCTAATTCAAATAATGCATCAGCAACTTTATTACTTGATAAACAATTATAATGTTCTAAACGTTTGTTTATTAATTCTGTATCTTTTGTATTTAATGCATTAAAATAACTCTTGGATGATCCAGCCATGTAAAATAGTCACATAAACCGGAACGTTGGGTCTGATGGATCCATTAACAACTTTAAGCGGGAATCAAACTCCTTTTTTTGATAAACTAAAACTAATGGTCGTTATCTGTTCAGGAAGATTCCATTTGAAGGTTCCATTTGAATTCCACTGTGGGATAAGATAAGAAATAACAGAGAAATTGCATAATATATCAAAGAGTATAGGCAAGTGGTGAGACATTTAAAACACGTTTACGAGTCAACAGAATAAGAAATATACATTGTGCACGGAGTTTTAGATTTTGAAGCCCTCCGTGATGAGTATGCAGTCTGGATGTTTGAATCGGCTTTTCTTCAAAATATAGGAAATATCTTAAAACGGCGAGCATAAGACATATCCAATCCCGAAGATATGATCCGAACGTCTTTTTCGCAGAATTCTTTCCTGTCACCTCTCCAACATATCCCGTTAATTCTTCCCAGCGTTGTGGAGTTGGTAAGGAATAATTGTAACTGCCTCACATACGAGAATCGGTTTATCAGAGTTGGAAAACTTCAACTTTTCCTGTTTTTAGGCGGCCATTTTGCCGCTTGTAAGGTGACCGTAGAGGCGTGCCCTAGTTATGGAGATATGAGGTCGTATCTTAGGCCTAAGGTAAGACCTTATGACATCAAGGTTCGTCACGTGACTGTTAATGCATAACGTAGCTACCTTATGTGGCGCTAGTATCTGTGGCGATGTGTGTAGGCGGATGTGAAATTCCGGTAAAAATGAGTCCTGGAGAGTAGGCAACAGCGAGTGAAATTCCACGGCGATGAACCTCGAAGACCTAAACGAGAGAGATGTGTACACCACCTCCAATATGTACGTCCCAGGTTCAAATGAGCGAATGGAAGATGATGCGATCATGCTCATGCACTCGATTTGTAAAACTCTGATTCAAACTAAACGATTTGACTTAAGGATAACTTCTCGCTTAAATTTCTTTACATTTTATTCTATATTTTTTTAAAGTTCATATTTTGAAAAAAGTGTTATTCTTAATAGATGCTTATTAAAATAAAAAACTTCTCTTGGCGTTCGCGTGTATTTTGTAGCAGAAGGACTCGCGTCAAGCTGATCAACAAGCCAGCCAGTGTGCTAGTGTTTTGTGTTTATAGTTCGATGTTAATCAAAGGTAACGATAATAATGAATAAAGATTTATCGATGTTAATGATAGCTAAATTCGACTGGAATAGAATAAGAAGAAGAAGAAGAAATAACGTAATAATGGAACAATTTTTTTAATGACCAATAACGTCACACAGACAAATATCATAACTGACATGACTACATTCCACAAATTAGCAGATGTGATGTTTAATAAACGTATTTAACTTTCATTTCTTCATAGTTTTATTTTACTTCTTCGTCTATTTAAAATCTTATCTCTTGAATAAAACAAAAATTGATTTTCGAAACTTAGTGTTATTTTTAACTGGAAGTTATTATTCGGACTACGTAGAGTTACTAGTCGGCAATAATCATTATAGCCTTCCAGATGTAAACATTCAATAAACTATAGCTATTAACATACCTAGTAATGTAATGTTATGAATGTTATTACTGCAGTGGCTAGAAGTTAAAAATCGAGGCGGAGGGTAGCCGAGCAAAAACAAACTTACGTAGACGTAATTACACAAGATGTAATGCTTACTTATTTTAAGAACTTGGTAAGGTAATTTACATGTATTCCTTGTATAAAGACAAATCTTTTTCTTACATTTTGTTTTGCAACGTCACAGGCACATAAGGCAACCAAATTATGAATTTATTATTTAATGCTGAGATGCACAATAAGTGTAAATGAAAATGTGAACAGAAAAACATTCCATAAGCTTTATTCTGATTCATTTTGTACATCGACATTATTTTCAGTTGACTTGCGAAGAATCGATGCTTGTTTATTTACATTGATAAGAATGTTAAAAACCCTTACTAAATTTCTTAACATACAGATAGGTACATGTGCACTTAACAAACCTGTAGAGTTGCATGGTAACAGGGGTTAAAGACGCATGTGACCGATAATAGCTATTAACATACCTTGAAATATTATGAGTGTTGTTACTGCAGAGGCCAAAAGTTAAAAGTCGAGGCGGAGTGTAGCGGAGCCAAGTTTTTTAATTTGGACGAGACAGTAATAACACATTTCGTGGTATTTCAGCATTTTATCGGTCACCACGAAATCTCGCGATTTACGTGAAAATTTACGACGTTACTGCGATAGTAAACAAACGAATTCTGTTGCTGTGGCGCGTTACTACGTTATTGTGGGGTTTGCTTGCGATGTATCTATTTGAACAATATTCGTTTACCGTGGTTTGACAAAAGATGGATGCAAATAATTCACCTGAACCTAAAGATATGTAAATTAATGACGTTTTGTGTGCGCGTTTGTGTGCAAGTGGGCGCGTCGACTTCCAGTGGCAACACCTTCAGATCGTCAGAAAATATGATTACGGGAGAAGAGTTTTGTTTGGTGGCTGCCAGGAAAATGAAGTTAATTTATAAAATACATTTTTAAATTGTACGATTAATATTACAACTAACAATAATAATCCCAAAAATAAATATGAGTTATTTTTATTCTGAATTGTTTGCATCTGTTTGTTTTCCATATCGCCATGTTTTTTTCTTAATAAATATTTGACTTGTGATGAATCGATGGTTATTTACGTTGAGGATGTTAAATTTCTTTACATACAGGTAGGTACAAGTGCACTTAACAGACCTGTAGGATTGCATGTTAACAGACGCGTGAGACCGATAAACGTAATAATCTGCTTCCCAAAAATCAACAATCTAACACAGCAGTGGAAATCCACTGAAATGCAAAAACAGACGCGATTTCAAATTTCTTTGCCGTGTCTTCTCTGCCCCCTATCTCAGCTGATAAAGGTCATAATAATGGTAGTTTCTGGATTTAAAAAATAATGTTAGGACTGTTTGTTTGTTTGTTTGTTTGTTGTTGTTTTTTGTAATAACGTAAAAAAAGACCTCGACAGGAGATACACGTGGTAATAGCGCCCCAAAGAAATATGTGTCATTCCTAAAATCGTTAAGGGCATCAACGGGCAATCGCCTCCCCCTACCTCTCGAGTAGCCGCCAATGGGTGAATGCCAGCGAAAGAGGCAGCGGTGGCGACGGCATCACAGCGATTGCGCCGATACCTCTCAATGGCGAGTTTTTGTTGTTGTTTTTTCTCTCCGCCTGGGAAATACTATCCGGTATACTCTCACCATCCAGGCAGTGGGCTCAAAGCGCTAGCGCCGATTCAGAAAGTTCGTTTAATCTGCATTTACGGTCATAGACAATCGAAGTTCGTTTCCGCCGAAACGCTGCAGCGCAAGATCCGGTTCCAGGGGTGTTCATTATCTAAAGAGAATAACCCAGCGAAGTACGGTTGAAGAATACTGCGTTTTCATGTTGTTGTTTTTTGTTTTTGTTTTTCATTTTCATTCCATTTTGTCGATCATGTTTATTGCGTGTACCACCCAGCGTGATAACGATCTTGAACGGCGTTTCAGTGCATTTTCGAATCTAATATTTAGTTTTTGATGACGAGCTGTGAACACTTTCGGAAACGAATAACTAGCGGGTTGTCCCGGAGTTGTGAGCGGGCACTTGGTCGACGTAACTTTAAAGCGTCAAATAAAACGCGACATGAGAAGTAGATTTTGTGGATGGGACAGATAACAATCTTTTTGGGGGGGAGTATACATCACATAAAAATTGACGGTGACCGAAATGGAACAGTGTCTGTTAGCCGTTGTACCCTGGGGAACTACACTAGTTCAATTATATGCGATGGAGTGTACGCCATTGGGGAGCTAATATCACTTCCGAATCATCAGAGGTACTGTTGCGTAACACGTCCAACTGGCAGAATAGATGCTGTTTACAGTATTTGCATACTTGAAAAAACTTGTGGCCTTCTATGCAAATGAATATTATATCATTTATATACGAGTTGTGCAAGGACTGTACGGCAACTCCAGTATTTCGGGTCATTTAATTTCGCATGTGCAGTGTTTTTAGTGATGTTCTGATATGCTTCAGGTTGTGAATAAATTCGAAAATTTCGCAAATCACTTTCTCCTTTTTCTTCGAGAACTGATAATTGGTAATTGTTACAATATTATTATCAATCAGAGATTCCTACCGGCGACGTTCATAGAATATCACAAGCACTTCGTTTGAAAAGCCAAGCCTGACGCTGGCTGCCATGCTGCATGGCAAGCGAGAAGTGTTGTGAAACACTTCAAAAGTGGCATAAAGCGACAATGTTCAACGTGACCAACCAAATATTACAGGGCGAAGGTGTAATTGAAAGAAAAGACGTAATATTTAAACAAAAATGCTTCATATATCCTTTTCAATGACTTGTAACAAGGTGATAATTTTGGTATGTGGCTGCATTTAAAATTTCTGTTAATATTGTGACGCAAACCGGTACATGAAAGCTCAGTGACTGAAGCCAGATAGGCTACGCAGTGACTCACCCATTTAGTATTTGCATCATGGTGCCCGCTAGAATCGAATGCGTTGATCAACAACTGATAAGAAACTTCTGTGGTTGCTCTGACCACATCCAGGCGAAAGGCCCATTCACAATGCAAACAAACATAAATATGGCGTTAACATAAACGTTAGGACTACGTCCATTAGCGGACTCATTCACAATGCGTTCGCATAAACATAACACGTAAGACGTTCTTAAAAGCAAGCTTCTGTGCTTCTGCTTAAGTAAGACATAAAAAATGAAACAATCACAGTACGTTAACTCAAAATCGAGAATCAAAATAGAAGCGAAGTCAATAGACGAGCTAACGCCATATAGGCCATGGATACAGTCGATACCTCACATCCAGCCAATAGTAAATTAGTATGTCTCACGGTGAATAGAAACTCTAATTTGCTTTCGTTTATGATAGACATTATGAATACTTCAGCCTATCACTTGTGTTAGTGTTTACGTCTAAGCGTTATGCGTTTGTTTACATCTGCATTGTGAATGGGCCTTAAACCGGGACAGTGTCCTTTACAACGAGCCACGAACCGCGCGCGATCTTTCTTTTCCCATTCCATTATACAATGGACTTTCCAATCCGGACTGCGGGGACATCCTAACCGACCCCATCACTACCGACTCAAGTGAGTCCTTGACGACCGTGAAATTGCGCGACAACAACACTAGTAGAAATAATAGTATATACTCCAAGTTGGAAAATGGGATTGTAATATTCGAATTTTTATTTCATATGCACCCGACGTAGTACATTTGTCTCTCAATTTCGCACACCAATTTCCACGCCATTTAACGCAACTTGTTCATTCGACTGGCCCGGCCCGCTATAGGGCGTGCCCGCTCTCTTCAGGAACTGGCGCAGGCAGTGCCACGCGGCATCTGACATGGAATATTGTATCTTTTTCATCGTGCACTGGTGTTCGGCATGTAAGCGTTCTGACGGAAAGATGTTTCCTGCACCTGTCAGCTATTAGTAAAAGATGGATTGCCTACCAAGGAAGGGCAGTGTCAGATTGTAACTTTGTTTTATGAGATTTCCCACCGCATGTTTGTTATCGACAGTGATCATCTTCGACTCCATTCTCTAGATGTTTGTCACATTTATTCCTAGTAATACTGTACAATGATCTGATTATTGCATGTTAACCAAAATGATAATTTACGTCTTGGAGGCGTAAGAGTAATAAAGAGGACCATGATTGTATTAGTGAAGTAATATGCGCATGCTTGAATGAAGCACGAGGCACATTGTTGGACACATGCGTGTATATGTGTGCAGGTCACCACGGGAGCCGCCTGCAAATGCGCGGAATCACATCTACTCGCATCTCATCTCATCGCCTCGCCCCGCTCCGCCATCGGCGCCTCCGCCCCCGCCCCCGCCGCCCGCGTGGTGCAGCCCCAGCCTGCTGGACTACGGCGCGGCGCCGTCGCAGGGACGGAGCCCCCCCCCCCCCCCCAAGCCCCTTCAACCACCGCTCACCCCGCCGGCACCATCGCCCCCCCCCCCCCCGTCGCCGCCACCGCCTCCGGAGTGCAATGCGACGTTGCATCATTACGATACGCACTCCCAGTGTGTGCAAGACCCTTGCTTGCGTTTGCAAGAAGTGAAGTCGTATGACTGCTGTGATTCTTTGTCTGTGTCTTTATTCAATCGTACAGCAAATAAACACATTACAGTCTCACTCATGATGACCTTCCATCGTGGGTTTCTTTTCAAATAAAGAAGTGCAATACCAAGAAATGACGAAAAAAACGAATTCGTTATTTTCAATTTATTATTGGTTTAATATGCCAGCAATGTATTTGCAAGCATCCGTCATTTAATGCTACACTTCAATGTGAAAGAATATACGTGTGTGTTCGTTGTCTTCAGCATGTTCCAGAAGAATGAACATGTCGTATTTACGAGTTCATGGCATGCTGTTTGTTTTCGCATCGTTTTCAGTTAGGGCGATCAATTCTCGGGAAACAGACGAGTGGTGTGGTCTGTTATTTCAAAAAACTCGAAGACATCGAAGAAGCCCTGTCAATTGCTGAATCTGAAAATGTTATCGCCGCATCACGCGCGGCTTTTCAATGAGCATTTGCTCGTCAGAACATTCGTCACGAATGTAAGTTTGTGTGCGCGGGTGGTTTGCATGTTGATGGAATGATCGCTGTATAAAGAGCTGGGAGTTTGTCGGCAAACTTGGCAGATCCTGTGGAATCGAAACTTTCCGATTTCCTTTGTAATTTAAGGACAAATCGCAGCCTATCTGCCAAGTGCGTCGGCATCCCCTCAAGGTTCCCCAACTTACATGCTCCATTGGCTGTGTATTGATACTGAAATTCTATGCTTCATTTATACCTTAGTTTCCTTTTCGTACCCTACCTTAAATTCAGGGCCATATTCTTCATATTTCCTACCCAAACTTAATACACGGTACTCCTGTCCGAGAAGAAACAAATAATCACAAGACACTTTTCTGTCATGGTAGAAGCAATTTTCCAACATGATTGAAATGGAAATAACGAAGACTGAATCGAATTTTTGCGCAACTTATTTATATATTGCACATTATGATACATGAAATCTACTCATTGCAAACTCTTCTTAGTGTTATCTTAAATACCGAAAAT
Source organism: Gryllus longicercus (assembly GCA_038098605.1). NCBI lineage: Eukaryota > Metazoa > Arthropoda > Insecta > Orthoptera > Gryllidae > Gryllus > Gryllus longicercus. The sequence continues at coordinate 1,095,604 of JAZDUA010000200.1, read as the reverse complement.
ATAAACAAGTAGTTATATTTAACCCTAACCCCAATTATGAACAATTTTGTTCAGGATTATGTAACTATCATAAATCGTAAATTGTCGTTCCATTTACCTACTGCCTTATACATGAAAATATGCTCATATCTACCTTCTGAAGTGTATAAGCTAAGAAATGTATTACTATATAAAGTATTGCCTGATATAATTGATATTCTGATAACAGAAAAATGAATGTAGTATTTTCAATACTTCCTTATTATAAAAAAATGTTATTATTCACAATTTCAAAACAAACGTCCTCTATAGTCGTCGATTATACTTTAATAACTGTTTCTGCCAAGGAAATTGATGGGAAGGGCATTATTAACGCTTTCAACATTACCGCTCGTATCATTATTACTCATTAATAATAATATTAATAAGTGTTATTACTTGTAGTTTCAAAAACTCCCAATATTCTCAATATTCTTAAAAAGCATCATCTCAAATATTGTCTATCAATAGCCTTAATCAAAATCTAGATGACTGAAACATTCCATTCACATGCCCCATTTTCTGCATTAATTAAGGCCGACTACTCAAAGTATACGGTTGAAGAAAAATTCCGTACTCACGTTAGTAAACAGGAATTCTAAAGCCTCTTCTCTGTCTCATAAAATACTCCACTGTTTTGAATGAACTGAATATCAAACTGACTGTTAACCTAGCATTTACAATTGGTCAATTGGAGTATTGGACGGAATGCAAAATTAAATAGTCGAAAGTGTATTACCCCTCGAATTTCCACAAAATCAATTTTCTTTCACATATTGCATTGAAATTGACTAAAAACAAATGTGTTCTATATTGCCAAAGACTTCTTGTTCCCGAGGCTGCGACATTTTAGGCAGACCAGACCTCCGGATCACAGTCCTCGGCAGGCCTTGTGTTCTTTCCTGGCGTCTTTTGTAACGAAGCTAGAGATTCGGATGACATTTTTCCGAAGCTTTGCAAGAATTGTTCGATTTCTTTGGAAGGAAATTGTTAATTCGATTTTCAGTAATATAAGCAAGTAGTGGTGAATCGTTTGAACACTGTGTACGTGTAAAATATACCGAAAATGTGTGGACGTTTGAAACGTAAATATGCCACAAAACTTTTCATATTCATGGGTTGACGAGCTGATTAATTGCTAATACAAATATATGAATACTGATAGTAGAAACTACCATCAGTATTCATGACTGCTTTCTATTGTATTCATTCTTTGAATACCTACTTTGTAATGTAGTCTCAAAAATAACTATTTTTTGATGTTTCCGTAATCCCGATTTCTATTCTCCGAGAGAAGTGCAGGCGAAATACGAAAAAAGGAAAGCTTTGCTCCCGCCCCGCCAACGAACGCGGTCTCAATGCGACGCCATCGTTCCACCCGAGTCCACTACACCCCGCCCCGTGCTGCTCTCTGAGCACTGCAGTGCGGCTCGGAGCCTGACATTGTGGTAGTGTTATCCTCTATTACCATCTTTTTGGTTTCTACAAAAATTCTAGTCATAAATTCCTCAAAAAATGGCATCTGTCAGAAATTATTCAAATTTTTAACTATCATTTTAATGAGTTCATTTAATATGTAATATAAATTATGCTTTGTGTTCAACTTTAAAAAGAAAGCTAAATAGTTATGATTGTCGTCTAACGTGTTCACACTAGTATGTTGGATGCACTGGTGAAAAGTAAAAAACGTCAGGATGATGCCACGTGTTGTAATGCAACCTATGCAGCCTTATGCCGAGCTCTAAGCTGAATTATTCTGATTCCCAACTTGCGTGAAGAGTTTGGCGCGGTCATTTCACGTCTCAACGAAATGTTCCCTGGTTGTCGTTGCAATCTTCACGTGATCTATTTTAGAACAACGCTGTGACGCGAGCAAGTGAAAATATTCCGCAAAGATCTTGAAACTCTTCACTTCGAGAAGCAGAACAAAGATATTCAGTATCTCATGACCGCGCCATCTTGACGCGAGCGTCAGAAACTCGCTGAAGGAAAAACGCAAAGATAATACATTCAGGCGTTTTAATTCGTAAACTTTAATATAATTTGCTTGGTCATTTGTAGGTGAAGTGGCACTTCACTGACTTCACCTAATGAGCCGCCATTGTGCTACTGTCGCCTTTCGCGGTTCGTTAATTGCCTCACCTGGCCGAAGGGTGGGGATTATTAAAGTTGCGGTCCGCAGCGAATCGCCCCATAACGAGCTTTTACGCTGTCGTGTTTCTCTTTTACGCTTTTGTATTTTGTTTTACGCTTCCCCTCGCGCCAGATGAGATTGCCTAGTGACGATTTCCGCCACAGACTATCTGACTGAGAGGTTCTAGGATTTGAGTCACGACACATTTGGGTGGCGGATTTACGATAGCTAGGTCGAATTCAACGAGAATAATTCCAGCGGCCGTCTGCTGCGATCAGTTTTATAGGTTCTCCGATCAATTCCAGGCGAATACTAGAGTAGTACTCCAACAAACGAGTCATAAACCACACGCTATCTTCCCTTACTTATTCTTTCATACACATTGACTCAGACACATACACTGTCTACCCCATCAGCACCATTCTACCACATATGTTGGGGGGCTTAGAGCTCTTCCCTGAGGAAGGGGTGTCCCACTGCGGGGAGATACCTGGAGAGGGAAACCTGGCAAGCCAATGTGTAGGTCGGCATCGGGTCTCACGTTTCAAATTGGAAGAACACTGCCACCTCGTGAGTAAAATATGTACTTCACACACGGGACTAATGACAAATTTAGTTCATGTTCCCAAAATACTCATGCCGTTGCCCTCTGCCCTCGGTAATCTCTATCAGCCACTTTAACACCCAGAGGCTCCTACCCCAGGGAGTTAAAGAGGCAGATAGTCAGCCCTTACCCTTACCTTCGTAGTGACCTTTAGCCTCTTTACAGCCCGTACTTGCGGCCACAGTCCATAGCCCCGTAGCCACGTTTGGAACCGTTTTGAACATTTATTATGACCCACACGTCGCAGTTCGTGAGCCCATTGGCTGTGCACCCTCCACCCACTCACCCTCACGCACCTTCGATTTTCCAGGAGGAGGAGAGGCAAGGTTACTTCGGTAGGCGACGCAGTAGTTTGGAGAAGCTGCAACTACGCCACGAATCACAAAGCAAAACTCCTTGCCCTTGCGAGATTCGAACCGAAACTGTTTAGACTCAACAACCTTAGCGATCTCGGTTATCCGGCAGGTTTATTGAGATGAAGAGACAATTTATTGAGATTGGTCCGTTTGCCGTCACTGCAATCCGCCTTCGGTGTCCGCCTCCGTCGACGTCAGTGTTGACCTTGATCCGCCAAATGTATTATTCCTTCTATAGAAATTTATCTTGTAAATATCGACGTGTTCAGAAGTCAGTAACAATTCGACGAAATCTTCGAGAAAAAGAAAATAATTGACAAATGTTTAGTTGACGAAACAAATCGTTATTTTTTATGAATGTAGTGTTTTCTAAATAACTTTGTATGACCGTGATCGCTTTCCTCCTCCCTTCTGTTTTTTTATATCCTTACTCTTCCACCTTTCATTCCTCCTTTTTATTTATCTTACTTCTCCGACTTCATTTATTCTTTTTGAACTCCTCTTTTTACTTTTATGCCACTATGAAAATTATTTAACAATCTCTCATTTTCTCGAAAGTTGGCTTTGACAAGATTTGATCAAAGCATTAAGGAAGAAGTCTTTCCTCTGTAATCAAGGTACGGAGAAATCAGTTGTAGAATGAATATTTAATTGCACCGTGACGTTCAAATACATTTTATCCCCTTTTTATACCTCTCTAGTGATTAGTTTCCTTTCTCATAGTTTAGCTGATCTTCGTTTTTTCTGGTTGTAAATAAATTTCCTAGGAGGTATATTTCCGACGCAAATCAAGGGCTCGGAATACCTCGTGCTCCGCGAAGCCATAAAATGCCAATTCCTAGACTAGTATTTCTAACTGTGGAAAACCGCGTGAAAATCCTTTCGTCGCACTATTTAAAGATTAAAAACCGCTTGAAGGGGCGAGAATGACAAACCCGATACACAGCCACGGACCTTGCACTCCAGTAGTGACGACATTCATAACCTGTAAATACTGTATAGTACCACTTCATTTTATTATGTTTATTTTAATCGACAGCAGTAATTTCATTTCTATAAACAATTAGTACAAATATTATTATTTTAACGACTTGAAATAACTGACCTGTAGTGTTTGCTTAAAACATTCACTTACGAAGACGTTTTCCAGCCTTGATATTCATTTCACATCAGCTAAAAGTATTTTCTGAAAATAAAATGATACTTGCAGGAGCCCATAGTAAAAGTGTCTGATGTATATATTTTCCCTAAACTATACTTTTGCCTATTAGAATATTTTTTGAATTTTATCATTCTCTCCCTTTCAATTTTGGGTCCATTCTTGTAAAATAATATGACCCTACAAATGACCTACGTTAGACTTCCTATTACCCGCCTTCATCTGGTCCGGACTTCGCATGCAAATCCGGATGCCCTTTGCGATCCGGGTATATCCAGTTAATATAAAAACTGGTAACAAATGTAAACTATTACACAGAACTGCTATTATAAATCCAATAATGAAAAAAAGTCAGTCAATGAAAGAACTAGTAACAGTACAGAAAATTTCAATTATCAGTATTGAAGTATTTCAAATACTATTTATATTGTTAATAACATTTATCAGTAGTTAATTTAGCAGTAATATTTAGCAGATTACTTAAAGAACATGTGGACTTCTAACCTGAACGAGTGGCCCTCTTCTTGAAAAATTAATTTAAAGAGCTAAGGAAGGCTCCGGTTAATAGGGCGGTCACAACTTCCCGTCCCAATTTTTGTCCATCTCCTAATCCTGTTAAACGCCTTGCTTTTAACACACCCGCTCCGCTTCATTGTGTGCGGAAGCCCTTTAGATGTGGGCGGTGTTTAGATGTGCACGTTCCGTTCCCGCAGCCGCGCCTGGCTGTGCGTTCTCCGAGCGAAGGCCCCGGCCCCGCCGAGAGCTTCGCCACGAACCGTTTGTCTTTCAGCTCGCAGAGTAGCCACGCCTCTCAACCGACGCGTCCATTGGGTGGGCAATTAAAGGCAATTATTTTTCTACGTCTCTCGTCGGCCGTTGGGCTTGCGTGTAAAATGTGTAAAAGAAGGGGGGGAAAGAAATTCAGTATGTCAAATAACTGCGTTCACTTCATTTAATTCCGTGGTTCAGTTTTGAATTCCATGATATTCTGCATGATGCACTTTTTTTCAATTGATACGTGTATTGTGAGTTCTGATTAAATCCTCTCTTCACATTATAGATGTCAATAATAACTTAAGAATAAAAATATCATTTTAATGGATCTTAGTATTACGGAAATAATAAAAATTTCCTTGTTTTAATATAGGGCTAGCATTGTATTTATGGTGCAATTTCAGTCATAAAATCTTTACTACAATGGGGATCCAACGTTTGTGTACGAATGTGAAAATAATTAAATCCATTGAAGGTAAACTGCTTTACAAAACAACTAACATGAGGGTTTTGCGAAATATTACAAGTTGATTTAACTCAATTTACTGCGTCTCAAACGCTTAATTTCATTCATTGCTTCATTATATGAAATGACACAGATTTTATAGTTTTGACATTTGCACATTTCTGTTTGCGAGATAATACAGTTTAGAAAATAAGTGCTACGTGTACACGGACATACTCGTAAATTCTTTAGTGCCAGAAATTTAATTTGTTTTATACAGCAGCAGCAGTACAAGTCACTCAAAACGCGTTACCGGTTGGCGTGTCTGAATGTTCCGACATCACTGTCCTGAACTAATAAATAAATTGTTAATAAAAGAAAACTCCAGGAAAATATACGCAATTCCTGTGCAATAACAATATTAATGTATTTTGATATATTCTGTAGGAGTCAAGCCGTAGTTAGATCCTTCGCTCTTCAATAACAATGCTTTACCCCACTACACCGCTATCGAGTGCCAGAAAGCTTGTATTATTGAAATATTAAGATTCTACACAAGCGAATTTAACCCACTTGCCTACCAATCATAATTATAATGTAATATTTGTAATATTATTCACTTTTTATGTTTGCTTCTTATTACCATTTTTGTTCATTTTATACTGATTGTAATACACATTCTGATTCTGTGCGTTTTCATCTGTGTTGACTAACTCTAATCAATATACACTAAATCCAATAAACGAATACTTTGTATGTAAATGTAATGAACAGAAAATAATCGATATCCTTTCAAAATCTATTTATGACATTGACGAATTCTGTAAATAATCTCAATCTTGCGTTAAGGTATATACTTAGGTCTATTCTTAAAATATGGTATCCTCAATTTGAAACTGTACTCTGTACTCTGTAAACAGGCAAACGTCTTAATTTTGTTATTTATTTAAATTTTCATCAACTACAATTAGCAATCAGTTTAAAATATATTTATTAAATATTAAGTGAATTAAACATTTTACACTTTTTTTCCAATTGTTTGTACGTAATTAATATTTTTAACACACTTACTCGAACCTGTGCATAGTTGTCAAACGCTATATATATATATATATATATATATATATATATATATATATATATATAAAATCTACGTGGCCCTCCACGTTTTAAATTGTCTTTCCCGTATTAAATATTAAATGTATTGGAGTGACATATGGCAAATAGAAGATCATAAATATATAAAGTACGTACAGTAGTCAGCACCGGGAGGGGCTATAAAGTGAACTGCAAACAAGCAACGTAGGTAAGCAGATGATTTGCCTGAAGATATTCATCTACGGTCTAAATTAAAATTGAACAACAGACAAGAATAGTTAATTAATTTTGAAAATGTCGGGAATCTTGGTAGGTCTATTTCCTGACTGGAAATTTAAGTACCAAATGCCGCCCAGGAGAACTGATCGCACAAAGCTTATCTTCTTTGCGAGTCCTTTAACTCTTCCGTAGCCACGAGCCCGTCGTCTTGTCTCTTCAGAGGAGGCCATTTATAAAGGCGGGTTGGTCCCTTCTCCGCGACAGACCTCCCACCTCCGAAAGATCCCCTCCCGGTAGCAGGCAGCGCTACGCGTACTTTAGTCGATTACTATTGTCCTGCAATGTTATGTTGACGGTTAGCAGACCCCCGTCTGGAATGATGTTGAGCCGCCTCAATTTATTGTCTCTAGAATAGTCGTGATGGCTACAAAGCTCTTATGTTCCCCTTAAGTCTCGTCTCCACCCTGGTAGGCCTTAGCACACAAAGAGCTGTTTTGCCAAAGTACATACATACATACATACATACATACATACATACATACATACAAACATACATTCATACATACACGTATCCACCACTCACCATTAACACGATAAATGTTAAAATTACACATGTCGAGTATTGCAACGTGTTATGTATGTGTTGAATTAACTTTGCGCCTAGACTTGTTAATTTGTCAGCATTGCTTTTGTTTGGACTCAGATGAACTTGGTATTCAAATTATGTGGGTATCGGCTGTATTAAGAATGCGTCAGTTCTATTTTCTATTCCAGTGCTCCCCAGGAGCAGCCGAACATAACTACTATTGCCTGGTATTTGTGTCTATTTATCCCTTTATGCATTTCACGTAATGTTCCATACATTTTGACGCACAGACATCCCTTCTAAGAAGTTCCTTCTTTCTTCCTTTAACAATTTCATTTTAGTTCTTAAATCTAGAACACCGAAAATGGAAAGTACAGCTCTTACTACAAAACTTAGGATGTTGCCCGCAGTTTGGCCCGAACAGACTTTATATTTTTTTCATTCCTGCCGGAAAACTACCAACATGTAAAGATTGTTAAAGAGTTAATATGTTATGTAGAGAGTTCGCATGTACTCATACACGTTACTCGTTAAAAGACAACCTCTTCAGTAGAGTAGTCGCGACAAATATACGTTTAACGTGTTACATTCACCAATATGAATTTAACATTAGCTGATAAATGTTGAGTAGAGCAGACACCGCGTTTTTCCGCCTCTTAGAGGCCGCCAGACGCCGCGGGGGCGAGCGCCGGGGGCGGGGGCGGCGATGGGTGTGGGCGATAACGTCCGTGCGCAGATGGATGCGAGGGGGCGGGGCCGCCCGCGGGAGGGGCGAAGGCGCAAATTGAAACGGTGAGAGACTCGTCCACGAAGGACGCGCGGAGAATAGTTTGAATTCGCGAACAGAGCTCGCGATTGGAGGCCTGCCTGACGAGGAGGGTGGATCTAGGATTGGAGTTTCGGCTTCAGGATGTTTGCCTTGAAGAAAGCCATGGTATTAAGACCGAAACGTGGGCAACATTGTGTAGGACGAGGCTCCTCCCTGGAAGCCAAGGTTCCACTCCCTTCCGCTGCAGAGGCCGACGTACTTAAAAACTATCTTCTCGACTGACCGCGAAGATCCCATACGAGTACCAAAAGATTGACCGCGAACTGATTACACCATAGTGGCTGATGAGGTTTACCCCGTCACCCAGGATAGTTGGGCCGAATTCAATCACAGTGAGGATGAGAATTCTAGTGGTCGACGGCTCTGATCAGTAGTTTTCCGCGATTGCGCCGTTCAACACCAAGCGAATGCAGGAGCAGTACCTTAACAGACAGATTAACTCCCTCGTGCTGGTCCCCTCCTCCCCCCTCATGCATACATGCACCACACTACCGCACGTGTCAGAAGTCCAGTTGTAATTTTACGGCTTCACGTCTGGAACAGTGCTCTAGTTGGGGATACCTGGAGCAGGGAAACCCCGTAAGTCAACGCTTAGGTCGGCGCCGGATCTTAGGTTCCAGTGGGGAATGAATACCGCACCTCGCGGGAAATAAGGTGCTTTACACTTAAGAAACTATTTACGCGACCTAGAACATAATACGTACTCGTCCGAAACGCAGGCGACAGAAGATTACTCAAAACGATGGTGAAAGTGAGTGTTGATTGTAAAAGTGGGGTGAATGTTGAGGGAGAAGGGAAGACGCCGCGAAAACAAAAACTATGACCCAGCTCACATAAACCGATCGGGAGTCGAACCGGAGTTCCAGGCGTGGTACAGGAAAAATGTGTAAAAAGAATCCTAGAGAACGAAGACATTGTGAGTAGACCGCGCTCCGCCCATGAGGGACTTCTTCACTATTCGCGTGAAACTGATAAATGCAAAACACGAAAACCATCTGACAGAGCAACTTGTCTCTAGAATCCTCATTCAGGCATTGACTCCGTTTGGCTCAGTTCTTCAATGATTATAAACTGTTTGCCAATAACCTAAAACCTCTTTTGTCAACGAGCAAACAATCAGTCCAGAATATTGTTTAAATATCCTTTTGAGTGCGTATTCGAAGTAACGTTTTTCAGACATTAAAAAATAGTAGTGTTAAGGTATTTCTTCGTTCTTCACATTCATATTTCTTGGTTTTTAGAATTACAATTCTCTCCCTTTCCACAATGTTAGAAAATTCTTTCCGATTTCATCTTTGTAAATGGACTATGGCACTTCAACATTATGGCATAATTCAATATTATTAATTATTTTCTAGGAAGTACATATTCGATATTTTCCAAACACTCTTGTTCAATGTCGTTCGCAGCATATTAATTTTCTGTTGCAAACATCGCGTGGGAAAATGAATTCTATAACAATTCTTATCAAATTTGACGACTTAAATATGAATCTCATGCTTAATGGTTGATAGTAAAACAAGATAAAAATAGAGAAGAAAATTAATTTTAGAAAACAATAGTATATTGCCTATGTTTCGGTAAGATTATTCAGAAGAGAAGAAAAGATATTGCAAAACTTAAAATTGAATGTGACGGTGGAAAATTTCGTGCATCCAATAAACTATAAAAATAGTGTATGCGCTGTAGGTACGTAGAGTCAAAACGAATAAAATTGGGAGGGTAAAATTATTAACAAAAACCAACCCAATATTCGACCCAGATGATTTTCCATGTTTTGAGAATGACAACTTCAATTCAGTTTTCTTTACTTTGCATTAGTTTCCTATGTTGTTTCACTCCAGTGCACTCTACCTTTTACTAAAACATGCTATTTACTCGTGACTGATAGATTATTAAATATAGTGGAATATCAATCGAGTTTAAATTCTTATTTAATGTTTATCATAACTTCCATGAGATTAATCTTGAATGCAAGGTAATGGAATATTTAAGTCATCTAGTTCACCTGTTTCCTTCCGCCTGTTCATAAAGGATCCAGCAGTTCTACATTCATGATAGAGTGTCTATTCATGCAACTTTGCACATCTGATTATTTATTTCTGATTATTATCTGTAGATAAGTTCTTAGAAAATTTTACTTTAAAGTTAGGCAGAAGTGTCATTGCCCTTACTAGCAACATAACTTTTATGGTTAAAAACAAAAGTTATAATTTGAAAACAAGGCTATTGCAATTAATACGGTGAATTAAAAGTATACAAACTACATTAACTCCTTCTTTTTTGTAAGTTAAACTTTTCTCAACAATTTTATGCTGTAAACCAAAGAATTAATTAAATCAAATTGAACACTGTCTGTAACAGATTTTACTTAGAAATTCTCCCTTAAAGCAGAGCTGATAAATACCACTGTAAGCTGTTACTACTGCTGCTGTTACATTAAATTCCTGACTATATCTTTTTTTTAAAGGAAACCTTTCCATGAAACGAAACGGTTTTCTGTAAAGATTCTGTGCAGTAATGGAATAAATGTATTTATCAATGACCAGACGGAAAACCGCCCATATTGTAGCGTTCTCGAACATATACGCCAGTAGCTAGAACACTTGAAAATGAATACGCAGGTCAGGACAGGGGTATCTGATCCACTGTTTCCACCTATCCTATTTACCTATTCTTACAACGCATATGTGTGAATGATTAACTCTTCAGTGTAGAGGGTGAATTCTGATTAATATGTTTTCATACGCCATGAAAGTGTTTTTCCTCTGCGAGAAGAAAGACATTCCCAAATAATTGACATCATCGGAAGAACCAAAGTAAAGACTCGTCTTCGTTATTGTGAGTTGTACAAAGCCTATAAGAAGGATGTTCCCGAATACACCGTTTCCATTTCCTGGATCAATGTGACTAAAATTGTAAGCGATCTTCGCAGTCAACTATATATGTGTGTGTTCATTCTAACGTAAACGTACCTGTCTCATAACTGGAAACGCGTGGTTCGAGACCATCCTTGCGGGGATGCCCCCAAATCGCTGCTACAGTTGTTGCATACGGAGCAATTACAGCTTTGTGAGTGTGCTTTATTTTTGTTATGACATGTATATCGAAATAATTCGAAATTCTTGTGATTCAGTTTTGAAAATACCATTTTCAAAACTTGAATGCAAACAAGAGAGGTATATGACGACTTAATATAATTAAGCCAAGAGTGTATTTAACCTTATTGTATGTATATAAGAACAAAACTTATATTCTTGTGCAATGGACTGTCCTAATATTTTTCTTCTTTTGCGAAAGAAACCAAAATGTTATATCATATCATGCATCAACAGAAATGTCGTTATATATATGTATAAACACATAATATTTAACAATTTAAAAGACGGGTATTTGTAACTAGATTCTTGTATCATCATCACTAACATTGTAGCATCACCTAATCGTCACCTGATCATTAGGCGCTTGGCCTGAACGAAAAATGTGTATTACGTATTTTCTTCATCAGTTCCTTACGTTCAGAGTTTAATTGGATTATATTTTTGGAAGATAGTTACATGACAGGATGTTTTGTCCGAAGTGTAAAATTTATATGAGGTAACTACTAAGGACTCTTAATGTCACTATTCGTGTGTGCTCGAAAGGAAATATCGGTCACAATACACAATTTACGGGTCTCTTCGTACGTAAAGAGAAAATATATACAAGCCAAGAATGGGCAATAATAGTCTATATAAATTGCTGAACGTTTCCCCGCTGTCGAATGAATACAAATGGTATTAATTTTCATATTTTCACTTCTTTGATTTTGTAACAATTCAGAAAGGCTCTCGTTGGGTAGCAGAAAAGGAATTCTGCCAGTGGAATGATTATAAAAAACATCCTGCATGTCGCCAATGAGATATATTCGCTTAAATCTTCAGTTAGTTTTATCAATACGTTTTAAATGGCTAACGTTGTAAATGTATTAAACTGTGTTTCTTTCATACTTAACACATCCCATGACTGTTCGTACCTTCTGAAATATCTCCCCACGTTGCATTGTTGATGTGGCATGTAAATATATTCTCTCTTTCGGCGTCTTCTACCTCTCTTCTTTCCCCCATTCCAATTATATCCCTTATTCAAAAATAATGTTTAGTGTAGGGAAGTTCTGCAAGACACGAACGTCTTAAACAAGATTAATATAATTCAACAAAGGGATAGTTTTTATTTATATAAAACTAATGAGAATAAGATTACTTACAAACTAATTTAAAAAATAATTATCTAACCATGTTGCAATATATGCCTAAAGCATACACTATTTTGATACTCCTAATTACAATTTACTTTTCTTTTTTCCTTTTTTTATTCAAACATAGTAAGATGAGATTCATTTGCGCATTTCTTCATTTAATATTAAGTAGAAAACGTGTTCAATATAGCAGAACAAACATCTTTCTCTAAAATTTGTTGTTTCATTAAAAATGAAACTACTTTACCTGTATTCATAATTGTTGGAATAGTGAATGAAATGTTAAACGAATATAATTGTTACTCCCGTTCCATAATATAAAATGTTTGCTTAAAATTTTAATATTAAGAATAGTGGAAACACATTTTACGTACACATCTCTACTTGTTCCTATTCACATTACATTAACAACTATGACACTTTCCCCTTCAAAATACGACAGAATATATTGTTTTATCTATCTACTTCGATGTTCTATTCAATTGGGGCTCTTGTGTATGAGTACTTGATGTTTTCCGCCACGTCCTTAGGATACCAGTGTGTTAATACACCTGTTAATACATAAACATTAATTAATATCAAAACACACAGTTATTCAAGCGAATAACTTTATTCAAATCAGTCAAGAAATTTTATTTCATTCATCAGAGCACTAAGTATATAATAATTATAAACATTTTAATTATAAACATTTTAAGTACATTTTGAATTCAATACAACAGTATATATTTTATTTTTGCCAAGTAATTTGTTATAAAGTTGAAACATATACATGTGATTAAACAGGCTTTTAAGACTCTTGAGTTACTTATCTGCCGTCTTTTCACTTCAAAGTATCTTAACAAAACACGAAAGACGCGTCAAAAATCCATTTGTTCGGGGAGGAAAAATTCTGGGAAGAGGAAAATAAATGCCATCAGAGTACGAATACATTCCAATCTCTCCTTTACTATATACTAAATAATAACGATAGATCCTGCTAAGGTCGCCCAAGGCATCAACTGATATCAATGCAGTGCCTCTGGTTCAAGTTCAGCCGCTGTCTGGAGGAATACTCTAACAGTTGGCTATTCCGATGGGTAGTTTTCTGTGGTCTCTCTCCTCAATACTAGGCGAATGCCTGTGCAGTATTCTAACAAACGGGCAGCGGTCCGAATTTTTCGTTCTCTTCCTTATCTTATACTAACCCATTTACTTACACTTGCATTTACATACCCTACACTATCACACATGTCGGGAGACCAGGGCTTAGTGCTTATCCCTGATGGGGCAGTGCCCCGCTAGTGGAAGAAACCTGGATGGAGAAAAAACAACCAAGCTAACGTATAGATCTATACAAAATCTCACCAGCTAGCGGGGTATCAACATTGCCATCTCCCGTGATAAAAACATGAAGTACACTTACGGAACAAAGATCATAGCCGTTAATGTGTCTGAAAACACGAAATAATCTATACTTTGTTTGTGAAATTTGCAAAACCAAGAAGGAGACATACTATTACTATGAAATTTATTCCACGGATTAGGAATATCACAGTATACAAATGATTAGAATAACTGAACTGTACCTACATTTTGACCTTGAGTATTTAGTACGATGCGAAGCCACACGTTGCCATCAGAGACGTCGGGCATGGATTTAAAGAGAGCCGGGATATGCTGCTAGGGAACACACTGCAAGGCGGTTTCTCTGTATGACCACAAAGCTTCGACAGTGACTACAGGAGGATCAGAACGAACAAGTTGTCGACCGAGTATACCCCAGACATGTTCTATGAGCAACATGTCTGGCGAAGGAAAGCAGGTCAGGCCAGGAAAGCAGTGGTACCTGTGGTTCTTCGCAGAAAACGTGCACATCCCTCACCACATGCAGTTGGGCATTGTCCTGCTGAAATATGGGGTGTGAAGCTGTTTGTAAGAGGAGCAGTACCTCGAGCTCTTAAACCCCCCTGATGTAGCGGTTGCTGTACATATTGCCCTCAATACAAATGAGGCGAGATCGCACCTTGTAGTTATGTCGCCCCAAACCATCATACTTGACGTTCTTACGCTATGGCGCGGAACAAGGCAAGCTGTCAGATGGCACGTACGCGGCCACTGCTGTAGCACAAACGGAAACAGGACTCTACATTTTGTCACTCCGCGGTTCAAAGAGCCCTCTGCTGTCTGATGCGTTGGTGGTTTCCGGTCAACGAAATCCTACCTAGTGGTATGAGTGCCACTAGTCAAGCCCTCAGCAGATGGTGTCGAACCGGCGACGCAGAAATGACCACACCAGTAACTGTGCTCTAAAGTCGAGCCAACGGTCTGGACGACGTCGTTCTGTCCGTTTCGAGAAGATGGCGTTCATCTCATGTTGTCACATGTGGTCCAGTACCCACTCGTCGCTGTGTACGACCCTTCTCTATCCACTGACTTGACATACGTATCACTGTCGTAGTAAGGCGTGCCCCATTCGAGCCACAATGTCAAGGTATGTACGACATACCCACTTTCCGGAAACCTATCACTCTGCCCCGTTCGAACTCACTCAGATGCTGATATTACGCCCTTTGGCGTCGATGAGGGATACAGGCACTTTCTTGCACGTTTTCACGTCGAATGATGACTCTACACCGACTGAATGTGGCGTAACACAGACCTGACCCGTCACACAAAGGAAGGCGCTGCTCGACCAACGTTCACGCAATCTCTACGCAATTGTAATCACTTCTTACGAATACACTGTTCTACACATACACAAATTTTTAAGTAATTCCTTTTGGGTGTTGCAATTTTCACAACCAGTGTATAACGGTGGGTATTGTTTTAGCAGTGTTTCATAAATTTCATTTTCTCTGCTTCCGACACATCAGATACTTTCGCACCTAAAAGAAATAAGGTTGGAGCAAATCGTCTGCAAACATGCTCGCACAAGTACCCATGTACATAAATTCCCAGTTCCTGCAATTGTTTAGATACAAAGGCTGTACGCTTTAGACAGTAACTAGGCCTCAGTCGAAGGAGCAACGCCGACATTCAAAGGTATGTTTTGGAGGGCAGTTCTGCATGTAGGATACTGCAAATTATAAATCTAATTAGGATGTGCCAATATAAAGTTAGTGAGTAAATACACATGTACTTTATCTAAGCACACTACATATTCGTATTGGTTAAAATTAAAATAGTAGTAAAATTCAAATTTTCCCTTCTCTTCAAAATGCCACATGTCAACGTCCACAATCATCAAGTTTCATTTGTGGACATTTATTCAAACAAGTCTACATATATGACTGCCTGCTCTTTTTCATTACACGCACAAAAGAATGTTGGTGAATATGGCGACGGAGGGAATGAGCTTTAACGGCCGCAGAGGCGCGCACGCAGGAGGGAGGGAGCTGGGAGGCCGTGACCCCATGAAAATTTTGGAAAAATTTGGGTGTGGTTCCTTCACAACAAAAAGTCAGCGGCGTGGATCCCAACATATTTGTCCCTCCTCTTCTTATAAAACTCGGATTAATGGTTTGGTGATAACGATGGATAAGGCAAACTCTAGAGTACTTCAGTATCTCTGTGAAAATTTCCAAAAAGTTTAAAAAGGAGATAACTATTTAAATTATTATATTTGTTTACTAAAAGAAAGATTAATTATAGTGCCCACGAGTTCTGATTTTTAGACTAGTGATACAATATAATATTCAGTTAAAATCCGTTACCAAACCAATTTCATAGTCTTACAAAGATGTCAAACGATGAGTATGCAAAAGCCAGTATGCAAAAGAAAGTGAAATTTAAATATAGGAATTCTTTCCTAATCGACCATTGAAATCATCTAATGTTCTGGTGTGCTCTGCGTATATCCGCACTGATTAATTAACACTGCAATTTGAATCCCTCTCAATTCGGGATGTAATGCAAAGAAAGTAGCCCGCAAGTAGAGTTATCACGTAGAGTAATTCTTAGGTCTTAATTTGAGTGCGTATTGATTTCCACTATCCGCCTGATTAAGGGTTTCCGAATGCGTAACTATCTGCGTATTGCGGTAAGTACAGACCCACTAGTATGAACACGTTAGCTATTCTAGATTAATAACCTGCTCTGAAGTGCAATAATTACCGTTTCAAACAACCTATTATTATGTACACATTCTAGCCAGAGCATACGCTGAATTTAAGCTGCCGTAACTGACATCTTCCCACTGTATAAATTCTTTCACAAATCCGTCGACGAAAGCCTCTGGTTAGGCAGCACCATACTGTTTCAGAAGTTCAAATTCAATAAAAACTAGTGGTGTTACATCAGCACATACTTTCTGGCATTATTTCTGAATTTGTAATTTTCGAAAATTAGAGAGTTCAACGAGAAAGAGACCTGCACCATTCTTTTAAGGGTTTCTTGTTCTATCCAGGGGGGAAATGGAAGCGGTTTTTGAGAAAATGTTGTTTTTTTAATTTGCGTTAACTTCAAGCAGAATTTTTCCAAAAACTACTATTTTTTCAAAAAAATCGTACATGAGCTTTTTTAAAGATGTATTATTTAGAATAGATTTTGTTTAAGACAAAAATCACTATCTTCAAATGGGTAGTTTTCGAATGATAACGTTTTGCAATTTTCGAAAATACAGAGAGTTTGTCGGTATTAGGAATAATGCCAACTTCTTTACCATACTTTAATACATACAAGGGGAATATTTAAAGAGAAAACTTGGGGTTGTTTTTGAGTAAATAATTGTTCACAATTCCCTATATTTCACACACAATTATGCAAAAATACTCAATTTTAGGAAAATTGAACGTGACCTTATTTCAAGATCTACCTTTAAAGAACAGCATTCATTAAGGAAAAATCTCATACTTCAATACTGCAATTGAAGTAAGGCGCCTAAAATAATGTTGAACTTATTCAATTTTCGAAAAATCAGGGATTTCAATGAAAGTTAGGCCTGCGCCAGTCTTTAAAGCATAGTTTAGTCTATCCGAGGACAATGTCAATGAGGCTTCATATAAAGAACCCCCAAAGATTAATATATCCGTTTCAAACTCGCAGGGCTTCGAGTTCCTTTAAATCATTCAGGGAATATCAAGTTTGGATACAATCGGCTGAGCGATTTAGATCTGAGATTAATCACGGACAGACGTTTTGCCTTAAATCAATTTTTCGGTATCGAGAAGTAACAAAACATGGATTCTTGTGAGTCCTTGATACTGAAAGATGGATTGACGGTAAAATCATTTTCTCAAAAATCTCTTCAAATTCTGTCCACATATACAAATCGAAACGCTTAAAATAATGGCGCAGATCTTGTTTTTGTCGAATAGTAAATTTTTGAAAATTGTAAATTTAGAAATACTGCGAGGAACTATGTGCTGCTAAAATCATTAGTTTCTTTACATTTTTTCCTCGAATAAAGCAAAAGGACGCTTAAAAATGACTAAGGTACAATTTGGAGTTGAAAGTTTGAAAAGTTACAAAATGTGAGGAAGTCTGTGTTGCAGCAACATTAGTTTTCATATCGGCAAGCAATAAAGGGAATTATTTATTCTCCCATCTCCAACTTTTTCAAATGTCTCGTTCCAGAGGGTGAATGGCGGCTGGTATGTTAACAATATTTTCTCTGGGTTATTAAAAGGCGGGAGTAGATACCATTATTCTTCTTTAAGGTGTCGGACTGCGTTACAGTGGTTGAATAGCACCTAGGAGTTTCAAAAACTCCGAGGATGCCGCAAAATTTGCATCGTCTATATTTTTCTCACCACGATTTTATTAGTCTAGGAATGTATTATACAAAAGTAAAAGTACGCACCATATATACCATATAGGGTACCCAGGAAGGAAACAACGAAAATTTGAAAATAATCTCTCAAGTCAATTTTAAGCCTTTTTTGTCTAATAAACCCCTCCCGTCAGGGACTGCTGAGGGTCTGACAGGACAGGACGGGGCGGGAATGATAAAGGGCAGGGAGAGAGTGCGCAGCAGAGAAGTGAGGGTGAGGCGGCGTGGAGCGGAGCGGAACGAGACGTAGCGGAGAAGAGCGTGGAGGGGATATACATAAAATTACTTCGATTTCACACGTGCATCACCTGTCTAATAAATCATTCAGATAAGCATATACCCGACTATGTCGGCTTTCTTTCACCAGCCTCTAATAAAGTTAACTAAACTTTTTTTCCGAAAGATTAATACCTATAAATTTTGTTTAGCTTCGATTAGTTGGAAATCGTAGAGAATAATTTAAGGAATGAAATATAGCTTGCTGGACATTTTCTCTCAAAAAAAGTTTGAAAACGTATATCTAAAATTGTTAGTTAAGATTGCAATAAAATTAAATAGAATACTGAAAAACTATTTTTCTTTTATAATTTGTTTTTACCTTTCCTCCCTATACAATAGCATGGAGGAAAGATATTGAAATCATCTCAATAGTAAAATCTCTAAATTTCTGTTTTAAAATACGTGTGTTTAATGTTCTTTTGAGCTGTCACTTCGCGAACGCCTCAGGATTAAGGTCTATTACTGCTGTTCCAAAGATGATTGAGATTGGTACAGGTGGCGAGTAGACACACCAATATTAAAGCCATACATTTCTGTCTCAAGTCAATTTATCCCTCATTTGCGGGGGAGAACGCATCTGCCAGGTACATTTTTTGACACGAGTAGTTGAGTAATTTTGACACAAATATTGACACTTTTCCAAAAATACATAAACATCAATTTTAGAGTGGAGGCCTCTCTATCTATTTTCGGGGGAGATCGCAAGAAGGCAATATATTCAATCTACTTTCCCTAAAAGTGAAAAGCTGACACTGTCAGTACGTTTAGTATTCATTACAATACACAAATTATACATTTCATTACACTAAAACGAGGAAAAGTGTCGGTACGTTCCGCATTTTCATTAGATTTAGATGAAATTCGTGCTTTATTAATAAAAGATAAGATTTAAGATAAGTTTTTTTTTCGTGTGTTTTGACTACGCATTCAAACAATATTCAGCATTACCGTTGTCTCTGCTGTGACCCTGCCCGGCATATGTTTCGGGTCTCGACAATGGTAGGTTTTCGATTCTAGCTAGATAGCTTTGTCGAATTCAGCCTCTGGCTGGTGGAGGATTCTAGCAGTCGGCTGCTAAGAACAGTACACCGTTTTCCTTTTTTTTATCAACATCAGGCGAAAGCCGGATCAGTTATTACTCGCGCAACTTTTCTTGAACGATGGATTGAAGACATGCGGTTAGAGTGGGAGTATTAGTTGCGTAATGAGCCACTAGATGTTATGAAGCAATGCCAATCTCTGGAGAATCAGTCATGCCTTCGCGACTTTCTCAATAATTTGCGTTCTAACTTTCTCAAGAGTTCGAGGTATCTCCTGTGATGTATCTTTACCTGCTTCGGTCATTTCTTTATATTTTTTGAAGAAAAATACGGACAGAAGTTCTCGTCTTCAACAGAAAACAGTTTCTATTTTGCGCCAGTGAGGGTGTGTTTGGAATGTTCATCAGTGCTCACTGCGAGCTTTTGTCTTCAACTGTTTATTGTGCCAGAGAGGGGGAAGCAAGGTCATCGTTCAAGAAAAGTTGCCCGAGTAATACTTAAAATACCACGGATACCGCGATACGGATATTCCTTTCTGATACTTGCCCACTTCTTCTCTCATTGCACACACACACACAAACCGGGAGACCAGCTGAGAGCTTAGCATCCTGGCTGTGTCCGGTCCTCACCGGCGGAGATATCTGCGGGTAAAAATCGGGAAACTGAGTGTTAGTTCGCCGTCAGATCTCGTGCGCATTTCTTCCAAATTATGCGAAAACTACTCATTTTTTTTTAATTTTACATCAATGTTTGTCATTGAAAAACAGCTTTTATCAAGGAAAATAATCCTCATTTTCAATGTATTTGTAAAAAGACTCAGAAAAATTTGAACTTTTCCAGTTTTCGAAAATTCAAAGAGAAGAACGAAACCTGCACCGTTATTAAGCGTCCATTTGTCTATCCGGAGAAAAAATTAAAGATCGGGAGCTTTTTTTTTTTTCTTTTTGAAAATGTTGAAGCATTGTGAAAAGTGCTCCCAAAAATCAAAATATCTATTTCAAAATTGTAGAGCTTTGAGGTCCTCCAGATCGATCGGAGAAAATCAATTTGAAGAAAATCGTCTGAACGGTTTAGAATTTAGGGTTGACCACAGACAGGCGTATTGCCGTCGATCAATTTTGAAGTATCAAGGTTCCACAAAAAGGGAATTCAGACTACACAACATTTTAGAGGAAGAATTTCACTAAATATAGGAGCGCGATTTATCCTCCTACGTAAGTAATAGTAAGGCAAGAAAGTAAAAAAATGTATTTTTTAAGCTACTAAAACTCGTTTTGGGTAACGTAGGGCACCTGAAAGGAGATAAGTCGTTCAATTCCTTTCGACGTGAAAAATCGATTGTCTCATTTATTTCCTGATTCCCTCAGGGATATTTGCAAGAATCCTAGAAAAAGAACTGTTCTAGATAGTTTCAATGCACCTAGGAGTACGTTGGAGAAATGCCGCCAAGTACTACACTTCCTGGCATTTGCATCAATCGTAATAACTTCATTGATCAGATTGCCGAAATTAAACTAATTGTGTAGTTAATCAAAAATTTAAGGTAGATTGTATTAATACTTTCTCATGCAACTTTTAATACCCAAAAATGAACGCAGGGTCAACAGTAATATGTTTAAAATTTATTTGTATTTTTAACTTGGTCAGCACAATTAAAACTTGTTTACCGGAAAATTACCGGAGGCCCCACGCCAAGTTAGTAAACATTATTTCTCCAATAATATTTTTTTCAATACCGAAACTATCAGAAACGACTGCACAGAAATAATTCCCGATCGCGCACAAGTACTTACAGCGGCAGTGAATTGTAAATACATCCATTAACATTAAAAATATGAAAATTTCACTATTTCTTCTTTCTATATGTCGTAATAAGGAACGTTTGTTGATCGTTTCAAATTGCCCGGTGATTAGACTCAATGGATCCGGCGCAGCAATGCCTTTAGTTGCAAAGAGCACCGTTGCGCGCCGCCACAATGCAGGGCGAGGGCAGTGATCACATTACACTTCCCTTTATCTACACATAATCTCCCTACACGTCTATCGCACTATACACTAGAGCTCACTGGGTGATGGTGATAACTATTCTCCGATGTAAGTAGAGTGATTTCTGACATTCTATCAGGGACGCGGACATCCAATTGGGAGATTCTATCCCAAAAATTAAGTCATAACGAAGCTCTCGATTGGATACCCGCGACCAGCTCATAATAAATTAGAAGTCCCTCAACTTAAATTGAAACATAGAATAAGAGGATATAGGTCGATAACCATTCAATAATTTCGTACTCGTAACCAAACCACACAACAGATGCAAGAAATAGAAACACACGACGAAAGTGTATTCCACTCTTATTCATCAATTGTTTCTGATACATGTGGATGTGTGTGGGTGTGGGTGTGAGTGAGTGAGAGAGAGAGAGAGAGAGAGAGAGAGAGAGAGAGAGAGAGAGAGAGAGAGAGAGAGAGAGAGAGAGCCTGTGTAATTTGAATAACCTTATTTCCCACTGAACTCTAGAGGATGTGCACAGATAGTAAAGTTACATTTATGTCCAGAACCAAGGGGCCATCTCAGTATTCTCCGAAAGGATCGGGGGATATTTTTCAAGAGAAGTCTTCTTGTACGGGAACAACATGGAATAACACCATGTATCCTGATATTCGCAATTCTAACTACCCGCTTGTGGCCAATAGAGCCAATCTATCGATATATCGTTTTTGATAGAACTTCGAGAGTTCGATGTGAGCAGTTGCTTTCTGTCACCTGTGGTGCCGAAGAAGCAGCGTAATTTGTC
The DNA here is from genome assembly GCA_038098605.1 of Gryllus longicercus. NCBI lineage: Eukaryota > Metazoa > Arthropoda > Insecta > Orthoptera > Gryllidae > Gryllus > Gryllus longicercus. Next base: position 1,073,279 of record JAZDUA010000200.1, on the reverse strand, counting down.
CACGTTGTTTTTAAAGGAAGGCGTAAGACGAATATATTTAAAGATTAATCACAAGATATTTGCTTCTCCGATTCCTGTATTCCCGCTTTGCTCCGTGTGAAAAGATGGCGAATCCTAAATACGCAGATCTTCCTGGCATTGTAAGTATACCAGCTGAATAATTTAATTCGGGATAATTTTAATCTAAATTGCTTGTCAGACAATGTGTAATGTTCTGTTTTTAATAGGCGTACGATCAGCCCGATGTATATGAAACAGAAGATCTTCCTGAAGCCGATCAAAACGCAGATTTTTATGAGGTTCGATAGTCATGTCTTTCTTGACATTATATGTGAATGGTTGTTAATATATTATTAACAGATTAGTGATGTAATGAAATGAGCATGATTGTTTCACTTGTATGGTTTATGATTCAGTTTCTTAATTATTTTGGAATTCTTGATAATTTTGACTCTAGGAAGAAACCGATTCCATTGAACGCCTACATATTAGTGCAAATGAAGCATTTGGAAGATTTAAAGGGAAGTCTTTAAATGCAGCCGGTGTGGATTTCTCTGATCGTATTACAAAATCAAGACGTTCTGGCTATGAAGTGCTGTAAGTATTTATACATATTATAACAGTATTTTCTAATAGGCTTAATCCTCTGAACATTGTGTTGTATTTCAGTAACTGGGAAATAGTTGGTGAAGGAGAGAAAGAAACACCTTTACAAAAGTATCAAAGATTGCAGATAGAAATTAAAGAGTTAGCTGATGAAGTCAACCAGTTGAAGGTATGTGGTGTGTTGTAATTTATTGGACTTCAAAAAAAGGAATGGGTATCCCTAGTTATTTTATGACATTAAATTACAAGTGGTAGCTAAATGAAAAGTAATTTATCATAACCATGTGAGCTTCTAGTAAAAAAAAAAAAAACTTGAGTTTTTTTGTAAATTTAAAAATGTGGGCTGTGCATGGTTTTCTTTGGTTGCAAATTGCTTAGAGGGACTGTGTAAATCAAAAAAAAAGATCATGTCGCATATGTGCAGCATTTGCCTTGACTCTTTTCAAAGGGGGAGGCATATTGAACAATGCTTCAGAAAATGTGTCAATTTAACTCCAATAGTTATAAGAACATCATTAACTTAGTCTTTCGAAATTAAAGTAAATGTTATTGTAAAGAAGGTGAAATATCCTGTATCTTAGTCCCAACAGATGTACTGGAATGGGGAGAGATGAAAGAAAGAATGTAAATTTTAGTGATCCATTGGCCAAAACACAAAAACAATTTCACATTTTTGTGAGGTCCGTAGGCTGCTGCTTCTCCTGCTTAACCTGTCATCATGAAAGGCAAAAAAAGAGTAGAATATTAATATTTTTTTGTATCTTACAGATAATATTTATGGTATAGAAGTTGGAAGTAAAAAGACTTCTCCAATCATTTCTTCCTGCCCCTTACTTCACAAATTCAGGGTAGCTTGCATTTTGCTTTGTACTCAAGGTATATTCATCTTAAATCCAGCAAGAAATTAATAATGATATATTAAAATTATGTTCTATTCTTTAAAAAACTTTGGTTTATATGGTAGATTTTAACATCCTTGATTTTACTGAAAGACAATATTTATTACTTTCTGAGAGACATTATAAAAGATGAAGAATCAGAGTAATGTTTAGTGGGTGGAAAAGTAATATTTTTTGGTATCATCTTAATAAGTGAAGTGCAGTCCATATTCAAAATCCTACATTTCAAATTACAAAATTTGGAATTTCTTTAAAATATTTATTTGATATAAAAACTTGCAATGAAGAATCATTTTTCTCACAATAAAACATGCTCTACATTTATGGGACTAATTACCTTAGCAGTTGATGCATCCAAACACTAATCTATCAATCAATCTAACAAATATTCAAAGATGTCTGTGATTAGAGGTGTCAGAAATCGTAGTGTGTACATAAAGCTAACTTGAAAGAAAATTGTATTCCTTGTAATTGCACTTGTTTTAAATTTGCTATATTTAAATATTTAGTGTCACATTACTTGAGCAAATTTTTCATTTAGACCTGGGTCTAAGCAACCAGGGCTTGACAGTAGATTTGGACAAAAAATGTGTCCATATGAGATCTACATATCAACATGCATTCAAGTCATTTGCTTTATCCCTTATTCAGACTGAGAGGAGTAATGCTGTACTTAATGGCATAATCATTGCAGTAGGAGTCACCAAAGAGCATTACGTTTCATGAGAACATAACAAAATGAATTATGATTTCAGTTTTAAATTTTATTATTTATTTTAATTCATTGCTCCATTATTCTTACTAGGAATAATAAAGTATAATGCTGAAATCACAGTTCATTTTTTAATTCAATCATACCCTTTTTCTTATTAAATGTGACTCACTTTAGGAATTCCTTCTGCAGTGTTTTGCCTACTGTTGTTGCCTTCTCTTCTCAGCCTGAAAGAGTGCCCTACAAATCATGTTGCTGTCTTGTCATCCTCTGTTTATTTTGTTCAATTTGCATATTCTCTTTATCGATAAATTGCCAGTAGATTGTAAAGGTTTTGTGTAGTCCTATTAATAGGGCTGGAAAAAAATTAAGATTATATTGATATAAAAAAATCAATTTAAATCAGGTTTATTTGATTTTTTTTAATTGTATGAGATGTTTTTAACTTAAACCAAAATCATTAAGTGATTTATTTATCCTTAATTATTTTAAAAGCAGAAAAATGTTTATTAAAACATCAGTATTTAAATTTATTATTTAATTGTTGTAATTTTATTTTAAAAAAATTAAGATCCTATATATTTGAGGGTCTGGTAAATTACCGATCTAACCCACAAAATCTTTAAATGTGATTTACTGATAGTTTTGTGCTTCGTAGTTCAAATAAGCTTGTGGCACAATCTGTTATGATTTGAAAAAAAGTCATTCTTTGTTATAAAAAAAGGACTTTTTTTTGTTCAATACCATCGAAAAGCACTTATTACAGTTGAAAACAACTGAATTCATTGAAAAACTTATAACAATGTTAGACAGTTTACGAAAAATATTAAATTCTACTAAATAGTTGTCCTATTATCAAAAAATATATGGTATAAAGATTGTTACTTGTGCACTTTCCCATTAACCCTTTAATGATCAGTGGGAAGTATGCTTCCCGCTTAAAATTGAATTTTATCAGTATACTTGTAAAGAAAATATTATTAAAAGTATAATATTATTAAAAGTAGTAAGTTTACCATTTCTTTAGTTTTAACAATATTAATTTTGTTTTTTAAATTATCTTTAAAATCATTTTCTATAAAATGTGGCTTTAGCTAACATTTTAGTACAAATCTAGAATTGTGGGCACTGTTGCGTTATTAGTTTTAATATTCAAAAAATTGAATGCTGGATAAAAGCTAATCAATCATCTTAAGTTTATTAGTATATACCTCTACTACATTTTTTTTTTTTTTTTTTTTTTTTCTTTCATTTCAAAATTTGTTCATTTTATTGTAATTTATATTGTATTTTCTCAAAAAAGATCAATTATGTGAAAAAAATTATAAGAAATGTAATATACACTTAACATCTTTGTAATGGATTTAAGTCTTTGTATCTGAGTAATTTTTGTTTTACAAATATTTAAAATACAAATATATTTTCAAATATTACAAATAATAAATATTGATTAAAATCATTGATTTTTTTGGAAAAACTTGCAAGAAAAATGAAAACTTTGAGTCTAATAAAGTGTTGTAAACATCACAGTTTGTGTCTTTGCTAAATTCAAAATGTTCAGAGGTTGTGTTGTTTATTGATTACACTCAGTTTATGTGCAAATAAACCTTCTTAATCTACCAATGTAATGGGATTGAATCATCCCAAAACATTACAGAGAAGTTATTGATACATTTTTTTATGTCATCCTACTTTTACGGTTCCATGCAGACACTCCAACAATAGTTCAATCTCATCTATTCTTTCTCATCCTCCAATCATTCCCATTGTCTTTTAGGTATTTTATTTGTTCACTTAGCAAAACTGAGACCTTCCAAATCCAGCAGAGCACCTCCTATTTTGTGTTTCAGATGGTTTTTAATTGGTAATATTGATATTGAAAATGATTTTCTCATACAATCGCAGAAAATTTAATATGTGGTCGGGTTGTTGGTGTGTGGTCTATGTAATTGGATTGTTGCAGGAAACAGGTGTGCCAGTAGGAGGAGACCAGCCCCCACCCGCTCAGCTGGCCCAACTGGTAGAGGCTGCCCAGCGACAGTTGGCAGAAGTGCACCTGGAAGAAGCATTAGGTTCAGAGCTATTGGCTGACTTGAAGGACCCAGAAGGGGCCCGTGTCATGTACGTTTCCATAATTCACTTTTAAATAGTTACACAAGGTTATCTTGTTTAGGCTTCTGAAAGTACACTTACCCATATATTGTCACTATACAAGTGAAAATCACTAAGTCTCTTTTGTATATTGTGTGTAATTGACATTCCTAAATCCCATATTTTTATTTCTTTTAATTGCTGAAATCGTAAGTTATGTAATGCTGCAGAAAATCTATTTCAAGACTTCAATGGAAATACGAGTTTTCAGGTCTCCCAAAATCGAAAGTTTTTTGTTTTTTCAAAATGCCCTTCTGTTCGTCTGTGAACTAGCACCCAACTATTTGTAGAGTTGTTATCAAAATGAATATTCCCCAACCATCCAAAGCCAAACCCCTGCAATACTGAAAATCGTTCTTTAAATTTTGGAGTTATTTCACAAGGCTTAAAGTTCGCTCTTTAAATTTCCTGTAAGAGTAGAGTGAAATATGTGTATAAAGAAATTTTTTGGACATTCCCAGTACACTTTGCTGATTTTCTTATTCTGTGATTTTTGCAACTCTGCAACTGGCAGGTATCACCCACATGGCATTGACAGTTTCATCCTATCAGGAGCTTAAACGTCACCATAGTGATGTCACAATTTCATACTATTAATTCTTTACTTAATGTCATGTACATTTTATTATTATTATTATTATTATTATTATTATTATTATTATTATTATTATTATTATTATTAGTGGTTTTCATGTAATATTAAAGGAAATATGGGCAATTTTAAAAACAGGATTCTCTCAAAAACAACTCCAAATTTTGCTTACAACTTTTTGTATAAATAGTACTCAATGCACCAAATAACATGAGAAATGCCATTCTGATGCATTCTTTAGATATTTCAAAAATGCCACCAATGTAATTTTTTTGAAATGTGTTTCACATTGTTAATATTTATTTTACAAGTGATCTTTTGTTGTACTCTTGTGATTTATTGTACAGGTGGTTCTTTAATTTATTGCTAATGCAGTTTTCTGTGAAAATGAGCTGAAAATTATGTTTTCAGTTACACTCAAATGACCTTTCCTCAAAAACGGCTCTATGAAAATTTGCATACAATACAAAAAGGCATTAATGGAGTTGAATTAAATTAAACTTTATGGAAAAAGAAAGCACGATTTATCTCCTACCTGTTGTATAGACAAATTTAATAGAAATAATTTCAACTTGATTCATCTCAAAACACAGTTTTTGATTTTGTGAATTTCACTTGTACACTGACCATTTGTTTCTACAGTCTATTAAACATAAACTCCAATACTCGACATTATACTTAATAATTCTAAAAACTGCACTGTTACAGTATTGTGTTTGTATATACTATACATAGTCTATACTATGTATATTATCTATGTATCTATACTATATATAAACATATCACCACCAAATGATATTAATATCATTTGAATTGTGAAAAGTAATGATTATTTGAACATCAGTTTATGACACATCAAAAAGTACAATTTAAATTGTAGTGCATCTAATGAAAAGAATTGGAAAAGATTCGATCCAACTCTAAATGTAGTACTCATTATTTCAAAATACTTAATAATTCAATTAAATTATATTACACATTCCATATGGATAAGAGTGTGGAGCCGAAAGCATAAACTAAAAAATATATGTGGGTTTACAGGCGACTTCTGACAGAGTTGGAAAGTTTACGGCAAGGATCCACTGACATCAAAGCAAAAGGGGATGCTCCATCTGGTCAACCTGCTGCAGGAGTTGTGTCTTATGAACTCCAGTTCCGACCTGAACAGTCTGAACTGTCACGGAGTAGTCGATTGGCGCAGTTGGAACAGAGGTTGCATTTTGCAGAAAGTGCTCTTGGTGCTACTCCAGAACGTATGGTAAGTGTGCAGTACTTCAAAAGAAAAATGACAATACGTATAAATTTTCTTTAAGTAAGTAAACATTAAGATGCGCAAGCTAAATTTTATAATGTAATATTATTGCTATTGCCTGTACTTGCTTTCTTCAACATTGTAATATTTAGTAAAGATTAAATTGTAATGTGAAGAAAATTATATTATTAGATTCAGTTTGGAGTTGCAAATATTTTCTTTTTTTGATATTTCTTTTTCGTATTCTCTGTAAGTGTTAATTAAATAATTTAGTTATACATCCATGATATTCATTGTGTGTGCAACAGGCATGTGATTTATACTATACTTCGCTTTTAAAAAAGTATGCCTTACAAATTTTGTATGAGAAATAGTGTTTGATTAGGTAATGATTATATTTTAAACTTCATTTGTTAATTGCTTATTCAAATAGACAATTTTAATTTTTTAAACAATGAGATTAGTCTTGAATTATTTATTTTTAAAACAATTGTATTGTTATCTGAAGTTATGTTGTGGTATTTGTGGTATATAAACCGTAGTTGGAGAAGAATTTTTAACCTTATGCCCTTAATTTCACTTAGTAAAGTGGGGTGAATTCAGTTCAGAAATCCCCTGCATCAAACTTTCATTTCTTTCTACAAGTATGTGATGGCTCATCAGTTGTGTATGAATTTATCATTAGGCCACATTATGTGTGGATCCACGTGACCGAGCTAGGCCATGCAGTCTGCTGGAAGCAGTGCAGCTGTTGAGTGCTAAAGTCAGTCTGTTGGACACTGCACATCTGGATCATGTAGAGGGCAGACTTATTGCTTTAGCTCAGAAGATGGACTCTATTGCCGACAAAAATTCCTCAACTGTAGAGGATGCTGAAAGGGACCAAAAAGTAATTATGTATTTTTATATTACAAAATGGAAAACTTTGTTTCTGCAATTTATTATTTTTGCAAAGTAAAAATAGTATTCAGTTTCAAACACCAATAACACTTTGTTCAAAATTACCATTTCCAGTTATATTTTCAGTGGTATTCTTCCAATATTTAAAAATTGGGTAAATGTTGACAAAAATTTCATTTTTGTAAGGTAATTGAACTGTATGACCTCATGAAGAAAAACAGTGAAGAAGTGGCTCAAATCTTACCAGAAACTTTGGATCGAATGCTTACATTACAGGCTCTCCATCAGCAAGGTGATATATATATATATTTTTTTTTTAAAATTCCTTTTATATTCTCTTACATTAATTATAATAGAATAAGTATTTAACTACTACATTAATGTTAAAAAAAATGTTTCAATTGCGTTGTTGTGTATTCTGAATTTATACTTTCAATTGATGATCACTTGTATGGTCATTGTAATAGTAAGGTTTATTTGAATAAATTGCTAATAGTTCATAATGATACATCTCAATTCTATTTGGTGCAGTAATATTTTTATGTTAATGTTCATGTTAATGATATTGATTTAAAGATCACAACTTGCATTTTCAAGAATTATCTCAGCAACTCATAGTAGTGACAAACAGCAGCAAGAGGTTGAATGTTTTTGCATTTTTTATTGTTAAAATCTATGCCTTGGATTCACCCCGCATCTGTGAATTAGCATTTCTATAATGTGAAAGAATATATTTATGTGGTGACAGAAAAAATTAGTTATCAATATGACAAGCTTTTGTGTAGTTTTAAATTTTGTGATTTAAACAATTTCCTTCTCCTTTTTGGTAGTTGTACAAAGTGTCTGACATATTATTCCTGCAAGTTAAGTTACTTTCCGTTTTAATGTAAAATTCCCTAAGATGTATTTGTGATTGAGAATGTCAGAGTACAAATGTTAGTTGAAGGCAAAGAGTTTAATTATGTTCTTTATTTTGCAGCTGCTGATTTTGGCAAGTCTCTCAGTCAATTGGAAGCTGTCCAACAGCAGATATCCGGATCGTTGCACAATAGTGAACAACTGCTCCAAGAGCAAAAAGATAGTTTTCTCAAGCAACTGGAGTTGCTTAAAAGTAATTTAGCTCGTTTAGATTCCCGTATCTCAGCTTTAGGTAAAAAATGACCTCAATAACAGCAGTTGGAGACAGTTGCTTGGTACATATTACACTGAATGCATTGTTCCATTGCCCTAACTGCACAAAGTAACCCATATCTCACAAAAAGGTGCTTTCCTCCAGTGTTATAGGTGTGAGAAATAAATTTTTGCACCTCTATTGCTTAAAGAATAAATTATTTGCATCCAGAATGTTAAATGTATTTTATATGAATAATCTGTTTCACCTGAATTACACACCTTGTAATCCTTGTCTTCAAAGAACTCTGATTTGTGACTTTGTGTCAATGTGTTTCTGCAGAAATGGAGGCAGTGTAAAAGATTTACTTTTTCTTATTGTTCATCTTGCTTTTCAGGTCTTAATGTATGTGTGTATGTGTGTATACACACACACACATATAGGTGTATTTGGATGGTAAATAGTGAAGAACGCTTTCTATTAGTGTGTATTTCTTGTGGATTTCAAGATGGGAGACAAAGATTAATTGGTGGACACTAACAGAAAGTGTTCTTTACTTTTTACCATCTAATAACATTGCTCTTGAGGACACATTGTATTTTTTAGGTGTTTTTAAAATGTTCAGTGATTTAACACAATTGAATAGTGCTGATTATTAACATTCAGCCTATCTTTCTATGCAATGTCAGATTTTTTCTCCAGTTTGAAAGGAAAAAAGTTTTTCATTTTATAAAAATGGAAGCAGCTTAAGGCAGAGTAAGAATTAATTCTTAATTAAGACAGATTTTTCTTCCAAAAGAATGTGAATTAGCGTAATAAATTCTAAATGTAATAGATGCAATTTCCACATTACTTTTTCTCCCTTTTCTTTCGCAGAACTTTGTTTCCCTTTGCATGTTAAACATGAAGCAGCACATTAAAATGTGTACATTGATGGTCAAACCACAATCTACCAACTATTTCTATGACACTCATACTGATACTTATATTCTAGCATTTCCTTGTGGAATGTTTCTACTTACACTATCATGTATTTAAAAATGAATGCTTGAAATGAATCTTCATGCACATTCTTGCTGTTCAGAATTTTTCATCAAATCATCCAAAATATTTTTGCAATTTTTGTTTGTCGTTCCACAGGAAATTGTGACAAATACTCTTCTGTCTTCCTTTCTATAAAAGTTGTATGATATCAAAATGTGATCCTTAGAGATGGGCCAGTTGCATGCAAGTTATAAAGAAATATCTTGATACCATCAGATTTTGTGCAGGTGACTGTTTAGCACAGGATGTAACTGTGAGGGTTGTATTTTAATTTCTATATACCTAGATTTGGCATGATATAATATTAAGTTGTCCCTTTTCAAGTCTGGTGGTTTTACTTTTTACTTATCCACCAAATAGTGGTTTCAGAATTTACTCATGGTTTAGAACAAGTGCTATCCTTCATTTCAGTTCAAATAAAAATAATGTTTTGCATATTAATTTACCTCTGGGCCAGCTGTCAGTAACATAATAAAGAAGAAAAAATCCAGTGTATGTTAGTCATATTCATTAATTCAAGTGATTTAAAAGGACCATTAATTTTTGATATCAAATGGCAGAGAGTTCTTAATGTTTATCTCAACAGTTAAATGAAATTATTTCTGAATGGTGTTGATTCATTAACCTTGAAAGATGATATTAATATTCAATTTCCTTGAACTTTACTTATTAACTTTGCTTTGATTGTATCTATACCCCATAAAAGTTTTTATTATTTTGCATCTGTCTGAATAATAAAGAAAAATCTGATATTTAAGAGAAACTGTTAAGATTTCCATTATGAATGAAAACACTGTTGAGACCCAGAGTTATTTTTATTATTATTTGTACATTAATTTCATTTTTAAATGTTTAAATAAAAGTAAAGTATTTATTTAAAACAGAACACAAAGAAACAACATACATTATATTTATCTTGTATGTCATTTTAAATAATAAAATAGTAATAAAATTTAATATTTCCATTTCTGAGTCAGTTTGGTCTTTAATTGTATTTAAATTTTGCAGCAGTTTGCAAATTCTTTAAGTGGATAATAATGTCATCAAGTCAAGAAATAAAAAGAAGTGCATATGATTTGGATATTAATTCCTAATAATGCTCTTTTAATATGGATCATGGAAAGCTACTTCATTGTCTAAATTGTATTTGCTAAAATGCAACCAAGAAAAAGTAATTATAGCAAGACAAGTTTAAATCGCTCCAAGAAAGTGTAATAAGTAAAGTTTAAATCACTCCATTAGAAAAGCATATTAATGTTCACCTGTGTAATGCAAACAACTGAAGCTTTGATCCATATGATATGCATTACTTTTATCTTGCATTTTGTTTTTGAAATATTGCATTTTTTTTTATATCCATTAAGTACATCAGTTGACAGAAGTTCCTGATTTATAAATGAAAAGGCAAATGGAAAATGAAACAGTAAAATTTCAAAGTAAACAGATGTCTACTCTTGGGTGACTTTAATCTTTCAGATAATATTTGACCAAAATCTTAAGTTTGGGTGACCAATATTTCTCCAAAATATTAGGTTTTACCTCACACAAGAAGATGCATTTGCAAAACTTGTATAGATAAGTACGGAAGAACTCGATAAAAAATATAAGTGAATAAGAAAGTGAAAAGTACCCCCAAACCAAATCATTAATGGCAATACTCGTATGAAAGAAAACAAAAAGTGTTGTATTTCCCGCAAAAAATCAGCATCCTAGGGCAATCTGTTGCAGGGATACATAGAAAAAAGGGTTTTACTTTTTTCCCCCCTCAGTTTTATTGTATGTATTAGGCTGCAAAAAATTGCAGAGACAAGGAAAAATAGTTCAAATCAAATGTATTTTTGTCAACCCATTTTGGCACCAAATTAAAAAGAAAATATTATTTTCAAAATTGACTGTCTCAGTTTTCCCTCTAGAACATGTCTCAACATTTTATAACAAATATTTTTTCAGATTTTAAACAATGCAAATGAAAACAAACAAAAATTAATACCATTTTATCAGTTTTAAAATTTGAAAATCACACCAAAATGTGATAGGAAAAATCTTTCACCAATGTTTAAACAATTAATATTTAAATTATTGAAAAGTCTCATTTCCCAACTTCGTGCAGTCAAGGGTTTTGTTTTTATGTGGAACGTATTTATATTATCGTTATAAAATCTTCAACCCCCTTTTGTTTTTAGATGTGTGTATTGTTTCTAATGTAAATCAAATTACTCAGTTGACAATCTTTTTTTTTTACTATTTAAATTTGGTGCCAAATATATCTTTAAATTAAACAATTTTTTACCACTTGTTACATGCAATAGAAGCTGAGAAAAAAGTAAAAAATGAAAAACGGGTTTCTCATTGTCTCTGCAACAGATCTTTTTTTTTTTTATTCTCTTTCATGTGAGCATCACAATTATCGATTTGGTTTGGGGGCACTTTTCATCTTATTTGGCTATATCCTTTGCAAAAATTATATATACTTAATATTATAAACTTTTTTCAAAATTGTAATTATTTAGCAGATTATTCTATCACGTAAATACAATTTTGATGTATATTCTATTGTCAAAATTACTCATGTCCTTTTAATCATTAATGAGTCTTAAATTGCTAATGGCAAGGTTGGAAAAAATGTAAACCATTTGCTCTGTGTAGGTTTTATTAAGGACTTTTTCTTTTTAAGTTTTTTTTTTTTTTTTTTTTTAATCCATTTTAAGATTTCATACTTAGTCATAATTGGTAAAAATTTTTGTTAATGTTATCATGTTTGAGTAAGAATGCAAACAAAATGCAACATGTAGCAAAGTTGCAAAACAAGTATGTATTTTAGTGTGAGGTTATTTTATATTCGTATTATCTTTGTATCTGATTGTACGATTGATTGGTAAGAATTGGTACGAACCTACATGGTCAGTTTGCAAGGAGTTTCCATTTCAGATATCTCCCATATTAGAGCTCTACTACAGCTAGAAGGCTTTCAACTCCCAACGTGTGTTGTAGCATGTTTAATGGCAGAGGAAAGGAAAGGAAGATAGCTTGTGGTCCATGACCCATTTGTTAGGGTACTCCCCCAGAATATGCCTGAAAGTGACTGGAGAAACCAGAGAGAATTATCAATCAGAGCAGAATTCTTCTCCAGAGACGGAATCTGAACCATCTATAAAGCTTAGGTTGAAAATTCACTACTGGTGGTACTCAAACTTCCCGTTCAGAGTTGCTACTAAGATAATGGTAATTCTTATTCTGAGCTAACTCAACTGGTTGTGCTTGGATGTTTGTTGTGAAGAAATTTGAGAAGTCAGAACTAACTCGTAAGTTTGTTTTTCATTATTTGTCTGATCTTTCATACTAGTTTGTAGTGATTAAATTTTATTTTTAAAGAATATTCTGATACATGAAATTATAAGTTTAGGATATTTGATTTGGAATTACGTAGAAATTCATTAGAACAATTCAATTTTTTTCTGTTCCTTTTTAAAGTAGGTATTTTTGTGGAAGCTAGAGAAAATTTAGCCAACCCTGACTATTGGAAATAATAATCTTGATCATTTTGTATCTTGTATTATTCTTACAGGGCTTAATCCCTAAATCAAATTTGATACATGGGCATCAACTGAAAATTCATACAACTGAATGATGTTCACACTAGACATTGCAGTGCACGATTGCAACCGCAATTGTAACATTTGTGGAGTAAGTCACAAATCCCAGCAGATGCAAGTAAATAATTGGATTGACGAAAGTTGCTTTAATGTCACAAATTTAGAAGCCAGCCAACTTCATAGGATTTCCTGTCAACCCGAGGCTGTGACCAGAGCAGCACAGACAACATGAAATGCTTCACTCACTCTCCAACTATTCCCGTTGCCAAAAGAAGGCTATCAAGTGATCTTCATCTTTTCAGAACATTACTCAAGCGTATATTTCCCAAACTGGTAGGTACAGTAGTTCAAAAGAAGCTGTACCAAAGCAGGACAGTGCTGTCAGTGAGTATCATCAGTTTTTAATGTAGCAAACAAATATTTATAAACTTAGTCAAGTACATTTGAAACAGTCCAATAGAGCAGATTCAGGTACAATTAACGATGGATAATTGAAAGGGAAATATAAAAATTCTTAATAATTTTCACAAAAGTTCAACATTCAGATTAAAGAAATTTAAAGTTTTTGAAAACAATATTTTTGAATTCAAGCCCTGACAGAAGTAAAACTGGAAAGATAGAAAATCAGGTACCTTTAATTTTCACTATTTAGGATTATTTTCAGAGAATTACATGAAACTTCTTCTAAGCTCTCATGCCTAAGAAATTCTGAGTTCAGTTCCTTTTATATAATTTATCATACTATTTTCCAAAACGGTTTTGAACACAGTTCTTCAAGAGTCAAAGAAGTAATTTCATAAATTAATGTGGCCCTAATTCCCACTGGGGGAGACACTTTTGCCTTCCATGGTGGATGCAACTGTGGTATATCTATCCTATCAACGCCTCACTATTTTAAAAATCTTTACTCATAATATTTTCAGAAAATAGTTCACTCAAATACTGCATGTGTGCAAGACATCCGGAGTAGTAAAAGTCTGTTTCTCTTTGTGTACTGGCTGCAGTGAAGGCAATTTTGCAGGAAAGGGCTTATTGGAAGAGTTTGCCCTTCACAGTGGCAGAGACAGCAGTGGCAAAGGTACAACATAAATGTCAACAAGAACACATGAGATTAAAATGACAAAGTTAGTACATATGTGCACAAAATCAAATCTTATAACAGTAGTTCCTAGCGCAACCCCTTTTATACTTTAATGCGCTTCACTGTGATAGTCATGAGTGATAAGTGAGAGAAGTCATTATAAACATTTTTTATAACTTTTTAAAAACTTTTAGAGAAATTAATTTGTATTCAAAATGACTGAATCCACATCTAAACAGAAATACCAGCAATACAGTAGTATTTGAAATATGGACTTGCATACTATCCTATTATGTAGAGTTAATTGACAAAGAAAAGTTTTTCAAAACACATTTATGAAACCACCTAGGCTACAACATTTAAGCAATATTCAGACTGGTAAAAATGATATATTCTATTCTGTAGGACTGGAAAAGCAACATTTAAAACTGCCACCTGTATGAAACCTCTTAGCATTGTCTTGTAAACAAGATTGTGATTAACTATGAGCTTCATATGTTAATTGCAAAAGCACAAACCACATGCAATTGGCAAATTAATTTTGCTGATAGTCTAATATTAAAAAACAGAATTCTGTACAGAAAATTTTCACTGCATTTCCTTCATCCTATATGACTGAGCTTGGATGCAGTGTATTGGGGAATTTGCTGTAAGAATAGCCTTAACTACTTAAGAAAGCAATCTGCAACTGAAGAAGTTGCAATTAACAAATTTTAAAACTTCATCAGCCTCAACCATTTCATTAATTTTTTCCTTCATTTTTATTTAATTTTTAAAATTCTTTTGCTCATTTGGTTTCATTGATTTCTTCCTTAATAAACACGAAATAAAGTACAAAAAGTCAACAAAATTTTGATATTTCATAAAATGAATTGTAATAGACTTCCGGGTGCCAAATTTCATTTTCCTGCTATAGGGCAATGATCCAGAAAAGGTTGTGAATCTATCTAGCTAATACAAAAAGCTTAAGCGTTCATAAATAGTATAATTGCAAGAGTGGAATGAATCAAGCCACAGACACAATCTGTGAAGGGGGGGGGGGGGGGGCGCTGCACCTTGTTTTTCATACATTAGAGATAAGTGAAATTTCATTGAAAGTAAATTCTTGCAAATTAAGCAATGTACATCAAATGTTTCTTGAAAATCTGAGCCATGTACATTGAACGGTATCTGTTGAACCTCACATGCTACGCACACATTGTATAGACAAGGAGCTAGTCATGTTCGCAACTAAACAAAACTTTATACTTCCTTGCACAATATAAATACTAGTTAATGATATGCAAACCAGCTGTACATGAAAGAATAAAATCAGAGGGATAAAAGGGTTAAAGATTAGGGAGGAGTTGCCCTAAACCAGTGTTATACACACACCTACCCAGGAGGTGCAGAAACTCATTTTCAGCCATGGCAATCAAAAACATGAATTACAGAACAATATGCATCTTGCCTTTTGTGCCTCAGTGCTGAGATTCATTGAACTGACACCTAACACCTATCCAACAAGTCTTCCGAACCATCAGTATTTTCTTTTTGGTTTTCATTTTATCAATTACAACAGTGAATTGTGCAAGTCACCATTAAAAAATATACAGGATGGCCTTTCAGAAAAAAAGATAGTTACTAACAATTTACTTTTAATGATGAAAAATTACAAAAACCACTGCCCTAAACAAATGCACAAAGTTCACATTCATGTCTCACTACATAGACTATGCCATGCAAAATCACTTCACTTCCATCCATAATTTACTAGATCAGCTTGCACGTTTTTTAAAGTTTTGTTTCACCTAACCTTAAATACTCAATTTAACACTAGCTGCCCATTCACAATGAAACAATTCCTATTTTCCCTAGCTTAATTCCACTTGATATCATTGACTTCAGCAAGGGAATCAAACCCAATGGGTATGGAAACACAAATGAAAACATAAAAGCGAGTTCAAGGTTTATTGAACGTTTTATAACATACAAACGCAGCTTAGAATCTCAGTTTCTGGAAAAACCATTTGTTCTTCCCTGCCTTATACCTGGAAAGAAAAAAATAATTAGATATATAAAAAACATTTCTAATAACACAATACATCAATAGAAAATCATCTCTTGCCTTTCTTCAAATTTGACTTTGGCCTGGAATCTCGCCTTTTTCCTCTTCATAGGATCCTTAAGGTCCTTGACACTAGTCTTCTCAAGCGTAATGTCTACAGTGTAACGGGTTGGCATTAAGTGATTGTAGTTTAATACCTGTCAAAAGAAGTTTTCATAATTAAAACACAACTCATTACTTTCTTCAAAGATCAAGTATTAGCCTTACTCGATACCATGGCAAAATAGGAAATGTGAAGTCATCTCCACACATGCACACCCTAGGATAGTTAACAAACATTGCTATACAAAGATATTTTAGTTCAACAATTTTTCCACACCAATTGTGAAATAACTGATGTAGAAAAATTTGCAATACTAAGTTTTACTGGATATTAAGACTTTCAAAGCTTCATTTCCTACTTAAAATTGGGCACGGATGTGTAATAAGTAATGTTATAGCAAAGCTAAATGAACCATAAGAAAACCCCGAAATTAAATTTATTAACTACTAGTAATCCAAAATAACTATTAGCCATATGCCAACTACATTCTAACTTTAAACTAGTTTCCTCAATGTGCAATAACCACACAATATTATACTCTTAAGCAGTGATTTCTTGTATCCATTTAATGTTCAACCAAGACAATTATTCTAACATATATTCACAATTAAATACAATACTCCATGATATTTGCTACATCAGCTTATGTTACTTAAATCTTAGTTGGAATAGAAGTAACTGGGCTTCTCATTATCAAAATAAATTACTTTTGAGAGAATAACTCACCTTAACAAAAGGCTTAATCTTAGATCTTTTATGTATTTTCGCTTTCCCCATTCTTTTGCATACTTTGCGGGGATAACGATCAATTCCTGCAACCAGAGCATGACCGTACTCCTTGTCAGAGGTTCCTTCATCAAAATTTTTAATAACGATAGCTTTTTTGCCAGCGTACCGGCCACTAAGGACCAGCACTACTTTGCCAGCTTTCATAATCTTCCCCATTTTTAACCCTGTAAAAAAAAGGCAGATCACTTACACACAAAACACTTGAACACGATTACACGAAGAACTAATATGTTAATATAACACTCATTAGCACAATAATATGTTTGTCTTCATTCATACGTTTCGTCAAATACGCAGTTTACCACCTATCTTCGACAAAGCATGGGTCTACTACACTTTATAACGGTACGTGCCAAAGATTTGCGAGAGTGAAAACTTGTTTTATATCACTGAATTCTCAATTGTACACTTAACAAAATTGTTTAGAACATCACAAATACAAAATAAGATATGATGTTTACCGATTTATTTTATCACACTACAGATGATCCACGACTCCCACAACATTCAACACCTTGGCCGGAAAAGGAAGCTCTCAGAACTCTCTACAGTACATTCATGGAAAGTCTATATCACTACTTCTAAATTTTACTATAGGAAGCGCTGTACTGACCAAGAGAGAGGGGCGTCATGAGGGCGAAAGTCGAAATAACATTTCACTGGTTCAAATACAGCAATAAATTAAATTGTAAAAATATATTCTTATATATATTCGGGATAGCATAGTGGATGGAATTTATAATAACTTATTATAAAATTTAAATGAGGGGGTTTTGTTGGCAACTTGCCGGGTCCGCCAACTTCTGAAATGAAGAGCAGTTGAATCAGACCCGCGATTTTCAATTTGACGGATATTCGAAATGCATCTTGTAGAGTAGTGCTGATATTTCGTACGATTTTCCTTCTTTTTTATCTCAGGAATTAGTATTTTATTTTACTTGCGAGATTATTTTGCTACAATATGTACTTACAAAATGAATTCAAAAGTATATTTTTTACCAATTATATTTTAATGCAAATATTTGTTTACATAACAAATATTAATGTGTCTGATATACTTAACTTAAAGAAAGCCTAAGAAAAGCCTCAGATCTTCAGAATAGTTATTTATGATATGGATAGTAGAACTAGTTTTCATTTTGCCATTAGGTAAGGTTGCCACAGGCTGATACGTATTGCTGCAATTCTATGAGAAAAATAAAATATCTTTTACCACATGTGTCATACGACAGTCTTAGTGACTTACATTTTAATTTTATTTAAGTACACAAATCACTCAATTGAGTACTGTGATACATTAAGGTCCATAGTAGATGATGTTGTCAGACAAAAATATTTTGCTTCTTTTGTAGCATTCACAGCTTTATCTGAACATTTGTGAATTATATGACTTTAGAACTAGTGCTAAAAATTGTGCTTTTATCATAATGTGCATGCCCTAAAATGAACTGCTTTTATTAATGACTATTTTAAAAATACAATTATTTCTATCATCATGCCTGAGACATCACGAAATTATTGAAATACACTCACTACGTGTAGTTAATTACTTTAGTATGTCATATATACTTATTACAGTTGCAAAAGACTTAAATAAATAAGATTTTTTAATGCATAAGTACTCTATTTAATAAATAAAACTATTTTTCAGTTCTATTTTTTTTATTTATTTTAGTTGTTTTTTTTAATTCATTTATTTATTCATTTTTAATTTTATTTAGATAAGTTCTGAATGATCATTCTGTCCTTAACACAATCATTTATGTTTCAAATATGTAAATATATTTTTGTACATGTCTCTTAGTAAATCCTACATTCTTCCATTTCTTTTAAATGAATACTTACAACCAAAAAATTCAAAGTCTCGTCTTAATGTCTTCAAATAGGCCTTAAATAAACGTCCCTGAAGACAATAAGTAACAAAACAAAATAACTTCATAATTTATATTATCATATTAATGAGATGTATGTTTTTAAACAACTACAGAACTTTAATTTGAACACTTGTGTAAAAAGTAATAGTAGTAATATGTCAGTAGGTATTTGAATAAGAGTATGTCTTATTGGCAAATGTATCCTGTGTAAAATTATATCAATATCTGTTACAGTGCATTTTCTCGTTCAGATCTATTTTAGAGTGACCAACTGATTCCTCTGTTTATGTGTAAATCTGTGAATGGAATCAACATCAATATGAAAATATATCTCTACATAATGATACTTCACAAATTGTAAGATAAATTTTGATAAGTAAGTAACAAACTAAGACTTTTATTTAGATAAGTTCTGAATGATCATTCTGTCCTTAACACAATCATTTATGTTTCAAATATGTAAATATATTTTTGTACATGTCTCTTAGTAAATCCTACATTCTTCCATTTCTTTTAAATGAATACTTACAACCAAAAAATTCAAAGTCTCGTCTTAATGTCTTCAAATAGGCCTTAAATAAACGTCCCTGAAGACAATAAGTAACAAAACAAAATAACTTCATAATTTATATTATCATATTAATGAGATGTATGTTTTTAAACAACTACAGAACTTTAATTTGAACACTTGTGTAAAAAGTAATAGTAGTAATATGTCAGTAGGTATTTGAATAAGAGTATGTCTTATTGGCAAATGTATCCTGTGTAAAATTATATCAATATCTGTTACAGTGCATTTTCTCGTTCAGATCTATTTTAGAGTGACCAACTGATTCCTCTGTTTATGTGTAAATCTGTGAATGGAATCAACATCAATATGAAAATATATCTCTACATAATGATACTTCACAAATTGTAAGATAAATTTTGATAAGTAAGTAACAAACTAAGATTTCCAAAAATGCCACCAGATACCATGGAACAAATCCAAGAAAAAGTAATATGTATTTGATGACTCAAAGTCATAGGTAATATCTATGTTTCAGATAATTTCATTGTAACAGGAGAGGTTTCAAGCAACTTAGTCTTCTAAAACGTTCTATATTTGCTGCCAACTCACTTTCAGACTCTGATACAATTTGTATGTTCATTTTTTAATAAAATTAATATAACATACAATAATAAATGAGCAAATACTGCTATGAACATATTTGGTGAAAAGGCATTTTAATATTACACATTTCCAGCGAGTCTTCTCACATAATGTTCATTCAAATGAATGTCCATTGTTTACATTTGTGTACTATAAAAGTTTTTAGTGCCAATTTCATTGAATAAAAATAACTAACTTTATGAATATTATAATACATTTAAGGCATAATTTCCCTTATTTTTCATTTCCTTTTTTACACAAAAAAAAGAATTACATGTCCAAAATGCATCTGCTTGCTTAACAAAGGCATGTAATAATTATATTCATTTCAAATTTTCAAGGGTTTAATATGTTAGTTATGTCTCTTGACAGTGGTCAGACAACCCCCTTTCTCTCAAACAATATCAAGCCTAAGTTAAGCCTTAATTACTTTGAACATGATCCCACATAACTACAAATTAATTTGTATATATCTTGTCACTTTCCATATATACAGTAGACTAATACTATAACATTATATAACATTTAATACAAATTTTGTCATAATCATAAATTACAATGGTGCACTTAAACAAGATGTGTTAGGTTGGATTTCTGAAAACTATACTTAAATTGATTTAAATATTACCATAATAATGAAAAATAGTACTTTATTATTCAAAAGACATTTTATTTACCATTGAAAAGATTTTTAGCTATTGAGGTGATTTAAGCTTACAATTCTAGTATTCGTAAGGGAATAAAACTTTATTTTCAATTCCATATGTCCTTTTAGTCAATACAGTTGTAATTATGGTGGAGGCTAATTTTTTAAAAAATGTCGAAGCTTTTTTCATCGTGGAAAATAAATCATTATTTAGTAATTTTAATAATTTCATTGCCAAGGAGATATTTCATAAATTAACATACTGTTAAGTGCATAAATTGTGTAAGCAGGGAATTTTTTTCTTCCCAAGGAAGGCAAGGGAATATCCTTTTTCCTAAAAGTAGTATAGACAAATTTACATAAAGCTGCAAAAAATGAGTACATTTCATGTAATATTGAGTGAAATGGAGACTTTTTGTAAACACGTGAGCAAGACTTTCTTAAAAAAGCTAAATTATTTCTCTACATTTTTTGCTTAATTATAACAAAATTATCTTGATAATATTGTGAAAATATCTTGATAATATTGGCATATGTCCTGTTTCCATTTAAACCTCTGTTCTTTTGAAAATTGTTGTTGTTGATGTATCCAGTGATGGCTGAAATGTTAGTAGGATAGAAGTTGCAATATTGCAACATTACAAAACCATAACAAATAGTATGAGAAAGTGTGTCCTGTAGTAGCATTATTAGTTTTATTTACTATTGAATAAAAATAATATTTATATTGTCAAGAACAATGAAACAAACAGTGCAAATGAAAAGGATTGTTAGAATATTAGTTATAGACTAATATTGTTGCATAGGCATCTTAACACTTAGGATATTGAGTATTTTTTCCAATGTGTATTTTCCCTAAAGAATATTTATGCTTAAAAATCATTAAATTAAATGGACTGAAAACTCATGAGAAAAATTTCCCAAAGAATTTCTCTTAGTCCTTATCAATTGGTGTTCGACAATTTTTACAGTAGCTGGAAATTAATCCAATAGTACTTAACTGATAATCAAATTAATAAGAAACGAACAACAAAAGGAAAATGTAAAAATCAAAGTAGTATTATTGTCACAGAAAATGTTTTGTAAATAATGGAATACATTTTTGAAGGCGCTAGTGAAATATTTTGTGTGACCATTAGAACAGAATCCTTTTCATGACACAGTAAAGAAAAGAGTCCAATAGAATAAAATTATAATAGAATAGAATAGAATTGAGAGTTTTGGAAAAGTGGAGAGGTGAAAAAAAACAACAACTATTTTGTTAGAGCCCATGTCACAGCCCATCAGATATTTTCAGATATTTTGAAAAACTATTTCATTGAAATGCAAAAAAAAAAAATGGTGTTCGACAATTAAAAAAAAACAACAAAAAAAACACAATTTTAACATTGGTTATGGCTATAAGATATTCAATGGTTAATTTCTACAAAATGTTTTCAAAATTCTTAAGGAATACAATGCATTTGATTCTTCAAATAAAATCCCTTTAATCATACCAAATAATACATAGTGTCTGACTTTCTGTCTTTGGCTTAATATCAACAACTACTGTTGATAAAACTGTTACAAAGCCATAATGTTTAATCCTTTATATTCATTTTCTATCACTGTGGTGTATAAATCAATCACAGATTTTGAAGTAATTGCAGAAAAGTCTCCAAATTTTTGTCAGAATTACTTCTTTACATTGACAATAACACAAAGTATTTAATTTGTTGTGCAAAAGAAACAGTATTAAAAGAATATAATATTAAACATCAAATAATAATATATCATGAAGAATTTCAATTATTAGGAGAATTTCAATTATTACGAGAATTTCAATTATTAGAGAAAACTCTGAAAGGAACGATGAGATAAAGTTTGGAGGATAAAAGATAATTCAAAATGATTCTTAATGCAAATGTAATTGAATCCTAAATTGATGTCAATTAAAGAATGTAATACACAAGTGCAGAGAAATTCTGCAATTCTTGCAGAGAAAAATCTTTTAAATTTTAAAATTTTTAATCTCTCTGTTTTAAAATGTTTCCTTCTTTCTTGCTCACATTGCATTAACACTTGTTTAAGAATATTGTATTTAAGAAGAGAAGATACTTTAAGAAAACCAAACCTATATGCATTTACACAATCACAGAATATCACAAATTAAGTAGGTAGTAAGGTAGTACTTCATTTAATAATATGAAAAACTTAATTATTACAACCCAATACAACTGAACTTAATGCACACAAATTAGACTGATATTGTTTGAATGAAAAGGCTAGTAAAATTAATATTAAATAAATTAGTCATAAATATAATTAATGTTCCTTCAATTAAATAAATATTAAAAAATATAATGCAATAATTTCCCAAATTCAAAGAAACAGAAATAAAAACAAAAACAAAGAAAATATTTTCCCTAATAATATTCCCAAAAATTCACAATATGAAATTAACGAAATACTTAATTTCAAACAACAAAATTGATCTCCTTATTTTACAAGTGAAATTGTGTTAAATTACCATTCTATTCCAGTGTAAGCCGGCAAATAAGAACAGAAAGGGTTTGTTCATCATTGCAATAAATCTTTAGAGGAGAGATGGAGAATCATTAGGGGATACATTACATTTCTGATGTAAAATATGAGAATGAAATCAATATTGTAAGACTATTCATAAATAAAATAAATAATCATAAACATTAATTGACCGATCAATAGTTTAAGAGGTCAATATTTTATTACACAGTATTATCGTTTCAATTGATTTTCCATTATTAAAAGAATGTAAAAACAACTACACAACTTGCATAAACATAAATGAGATATATGTTTTGAACTGCCTTTGATTTTATTATCATGGAAGAACATTATTATTATATGAATATCATTGAAGAAGAAATTTATAGATTAGTATATATATATATATATATATATATATATATATATATATATATATATATATATATATATATATATATACTAAAACCCTAAAAACCTCCATTTCCGTAACCGAAGTGCCTTGCAAAGTATCGCGTCTGAGCATAACTTCTTGCCAGGCAGGTTTTTAGATCTTCGATCTATTCTTCCCACAATACTCATACGGCTGTTTCTTTCTTGTTCATTTCTGTAATCATTTGTGAAATGATATCCCATTTGTCTTTTAACATTTCTGGTATTAAATTTTCAGGTGTGAACTCTTTGCCTATGGCTGTAGTCATCGTTTCTCTCTCTTGCGAGAAAGCTATGCAATCGAATATGACATGTTCTGCGTTGTCCTTTTCTTTACAGGGGTCACAGTTTTTATTGTCAATCTTCAACCGATGAAGATAGCTCTTGAAACATTCATGACCTGAGAGCGCTTGAGTAGAAATCCGTCTCTTCATGATTTCTCTCCATCCACTCCTTTAGGTTATTTATGAGCCTATGGGTTCACCTGCCGGTTATCTCCTCATTCAATCGGTGACACATGACTATTGCCGCTGACACATTTCTTTCCTTGCTCCTTTCTTCACCGATTCCTTTTCTTGGTTTCTTCTTTGTGGATCTATATATTTTAGTTTATTGTAGACATTTGACTGCTCTCTGACTAGGTTATAGGTAGCATGTTGGCGAAGACCACAACCGCTCTTTCTGACTTTTATATGCTGAGATGGACCTCTCTTTCCACTGACAACAGTTATCTCCTGTGCCTTTTCATGTCCATAGCCTCCGCCCATACCGGGACAGCGTAGAAGAATTTGGTCAGGACTGCGCTTGCTGCAATTCCCTTTTTCTGTTTTGGCCCGTAGATATTTGGCATTATCCTCGTGAGATTTGCCCCTAGCTCAAATCAAGTTCCTTTCAGAGCTACTTTTCCACGTGTGGTCCAAACTTATATATATATATATATATATATATATATATATATATATATATATATATATATATATATATATATATATATACATAGACACACCACTCCGAGGTAGGTGAGGTGTTTTCCTCAGCCGATCTCCTGCCCCCCAACTTGGAGTCTTGGTTTCCTAGATCTTTTTGTCACAAGTATTGCTTCAGAACTGCCATGTCTAAACTCATTTTATCCAACCATCTTTTAACTCTGTACAATGTTTCATTTGTTCCCATTTTGAGGATATCTTCATTTTCTGCTACTACGATTAACGCAGCGTCGTCTGCAAATCCTATTATTTTAGCTTCTGTATGCAATATGATCTTCAGAAGATCGTCATACACCAGGTTCCATAAAAAGGGTCCGAGGCAGGATCTTTAAGGAGCTCCGCCAGTAATTTCTTCCTTTATTGTCCAACCATCTCCATTACCGATTATCATTCTGTCCTTCAGTCAGCCTGCGATAAAGTTCCTAAAATATTCAGCTATGTTCTTCCTTTCGAGGGCTACTTGAACATCATCCCACTTCAATGGGTTGAAGACATTTCTTATATCAATTGTAATGAGAACACAAAAGCCTTTTTTCTTGCCAGTGCCTTCTCTTGCTGTTTTAGCCCATCCTATTGTTTTCATAATGGCGTCCACCGTTGATCTTCCTTTCCGGAATCCATATTGGCTATCCGCTAGGCTGTTTATTCCATCCATATGCTTCTGGAGGCCCTGAAGTACTAGTCCTTCTAAGAGCTCCCCCGTTGTGTATAGTGGACATATGGGTCTACAGAATGAGACCTGTTCTAGCGTTTTTCTCCCTTTCAAGAGAGAGTTAAGTTCTGCCTCTTCCAGTCTCTTACAAAGCGTCCCTGCGTCATGCGCTTATTGAAGACGTCTAATAAAAGGTCTGGATGTTCTTCTATGACCACCTTTAATGCTTCATTTGGTCCATCAAGTCCTGCGAATTTTTCAGTTTTCAGGCGTTTTCCTACCTTCTGAAGTTCTGAATTTCTCCAATTCTTCTGTTTTATCATCCCGTTAGTTTTCCCATTTGATTGGCGGTATATTGGGGAATAATTCCTTTATTATCTCCCGGACCCATGCTTTGTCATTGAGTCCTGAGACGCTTATCCTCGTTTTTAACTTTATTACAATTTCGTAGGCTTGACCCAATGGGTCATTTTCTACTTCCTATAGCAGGGTTTTGAAGCATTTTTGCTTGTTTTCCTAATTTATCTGCTCAGTTATTTCCTCTTTTCCTTATATTTATTTTGGAGGAGGCAGTTGCCGCATGATCGTGTACTTTTTCCTCTGGCTCGTGCGCATGCCTTCCCTTTTTCTGTTATGCTATTTCTTGTTCCACTAGTATTTTGGTTCTCCTCTTCCATTGTTTATTTTCCTCTTGGGCATCGAGGCATTGCAAGCCTGCACGATCAGTTTCCTGACATCTTTCGCTGCTCTCTCCGGTGATGACGGGTGTGTTTCCCATCCCAGTTCCTGAATGAGCCAGGATTCCTCCAATGGGTTTTTTAATGTGTCTCTATTTAGTTTCCTTGTGTTCATTTTTTTTCTTCCCGAAGTCTGGCTTTTGTCCCTTCTTGGTAGCCACCGAGAATTTGATGTGGTCACTCAGTCTCCATATCCAACACTCTCCGATCCAAAATACGCCCCGCGAGCTTTACCGAGCTCGTAGTTATGTCCAGGAATGAGAAGTCATTTCCACAATGGAAAGTATGCTTACTCCCCGTATTGATCATAATCAACTTGTTTCTGGCAGCAAAGTCACAGACTATATTTCCTCTTCTGTCTGCTCTCGACTCCCCCCATTCCGGAGATTTACTATTAAAATCTATGATCTCTTCCTCTTTTGCCGTCTTCAGACTTAAATCAAGCTGTTCATGTTCTCTTCAAAATTTTCTATACTGTAATTTGGAGAGAATTGTTGTTGTTGTTGTTGTTATTATTATTGTTATTATTATTATTATTATTATTATTATTATTATTATTATTATTATTATTATTATTATTATTATTATTATTATTATTATTATTATTATTATTATTATTATTATTATTATTATTAATTATTCAACATTGTATTAGTAGCGTCCCAAGTGGTACCCATTCAAACTGCAGCTCAATTTGTCCTGAAGTTGTCTGGAATATACTCTTTGGTCCAGAGAGTATATACTGGTCTACTGTGTATGTGTGAGTGTGTGTGTGTTTGTATGGTAGTGTGTGGTGCGACTACCGGCGTTTGTGAATTTTGTGCAGTCACAACGAAGAGAAACTTTCAATTGTGTGATAAAGCAATGGCTGCAGCAGAGGTGTTAAGACCACATTTAGGAAATATAAGATTGCCTGGTAAAACAGAGAAGATCTTCAAAGATGAATGTGCATTTTCTTTTGATACCCCCGTAAGATTTCACCATTTTGCAATTTGTCATTGTTGTTAATATCTTGTACCGGTTGAAAGTAAATTTCTACCTACAGTTGTCATCCAAAATTGGTAGAAAGATCGTGCGAATTAATCGATTTTGTGAATTATTTCATGGGTAAATTTCCTTCCCTAACCTCCACAGCAATTCCGTGTGAAAATTTTTCTGTATTTTAATTCACCGTGCCGAGACGAACGCATTTAATTGATTTCCAAAACACAATTTAAAAACATATTTTTATTGCTAACACATCTGAAGTTTTTTTCCTTTAATTCATTTCTCTACTCCTTTAATGAATGCAGTGGATGAAAATGGTAAAAGACACCATTTCAGTAATGAATATTATGTTACATTGTTGTTCTAGATATGCCTTCCAAAACTATTTTGTCATACGATTTATGTGATAATACTTGAATGTAATGGAACAGTTATATTAAAAATTGGAATCATATTATCTATTTTACATCTTAGAATTTGTAATATGAATCCTCAGTGTTGTATAAAAATCCCGTTCTGACACGATTTCATACACTCATTCATTCTGAGCTTCCATATGAAATATTAAGATTAAAATAATTTCAATTATTTCATAACTTCAAATCTGCAAATAAATTCATTAGTAAGAGTACTGTTTAAAAATTAAATAAAAACTACAACTGTAATGTAATTTCATTATAAACATTTTTAGTAAGTAAGTAACTTAATCAGCATAAAATTTTAATATGTTTCTGTTATATAGCTCTTAATACATCAAAATTTAAAGCAAATCTATGAAGTTGTTTTCTAATAAGACTCCTAATATGAATAGTTTTCCAGGTATGCTATGTACTATATCTGTACTGTTCTGGGCATACTCTCTGTAGGTTAAAGTTAATATGGTTCTGAAATATAATTATAGTAGGTAATAAGACAGTAGTAGCATTTGATGCTAACAGGAAATAAAATAAAATTAAGTTCATTTCAAATTTTATTACTAAGAATATATTGTTAACATACCATACATGTACATATACATACCGTTCCATACACATACATTACGCTCTTTCTGTAAAACACCGTACTCGATTTGAAATCCTTCCCATGCTCAAAAATCGGTGGGATTAGGTAGGAATTTCTACTTACAAATTACTTATCACCTAGAACATAACGTACAAAAAAAAAATGTAAAAAAGATATTGCTCTTGGACATGCTCCTTAATTAATAAAAATATGTAAATAAAATGAGACTAACCTTAAGTGATTTATTGACTGATAAAACATGCCAAGTTTTTAGAACCACTGTATTAATATTAGTTCGAAAAACTATATGTATAATAATGTATTAGTATAAACGTATTCCATTTGGGTAAGTTGTTCATTGCTTGAATCTGGCTTTGTACCTTTTTGTTTCTTTATTTATAGTATCCAATTTTATTTATCAGAGAGGATACCAGTTTTTATAAGGTACCAAATTCCAGTTACTTCAATTAATGTTTTCTTTTTAGGAAACGGAAACTGGGCTTTACGTGAGTCTTGCCAGTTTCCTGGGGCTTGGTAGAGAGCATGTTGAACGCTACTACCAGAAAACTAGAAATGCAGTTTATTTGCATATTTTAAGACATAAAAGAGAGGTTGGATTTATTCTTTAAATACGTAAAATGTTTTCTAATTTTGTAGTACATTGTCTTCTAATGTGATATTGTTCTGTCTTAGATACCTCTAGAACAGCAAGGTGATGGACCTGAAAAAAAAATAACTCGATTAGCAATTGGTGTTGAAGGAGGATTTGATCCAGATTGTGGGAAGAAAAAATATGAATATGAGGACGAGTATTCTGTTGTTGTTTTACCAAGTTTTTCTTCATTTCCGTGGCCAAACTCAGAATTTCCAGAGATAGTAATGATCAATATAAATTACCTTTCTATAATGAATAGATGTTTTATATAAAATAATGTGTTAGAAAAAATATTTTAATTATTCATTTTATGTGGTGTGTAAGAAGAAAATTAAGTTATTTCTATTGCAGTAACTGTTTGAGTATTTATAATTGTTATTAATGAAATACTGAATATTAATTTGTATGTTAGACTTCAATTTTTTTCTTTCTTTCTAGATTTCAAATTCTGTGAAGGCAATTATTGAGGCAGATTCTGCCAAGAAATTAATAGAATTGGAGGCTTTGGCTGGAACTTGGGATGGAGAGACTAGAATAGTGTCAAAGTAAGACAGTTTAATACTGAAAACATGATTGTGTTTGAATATAAGGTGTTAACCGAGATTGAAATTTCAGTTTATTAATGAGAGTCCAGTATAACAAAACAAAAAGTTGTTTAAACCAGCAGTTAGCATTGCTCAGGCAAAAGGGAAGATGGAATAAAAGGGATTTTTATGGGAATTCTGTGATGGTCAGGGCTAAGGTTGAATCTGTTCTCTGTGGACATTTTAAAACTATATTTTTTTAGTGAAATGAATTAAACAGTAAGATAAATGCAATTGGATTTAGCAGCAGAGACAGTGAGCTTTCATGAAACAAATAAAAGATTTATCTTTATTTGCCAACCAACAGATTTATGAGGTGAGTTTTCCAAAAATCATAAAACGCATTGCTGAGACTCATTGGGATTAATAATGGGAACTGAAGGCTTGTCATCAAATTGAAAGTGCATAGCAAAGCATCAACTTGCCTGTAAAAGTAAATTTGCCACAAGAATTTATGTGTATGAAGTGAGTGAAATATGCATCATTCTGTTAATATTACTCCTGCAGGCGAGAGAACCTCAAACTATTTGGAGATTTGGTTTATTGGATACGTCTCAAAAGACCCACTGACGAAATAGATATTTTTGTAATTTCTTTTTTTTCTTCCCAGTCACTTTTTTCTAAGGATAAAGAACTAAACTTCCTACTTCACCTGAAATTTCACGTAATTGTTATGAATTAGGTTAAATCACTAAGTTCTTGAGATGCACCTTTATTTTTTTATGTAATCCAGTACCTCTGCAATCTGTTGCTTGATATTGTGGTGACTGTCAAATGCGTCTAGTCCACAAAATTTTTAGGCAAGGTATTCATTATTCAGAGAAGTAACTTATCATTCAGAGTATCTTATAGTATTACTGGAGTCCAATCCCCTGCTGTGATCCTTTGTAAATTTTCAATTATTGTGATAGTAAATTGAGAATTAATTCAAACAAATGCAGAATTTTGTCAATTAACAAGGCAAATTATATCTTTGACTGTACCCTCAATAACAGGAATCTAGAAATCTTAGATAAGAAAAGAAGGACCTTGGTGTGGAGAATTGTCAAATTACATATTGAACATATGGTTAATAAAGGCTGTATTTTGAGATTAAGTAGATGATTTACTTGAAACACTCCAATGAATTTTTTAGACTAAACCTAAAATATAATTTCTTATATGGTCTCACGATACAACTAAAATGATATCCGATATCAAAAATGTCAGTGAGGGTTTCTTTAAATTTTAAGCATTTTTGTCCCTATTGACTAGGGGGAGCCAACAGGATATATCTTTATGATAAATTGTACGGTACTTTAACACAACTACAACATTGAAGAGTAATTTTGCTTATCATTTACTTATTGAAAGTAATTCATGGCTGTGCAGATTTTCCATCATTGTTATAAAGAATGTAATCATCTGTTCCTTAATATCCAACTTTTTGATCTCAACCACTTCATGTGTGATATTGAGAGAATAAATGCATTTCAAATTCTGGAAAACAAAACTTACATAAAAATGAATAAAATTGAAATAGATTCTGATGAAATTTATACATTTGTAGATTTGTTGAGCTAAAAGGGAGAAAAGATATCAATTTATGCTAGAGCTAATTGAATATTGATATCCGTTGGTATTATTTACTGGAAAATTTTTATCACGTAATAGACTTAAACCTTGAGGATTAGTTGTATAAATAAATAAATTCTGCTTCTTCATCTTTAAGTCTTCTAAAGAATAAGACTTGTTCTTTTCTAAGAATTATAACGAGTCTTTCCATCTTCTCCTGGGTCTGCCAGCATCTCTTCTTCCTCTTGGCCTTTCATCTCTAGCAATCCTCATGCTTCTTTTCCCCTCCATTCTCTCAATATGATTATTCCATTCCTTTCTTCGGTCTGCTACCCATTCCATAATGGGCTTAACTTTGCACCTCAAATAGTTGTATGGCATGTTTTGTTTCACTTCTTGTTTGTCCTGCATAAGTTAATATCGGTCTAGTTGTTGATTGATATATTCTAATCTAGTAGTGCTATTTTAGATGTTATTTTTTGTTTTTATATTGTTCAGATGTTAGACCATATTGTATAGTTGAGACAGCCAGCGATCCTATTACCTTTTATTTTTTGCTCTTTGATTTCTTTCTCCATTTGCTCTGAGCTTGTTGAAGATATTCCCATATACTTCACCTCTAGAACTTTTTCAATTATTTGATTATCCACTACAAATTTACATCTCATTGGATACTGATCAATTGTCATAGCTTTAATCTTCTGGGTAGATATTTTTAAATTAAAATTCTTACAAATTTTACTGAATTAAATGCTTTGCTTAGATCCATAAAGCATAGGAAAATTGGTTTGTTAAATTCTAGAGCTTTTTCTATGATTTGTCAGATGATAAAAATTGCTACATGCATGATAAAACTCTCTCTAAAACACTGTTGTTCTTCCTATTCTATCATATTCATGAATGTGTTTTCTATATGCTTTGTGAGGATTATCAACAAGCTGCTCAGGAGGTTTATCCCTCTAATTTTCTGGATCATATTGGTCTTCTTTCTTAAATAGGGGGATAAGGATACTTGATTTCCATTCCTTGGGTATTGTTGCATTATATACAATTTTATTTATGAGTTTGCGTATATCTCTGCATCAGGTTCTTCCTCCAAATTTAATGAGCTATATTTCAATTTCTTCTGGTGACTTCCGATTTCTTAGTATTTCAATTCTTTTGATATTTCTTCCCATTCTATGCACTGTTTCGTTAAAGTAAAATCTTCAACCAAGTCTATTATCTCTGGAGTGTCATCGTGGAGTAGTTCTCTAAAGTGTTTCATCAGAAACTTTATACGTGCTAATAAGTTCATTAAATTTTGTTCTCTGGCCTCTAATAAATCTCCAGATATCTTTTTGTCACCCATAGAAGTCCTGTTAAAGTCACAAGGTGAAGGAGATCCAGT
This sequence comes from Gryllus longicercus, assembly GCA_038098605.1. Taxonomy (NCBI): domain Eukaryota; kingdom Metazoa; phylum Arthropoda; class Insecta; order Orthoptera; family Gryllidae; genus Gryllus; species Gryllus longicercus. Next base: position 1,041,242 of record JAZDUA010000200.1, on the reverse strand, counting down.
AATCATTTTTTATTTTTCAGAAATTAATAAATTGGGAACCAGAAATAATTTTGTAAAATTGAAATTTTTGTTTAATTGACGTTTGTTAAAACAACATTTCACTGTATAAGCTGATTTGTAAAAGTGTAAATATTTTGTTAAACTTATGTAAATATTTATGTGTAGGCATGCTGCAACATTACTTCAGCTGGATAATGGAAAGAAAATTCCTCCCAGTGGATGGAAGTGTGAGAAGTGTGACCTGACTGAAAACCTGTGGTTGAACTTGACAGATGGATCAGTGTTGTGTGGCCGACAGTTCTTTGATGGAAGTGGAGGAAACAATCATGCAGTGGAACATTATCAAACTACAAGTAATTTTATTGTTTTTTATTTCAATATTTATTTCTTGGATCAGTGATCTTAGGATATATTAATTAGGCAAATTAATCTTAATCCATTGATATTATAGCATTAGGTGATTTGTAATTTGGAATTTCTTCAATCTTTCTCTCGTTATATTTAAAATTAAAATAAATAAGAAAAAAAATACTTTTGTGTTGCACAGAAAAATATTGAAGTTGATATAGAAATGTTTTTACTTATTAAGTGCAGATTCACATTCATAAGCTTGTTAGTTTTCTCATAGTCACTGCTCACTAGAACCACAAACAGCTTCACAGTTTTTGTTATCAACATACCCATCTCAAAATGACCTCCAGCAAAAACTATATCCGCATACTCAATCGCTAGCGGCAAGAGTAAGATCGAGAGATTTGTCAATGATCAACGAAATTATAAAAATAATGCATGTCTAATAATTAATTAGAAAATAATTGAGTATTAGTGAAAATTAGAGATCTTTGAGTGAAAATAGTTAAAAAGAAAGAGAGAAAAGAGAGAGCAGCTGAGAAATAGCCATGAAATGATGGGAAGAAGGACAAGGATTTGCAAATCTTAGCATATCAAATTGAAAGCATGTCACCGCTTATAGTGACTCATCTGACCACTTTTTGCTGCGAACCTTTGCATTCCAGTTATCACTGGATTCATAGCATCTTCTCTCTTTGGGTTTCTGGAGATTTGTGGTGAAATGTGCTATTAGGACATAGTGTGAACTTCAGTGAAATGGTGCATTTTTTTGTGTGCATCCTGATTCTTAAGAGCTTTTACTGGATTTATTAGTGTGTGTTTTTTATTACATTCGCTGTAAAGGGATTTGAAGATATCGTAGTTGAACTGAAATAAAAACTATTTGGTTCACTTGCATTTGAAGAAAAGCTTTTGATTGATGTAAAGTTTTTGCTTTTGATCCTGAAGCAAATTTTAATGAGAATTTGTTTGCTAATTTGCATACAAATATTTTTGAATCATTGGAATTAAAAAAAAATGAATCAATACTTTTTAATAGTATTGCATCATTCAAAGCAAATCCTTATGAAAATGTTCAAATTTTTTAATGAAGAAAATTTTGTCTATCTATTTAAAGAACTTCTCTGTTCAGCTAGATTAATGAGCATGATATCAGTTATAACATAATAATATAACATTTGCAGAAAGTTTTTCGCTTCAAAAATTATACAGAATTATAGAAGTTAACAAAAGGGCAAGAGTGAATGTGGGACTTCATTATATTAATTGAGAAAGAACTTTGGAATCCTTAGGAGAGAAAGAGGATATCTATAACCGACCATTATAATGGTACAGCTCAAGTCACTAGGTAGTATGTAGTAATGTTTAGGAGTGTTTACACATGATTATCGTATAAATTTTGAATGTAACATGTAATCATGAGTCTAACATGAATGCAACCTCATGAAATTCATAAATACAACTGTAACATAACAGCTTCCAAAAGTCACACTTTAGTTCAGAAGGGAAATTATATACATTTTTACGAATTTAAATCATTTAGAATCCAAATTTAAGTGCATATCAAGATCGTTGTCGGGGTGAGTAGTACTGTCTAGCTTTTTTATTTATTTATTTATTTATTTACATCCTTTGTCTGAATTTGAAAGTTTGACAATATGCAGTTTATTGAAGTCGTACAGTGCTGTCATGACAGGCTTTGATGTGTCAGTGAGTGTTTCCAGCACTGATTAGTTGATACATTACCACAAGGATATGAGAGTACTACTACAGCTGGGATCAGATGCGCAATTTCAATCATGTGATACTCAGCCTGATTTCTACACAGCAATCTTGCCTCATGGGCAGTGATAGAACACAACCTGCAGTTACTGCTTGGTCAATTGTAGTCCTGTTTTGAATTTTTTTGCATGGAAGAGGCATGCTTCCTTGCAGAACTAGCAATAGCCATAGTGAAGGATAACTGGATTTTAAACAAAGTTTAAAATCATTATTTCATTTCATGTTTATTGAATTGAATGGATTTTAAGTTTGCTGTCAAACCAAGGATCTCTTACGCAATATTGTGTTAGGGATGGCCAGGAGAAAGAAATTACAAAATATCAGAAAAATGAACTTGGTTTTTCAACATTGAAAGACAGATCTATGATTTTGCACCCCCCTCTTATCACTTCAAACATGCCATGCCGCACCACTCTCAATTCCAATAAAAATATACAATAGTCAGCTGCAATGGTCATGTGGGCAAGAATTCAAAGTACAGGAATATCAGGTATATGGACAACCAACTCTGTCATACACATAAGCAGTCCTCAGGTTGCCTAGACATTGCCCTAACTCAGTTGTTGATGCCACCATACATATCTCAAAATGTCCTCCAGCCCCAAAACATATCCATATTAAAAGAAGCATACACATTTTCCAAATGATTTAACTCGTAGCAATAAAGTACTTGAATTGGAGAGTACTTTTTGAATTTTTTAAATTACGGAAACCAATATTTGTTAGAAGCAAAGGCTGTATAGATATTAATGTTAAAGATATTTTGGTCTATAATGGTACTTTTTCACATACAGAGTTATTTTCTGAAATTAAGAGGCACATATTAGGGTTATACAACAGTGAAACTTCACAGAGGTCAGTTTATCAAAGCTAGACAGGCGAGAGTTGTCAGATTATACTGTAATTGTGAGAACATGTGTCATTTAAGGATTTTTTAGAAATATAGTTAATAAAAAGTTAAAAATTTTTATTGTCAATGTAATTTTACTTTGTGACTTCAGCATAGTAAATACAGGATGCACAGTATTAATTTTTTAATACTACTACCTTCAATATTTGTCAGATTCTGCGCAAAAATACACCCTAAGACTGAGAAAAATTATAAATGTTCTCTATTTTTGTCCAATACATTAAAAAAAGTCAATAATTCAGAAGTCAAAAATCCAAACCAATGATAATCAGGATTTAATTCTGGTGAAGTGGTACTTCTCCCCCATAGTCACTAACAGTTTTTGCTGTCTTTCCATGAAATAAATTAATGTGAAAAATTAATAAATGAAATATGTGGAAATTTTAGAAATTTAACTTAAAGATAAAAAAAAATATTCTAAGATGAAATGTTCTAATAAACATAAATGTAGTTGCCTAAACAGTCTTTGTTTCAATTTATTTTTAAGTATTCAAAAAATTACTTGTTAGGTAACATAAAATCATTCCAAAATTGTATTACTCTATCATTTTTCTTTCTTACAAGAACAAATTATTTAATAATGTTTCTGAGAAAAATTTGTTACCACGTTCTATTATGAAATAATTCAAATTCGGTAATAAATATTCCCTCTCATTGTTAAATGGAGACTAATAATCTAGGTTATGGCATTGCGTTTTGCATTTATGGACAGAACATTACTGATAGACTCTGAAATAATTAAGTTATTGAGTAATTTATTTGAGCAATTCCTTTAAAGATTATCCCTTGGCTGTAAAACTTGGAACAATTACAAAGGAGGGCAAAGGAGATGTGTACAGTTACGATGAAGATGACATGGTGGAGGATCCAAATCTTGCTCAGCATTTGGCTCATTTTGGAATCAACATAACCCAGATGGAGAAGGTTTGTTTGTCAATGATATTACTTGAATTTGCTAGCATGAATCAATACAATTTTGAATTTGCTTGCAGACCGATAAATCCATGCTGGAACTGGAAATAGATTTGAACCAGCAGACTGGTGAGTGGGGAACTCTGCAGGAAGCAGGGAGCCGACTGACTCTAATGTATGGTCCAGGATATACAGGATTAGTAAATCTTGGCAACTCGTGTTACCTCAACAGCATCATGCAAGTTGTGTTTACCCTTCCTGATTTTTGCAAGAGGTAATTATGATGTCTTGTTTTAAGGTTTTCTTCCATTGAACCTTCTTTATTCAGAGAAAATATTGCACATGATTAACATTTTACATGAACATTGATTTTTTTATACTTTCTGTAACCCATTTCTCCCTGAAGTGTGAATTTGTTGCTGTGTTCAAACTTGCTTAAGTGGCTCAGGGCATTACTTGATGTTACTGTGGTGCCTCCGTCCTGGAAGTCATAGGGCTTGAGTCTTGACAGTGGCAAAGTTTTTGACACTAACTACGTAGCTAGGTTGAATTTAGCTACCATTTGGAGGAGAATTCTAGTGGCTTGCTGCTCTGATCAATAGTTTTCTGTGGTTTCTCTGATCAAAACCAGGTGTATGCCAGAACAGTAATTAACAAATGGGCCATGGACCTCACTTTTCTTCCTCTTCCTTGACCTATCCTCACCTTTACTTACACACATTTACATCCACTACACTACCACCCCTGTCAGACCATCAGGGAGACCAAACAGAGGCTTAGAGCTTGTCTCAGGTGGGGTGGTGCATCACTGATGGGAGATACTTGGTTAGGAAAACCCTTCAGATGGACAGGTTGGTCGGCGCTGGATCTCGTCATCCAGTGGGGGAATATCACTGCCATCTCCTGTGATTAAAAAACATGCCCTGCACTTTCGGGACTAATGACGTTGGTAGTTTATGCGCCTTGACCTGCTAATTACACTTCAGCAAGCTTTTATTGCATTCTATTAATTTGTATATAAGTCTACAGATTACTTTTATATCACTAAAATGGTTACTACAGGATAGTTCAGCTAATGAAAATTAAATAAATACAGAACTCGAATTGTAATTTCATATTTGTTGATTGCAATTCCATTGTAAAAATATCTCCATACACAAAAAAGTATAAGTGATTTTGTACACCTGCTCCTATCGTAATGAGAAATGCACATTGTGTGTGCATTGGTCAACATTAATAACATAGTGGTGCTTCAGATCTATTGATCTGATGTTGCAGTTATTATTAGTTCCTTTTCCATAGTAGCCATCACAGCCAAACTTTTCAATATATTTTGAGTCGCCTTTTGAACTTAATGTGTTCTCTACACCATTAATTTCTTATTTATTACTAAATTGAACTTCTTGTACAATTGCAGATTTGTAGATGGAGCTCCTGCTATATTTAATAGTGCACCATCTGATCCCACTTCTGACTTCAATGTACAAATGTAAGTTATATGCTTTTACTGACATTCTATGGTCTTTTGTGCTTTGGAATGACATATACAATGTCAAAAGGAAATTCAATTCGAATTTCCTAATATTCAATCAGTTGTAGAATCTGTGTTTGTGTTGTAGGAACATTGCTAAGAATTTATACCAAAACATGACACAAATGTGTATTTATTTTCGTGCAGTATAGAGAAAGTATGTAATGCCAGAGGGGGGGGTGCAAATTTTCAGCAGAAAACTCATATTACAGTACCTTGGTAACAAAAATGTGGATAAAACTTCTCTGATTTCTTCCTCTAAGACATGTTTTCAGAATCCATGTTCTGTTGGTCCTTGAAACCTTGAAATTCAAGGCAAAACATCACTCTATTGTCAATACTAGCATCTAAACAGCCAATTTTGCCCAAAATTGATATGCCCTAATTGATCTGGCTGATGTTGCAGCCCCTTGAATTTGAAATTGATATTTTGATATTGGAGGGTTCTGTACATGAAGCCCCTGGAACATTTTCAAAACAAAGTTTCAAATTTTTTTATTAGATGTTGTCAGTTAGCATACAAGATTCTTAAAAGAATAGTGCAAGTCCCATTTTTGTGGAAATCCTGTTATTTTTTTTAAATTGCAAAAGTTAAATTTTTTTGAAAGTCTCCCTACAACTAAAAAATTAAAGATAAATTGTTTCCTTTAATAGAATCTATTCTTTGAAAACAAGTTTTAAAATAAGGTGCGGTAGAATATTTCCAAAATATTTGTAGCTTTCATGTAACTCCTTTAAATTGTTTCCTTTAAATTTTCTCCTTGTATGTATCAAAGGATGTTAAAAAATCTGTTTCTCATTTCTAAACTCTTAATTTTTGAAAATTGCTAAATTATAACACTTAAAAAATAAAAAATTGAAGATACAGATTTCTGTCTTAAACAATTCTGTTCTTTCCATTTTTGTGGTATGGCAAGAGGGTATATTTTGAACATTTTTGTACTTGTAGTATTTTCCAGGGGTGTACAGGTAACTATGACTTTTTTTTCCCCCTCCACATTGATTACATATGACAGTAGTTTTGAATATTATTGTAAACAACCTATAATAGAAGATGGAAAAGTTTCTAATTATAAAGTCAAATATAATGAAACAGTATTTCCTTGCCCCTCCCCTACTAATAGGATATTTAGTCTTTGTTTCTTTTTCACTTCAGTCTACTGTAGTATAAATGCCCTCATTTAAACCTCGATTAGCCCTTTGTTTCAATATCCAAGTTGTATTTTCAGTTCAATTGAATTTGATATGAATAGTCAGCTAGCTCGGTAATTATATATTTTTATATGTTTTTATTGATACAGGTAAACCCCCAATTACAAAATATTTTATATTGAATGTATTCAATCATGAGAAATCATTCAAAATTAAATTTTTCACAGCATTTTTTAATTTGCCAATGGAGGCAAAAATATCTTAATTATTACAATTTACTATTCATCTTCCAAAGCAGTGCATAAAAATACTTATTAATTAATTGGATTGTTGGTGATGTAGATACCTTTTCTTTATGATAAATTACTAAAGATATCGTCTGGTATCAATAATTTTAATCAACTTATGATCATTTCGATCGCGTTGCGATCATCATCAGAGCTTGCAGCTTCTGGGCCGAAAACAAAGTTCACATCAGAACTTTGTTTTCGGCCCAGAAGCTGCAAGCTCTGATGATGATCGCAACGCGATCGAAATGATCATAAGTTGATTAAAATTATTGATACCAGACGATATCTTTAGTAATTTATCATAAAAATACTTATTTGTGCTAGCTATTGGTACGTCAAATTCATCTTCTGATGTGTATGTCGTATAGGTGCAGACCATCTAAGAATATAGCTCAGTCAAATAATATGTTGATTAATCAAATTGTACAGGAATAATAAGTCAAAATAATCTCTCTAAGAGCTGATGGAGCGTAAATTTAAAATGACAGCAATTTGATTAAAATCATAAGTTAATCTTGGATATGGTAAATTTACCTTCCTAGCAGCAAAATTGAGAAATGTGTGTTGAACAGCTTCAAGATCAGAAATGAGAATGTTATAAAAAGGGGACCAAACTTGTAATGGTATCTGTATAAGTGCATGTAGTTAAGTCAGAGGGAGAGGCTGGTGTAAAGCAAATAATGGTTAGTCCACACTGAAGTTGACAGGGCACATGCAGATAATTTCTAAAGGTTTTGCTTCTTATAGAAAAAATTTGCTGATATAAACACTGTTTGGTGCTTTGGATCGCTCTAGTGTAAATATTTTGCAACACAAAAATTCGTTGTTTAGTGGGTTAACTTATGACGGATTACACATTAACTGTGAAACACCAATTCTGTTACCAAAAACAAGTTAATCAGACCAGTAAATCAAGTGATGATATCGAATTATGAATAATACTTTATTGAGTGACAGATGTTTGTTTTGAAAATATGATGTTTTTTCGTCTTGGTGACTTTAAATACAAAAAAGTCCTTTTTCACCCTTTATACTGCTACTTATATGTGAGTCATACATGTGTTTTCTTCTAGGATCCAAACAACCTAACTACTTACTGTCAAGTAGTAGCTGAATCAACTATTTGCTTCAGTAACCTCATTGTAAATAAGGGTATATGCTGTTTGAATTCGTGCATTTTCTTTGACTTTTATATTATCTTCAAAAATTTATTATTTTTAAGTTTTTATGTTTTCTTTCTTCTTTAAGATAATTATTCCATTTGCTGTCATAAAACTAATAATTAATTCTTCTAGATGTTTTGCACTGTCATACCCTTGTGCTTTTGAAGTGAATGTCTTTTTATCTCTAGCATAAATTTGTGTATTAATTCCATTTCAGGGCCAAACTTGGTGTAGGCCTAATGTCAGGAAAGTACTCCAGACCTCCAGCTGAGCCTGGTGTTGAAGATAGTCAACCTGGAATATCACCACATATGTTCAAAGCATTAGTAAGTCGTGGCCACCCTGAATTTTCTACAAAACGGCAGCAAGATGCACAGGAGTTTTTCATGCATCTTATAAATACACTAGAGGTGAGATGATTTAAGTATGCTTTTTTAATGGATCCAAACAATTTCAACAAATTTGTTTTCAGCAAGAAGACAATGTTGTTGAAGTTGCTCACACAATTATTCTTTTTAACTATTGTTTGTACAATTATGTACTGCAGGAACCACCTGCTTAGGGTTACAGGAGGTTAGGACTCCTTTGTATTCTAGACTTTTGGCAATTGTTTCCCCACTTCCAGGGCCCTCTGTAAATTAACAGGTCATAGAAGATCTTATGCTTTTTTATGAAAGTTGGAGAAGACGACATGGCAAGCACCATACTTTATGTGCATATTTTCCCCAATATTTATTGTTAATAAAACCATTAATTAATGCTACTCATTAATTAGTAAAAATACCCAGCTTTGTAGGGGGTTTCATCCTCGGTCCCTCTGGTTAGCAAACATGTGTTTTAACCACTAATCTGCTATGACCCCAATTATTTTTACTGGGGTAATCAAAGGTTTAATAATGATTAATCTTTGAATATTGTCAAAGTTAGTCAGGTTTTCACAGTGAAAAACATTCATTGCAGCTATCGTTAATACCCAAAAATTGGAGTAGAATATTCAATTTATTTGAATTTAATTTTGTTTCGTGAAGGTATGTAGTGGTTAATGTCAGTCAATCTCTACAATCATTGATTGTTACAGTGTGCTTCTTAGTTTTATTTTAATTTCATTGTCTATTATATCTCAGATGTTATTAACGGTTTGGGCAATGGAATGTAAACATCATATGTTGGGCCAAAGGCACAAAATAGTTTCAGGGAATAGTAAGAACTTGGGTCATTGGAACTTCAGTGCTGAGGACTCCATTGAAACTAAATGCTAAATGGACTATAAATAAGTTATTAAGATTTTTTTTAAGTGAGAAACTTTCAGCTTCAGCATTTGGTAATACTGTACCATACACTCTCAAACGTCAGTACAAAAGAAAAATTTCAGAGTGTGGATAATATAAAAATTATACAATTGAAATTATTCATGTATTGTGTACCATACAGTATACCATGGAGACCATGGAGTTTATTTAACGAAATTATTCTTCTTTACATGAATTTTCAAAGAATAACTGGATTATATTAAATATTGTGTTTTTGTGTTGGCAGAGGCACAGTCGTCACCAGCAAAATCCATCAGAATGTTTCAAGTTTTCTGTTGAGGACCGCTTCCAGTGTTCGGTATCAAAGAAAGTGAAGTACACCTATAGGGCTGAGTATAGTTTGCCCTTGTCAATTCCTTTGGATGCAGCTACCAACAAGGAAGAGGTGGCAGCATATGAAGCTCGTCGAGCAGAGATGGAAGCTAGGGGGCAGCGCATGTTAGTATTGTTTCTGGAGTTGTATTTGTGTTTAAAGAAATTTCACTAAATACCTTTTAGTTCTAGTTACTTGTGACTTCACAGTTGTTCCCACATTTTAATGTACTTCAAAAAATTTTTGTAATAAGTTCTTTTATATCTGTTTTTTGAGTCATAAGGTTCCAATTATAGATGATTATTCTCTTCAAATATTTTCCTCAAATTTTATGAGAACTTTAAATATTGAAGTATTAGGGATGAAATCTATTAATGAAATTCTCAGAGAGCTCCTTTCTTTTTGCAGAGATCCAAATGAGTTGGTGAGGCCTCATATCAAATTGTTTTCCTGCTTGGAGGCTTTCACTCGACCTGAAACTATTCCTGGTTTCTATAGTACGGCAATAAATGACAAGACCACCGCACAAAAGTTAGTATTGTATGAATTATGTTGCAACATAATGATTAAAAGCCATGATATTTGATATTTATTTTAAACTTTGTAATAGATGATAATAATAATAATGTTAACCTATTGTAAAATGTTTAAATGCTTCTGTTCCGTGTTGGTTGAAAATGCGAGTTCACTTCAATACTTCCAGCTTTTTAATTGTCTAAAATATTAAAGACTTCTGTACAGTGTTCCATTATCATAGAATGTCAAAAAAGTTGTGAATTGAAAATAAAGGAGTATACATTGTTCTACATCTGATTTATAGAACTACTCGTCTGGCTTCATTTCCTGATTATTTGCTTCTTCACCTAAAGAAGTTTACGTTGCGAGAGGATTGGGTGCCAATCAAGCTTGATGTGGCAGTGGAAATGCCAGATACCCTAAACCTGGATGCACTGCGAGGCTCTGGGCTGCAGCCTGGAGAAGAGTCGTTGCCAGAGCTGACGGAGGCTCCTGCTCCAGAGTTCAACCAAGCCCTGCTTGCTATGCTAGTGGACATGGGCTTCCCGCTAGAAGCATGCAAGAAAGCTGTGTATTTCACTGATAATGCTGGGGTAGATGCAGCCACTGCATGGCTCATGACCCACGTATCAGACTCTGATTTCTCTGATCCCTTTGTACCTCCTGGGACTGATCGCAAACAAGGTATACAAAAGTATTTGTTTTTCTCTCTCTTTTATTAACAGTACAGCAATTTTTTCATTCTAAAGCATTTGCATATCATAGATTCAAAACATTGTTCATGCACAGCATGTTAAAACTGGTGGTGTTAAAAGAGCTCATACTTCCTCGCCTTTAGAAATGGTTATGTATACCATTTACACCACAATTTTTCTCACAATTAAAACATCACAGTTATATTTTGTATAACTCATTTGAAATTGTAGAATGGTTGGTGCGAAAATACATGGTTTGAAGCAATAGATTTTTTATTCAAAACTTTAAATGAACAAAATTTTCTAGCATTGAATTCATTGTTTAAGGCTTGCTGTTTACAAACATATTGGATGAGATTTTTTGCCCTGCAATATTCTTTGTAAGGAGTACGTGGGAAAGTAAAATAATTAAAAGTTAATAAATAATATGTTAAACTGATAGTGTTGTCAAAAAATGCAAATAGAAGAGATCAGAAATATATAAGCATAACAACAATGAGTTACAAGCAACAATGACCTCTAATTCATATGGGATTCACACTTTGCCAATTAGCATTGTTGATACTGCTAGCAAGAAAATGAAATGGATAGAAATATTATATTTAAATATGATATTTTTTATATTCATCAAAATTACTGTTTTTACAGGCATTACTGTTGATTTCCACATCTTATGAAGCAAAGCGAAATCATCTTTTGGTTTTCACATTTAACACAATTAAAGGACGCAATTTGAAATGAAATAACATAAGTATTGTAATAATAATAGTAATAAAAATAATAATAATAAAAAAATATTATTAAAAAAAATTAAAATAAAATAAAATATGAAATAATATACAAATTCTAACTTGTGTAGCATCACTATTATTTTACGTTCACAAAGTGCAGAAAATTGAAAGCAGACAATTAATGTTTGATGCCATATTACATAAAAAAATACTCATATTTTCAAAAAATTTCAAAAAATTCAAATGACTTTTGAATTTGTGTTTTGATGAACACATTTCATTTCGAAGGGGTGAGAAAGTATGTGCTGTTTCAGCTCCACTAGTTTTGGTAATAACAACCCGTAAAATATGGATTCTGGTTTCACATGTTAGAGGATTTTGTTTTCTAAATTTAGCATCTGTATTTATACACTTTTTCGTTGCCAGAGCCCTGTAATTAGACTTTTTCTGTTGCAAATTCACAATATTTTTCTCACATTACACAACATTCTCTCTACCGTGGTAGTAGATAGTAGAAAGTAAAATAGTATACACAACACATGCGTGGATTTGTGTGTTGTTTCTTGCTTATGGGTGGGAGACAAACTCATCTCTTGTGCAAATCACCTGTTTTGCACTTGTTTCCCAGTATACTACTTAATTACACATGTAGAATTTTGAAGTTTGATTTACTAGAGCACTTAAGTTCAGCATTTCAGTTTGAGGTTGTAATTGAACTCAGGACATTTAATATGTTGATATTAACTCAATAATATTCTATTCAGTATCATGGGCATTGAGCACCGTGAAAATTATTTTGTAATTTACTACTCTTCAAACACAGATCTTATTCTCTGGAATCGATTGATTGTGGGACAAAAATGACGAAAGTGAATCAGTACACAGTGATCAAAAGTAAAAGAATTTGATATGCCTGGAAATATTGAAAAATTGTCAAGAAACTATCGTTTTTGTGTTTCAGTACAATATTTTCTTCCCCTTTTAACATTGAATTTCAGCTGCATACTGCTTCCTACATTATTATGAATTGCAGTGTATGAATAATGAATTTGGGAAATATTTAACCTGATATGCAAATCAAGTTAAAAACAGAACATATTAAATGAGCAGTGTTTATACAACTAGAGATCAGAGAACAATGTAATTACGTTACAATCTCTCTTCATGTGTATAAAGATGATGCATTCATTCAGTGCCTTTCCTCTGTTCTGAGCTCTTGAATTCTTGTTTTGAAATTGAAGTTACACACTCTACAATTAAATATAATGTTGATTTTGTTTGCTCTTGTGGAGGAATTTCATTAAGACTTGATTTGCAGGTGCAAAGAATTTCATTCCTAATGAAGAAGCTCTTGTTATGCTCACATCAATGGGTTTTACAAGAGCTCAGGCCACAAAGGCTCTCAAAGCTACTGACAACAATATTGAGCGTGCAGCTGATTGGATCTTTAACCACCAGGCAGAGTTAGATGCTGATGAGGCCCCTGTAGGGGCTACGCCTGCAGAACCTGCCTTCCGAGATGGCAGTAGCAGTAAGTTAGAGACTACTTGCAGGGATTATTCTCTTTTTCTCCGCTTTTCACAGTTACTACATTGGAACCTGCTGAAACTCAATTAAGCCCCCAGTGTCAGTGACCAGGTGCAATTTGTAGATTAACCTGTATTGGTCACAACTTAATGATTTTGAGCTGGGACATTAAAAGAAGTGGAATAAGGGTTACTGTTGATTCAGTATCCACCATCATTGGGACACATTTTCAAATAACTTTGAACCATATTTACAGTTGCTAATTTCTCAAGGGATTCAATTTCGACAGTGTTTAACCAACAAATTAGTAAAAACAGGATGAGTAATTTGTAGTCCAACAATAAGTTCTCGGCTTCTTTGCTGCTGTCAAAGTGTCTCCAGAACTGATGTGGGCACCCATGGGAGGAAAAATTGAATATGTTCGTTTCTCTGTTGCACTCTGTTTAGGATATAAATGATAAGTTAGGCATAATTGTTTCCACATATAACATTTAGCAAGTATCACCTGAACAATTTCATTAAATATAATCTTGCTGTGTAATAATTTTTAGTATCATTATTCTTTAGAACATGATGTGGATTTGCTGAATTTACTTGTTCACAAAAATTGTTACCAGTGTTTCATTGTCAAATTGCAATCAATGGTTTTGCCCTCCGATTTTGTCTATCCCATTTATCTAATTAGGAAGTAAAACAAATGCAACAAGGAAAGATTCTGCTGTTTAGCATTTTGTAGTTTCTAATCACTCAGAATTTATTAATATAAAGAACATGTGTAAACCATAGAAAATTTTACTTAGAGATTAATAATAGTTAAGAAATCTTGTAGTTTCTTTAGTATGCAAGAATTGCATCCTTCCAAATCTCTTCAAAGTCATATTATTATTACTACTATGCAACGTTGTCATGTATATAACTTTTTTGTTTCAATTTTTTCAGTGTACCGTCTAGTAGCATTCATTTCACACATGGGTCCATCTTCTATGGTGGGCCATTATGTGTGTCATATTCTAAAAGATGATAAATGGGTTCTCTTCAACGATAACAAAGTGGCTCTGTCAGAGAATCCCCCAAAAGAATTGGGTTACCTCTACCTCTATAAACGAATGTGAAATGGAGGCATCGAAGTCTGCGTCTCATCTGTAAGTGAATATATTGCAAGTTATCACTCCAATTTAATTATTTCAACTGCACTGGGTCACAAGACATATTGCAGTATTCAAAATGAACATGGCTTGAAAGTTTGCTATTTAAATAGGGAATTTATACAAAACGTGAAAGATCACTGCATTTATTGATTTTTTAAGAAATTAAAGTGTTTTATTTCACACATAATGCAAAGTCTTTTGTGGATATTTGATACATTTTTACTTTCAAGTGGGTTGTGTGTTTGTTGTTGTTGTTTTGTGTTTTTTTTTTGTTTTTTGTTTAGAAAATGATGTTTATTGGTGTTGTATGGACTTTGATTTGTTTGATTCATCTAGTTTGTTCTGATAGGAATGTCTTGATCAGTTTTTCCTGCAAATAGTTATGTACGGGGCAAGCGTTTTGGAAATCTTAAATATGTATTTTTATACATTTCATTGCCTTAACTATTATGCAAATATTAGTGATTACAGACTTCTGTATATAATGGAAAGTAAATGAGGTTTATGAAAATACTGGATGTACTCATATATAAAATAAGATTGCTTAATGCAAACAACATATTTATTTGTCAACTGATACAAAATTAAGTGTAAACAATTTTTATATTGTATAAATTACTGTAAAAAATTGACAATAAATGTATTGGTTATATCAGTCTATCAATTTCTTATATTTATTTATTGAGGAAAAGATTCAATGTACACTAGTTGGAACTGTTTTTTAAATGGCATTATAGGATCTGCGATTTACAAGATTGTCAGAGCACTTGTGGGGAAACGTAATTCCAGCTAATAAAATATCTTGAAGGCCTTTGAGATCTTTAATACATGGCACTAAAACGCTCACAATCAAATAGGGCACAAAACAGAAAGATGCTATCCACCATGATATGAGAATAAGAACCACAAACCAGAAGATAACATTGAAGACCTCTGCTCCTCCTTTTCCAGCCCCCATTTTTGTTTGTGAGCTGAAACAGACAAAAAAATGTTATTAAAAAATATGACAACTTTCTCAATACTACAGCATCATTTTTGTAGTTTCCTAATTTATTGTATGTATTGTATGTACTCAGTTGCAATAAGTTGTAGCTGCAAATTATAACTGAGCAAAATCAATAGTAATAATAGCCTGTTCAGTTAAGAATTATTTATTTGTTTGTTTTTTTAAAATGTGGATGAAGAGATTACTATTGCCTTTTTTCAACAGTTATTTTTCCTTTTTTCAATCACAAAGTTATTTAATTGTAGTGCCATGTATATTCTTAAATTTTATCCTTGTGCACGTACAGTGTAGCCAAAGAATTGAAATTGTTCCAAAACAAATCTATTATTTTATGAACAATTTTGATTTCTCTTCTCAGTTTTAGCCTAGCAAATAATTCAACAGTAATATTTAAATCAATATTGTTCACACCATCTCTTTTTACATAAGAGATACTGAAATCATTCAGTATTTCTTCTGGCATTGTAGCACGTCAAAATCTTTTTTTCTTCCAAATTAGCTCGCTCTTTATTCTGCACGTGATGAGATAGCTCATATTGCTAAAAATAAATGTAAGACTGCAGCTATCTGGAAAAATGTCCAGATTCTATTAATTTCTACATCAAAATATTAGAAAGGACCATCAAAGTTCGTATTTGAGAAACAAATAATCATTCTTATGGTCAGTAGTGAAAAACTCTGGATACATTCGCTTCAAATTGTAATCTTTTCCTTTCTTCTTTTTTCTGGTTATGGCAGTTTTGCAATTTTGTTTACTCACTATCATTGACTTTTGCAATTTTGATGAGTAAACTCACCATCATCATCATGCACTTTCTGTTTGTATTTTGATATTTCAGACAAAAGAATTGTAGTTGGTGTCATCTCGTTAATGTCACTTCCCTTGAACACTGTTCAAACTCATTCTTGGACTATTAAAAGTTCATTATTTATTCTTTAGTTGTATTTGAGTAACAATTATTGATAGTACAAAATGCCATTATGTAAAACTGAATGGAAACAGCCAAATAATGTCATTATAAGAGAAGTGGCATTCATAATCTCATCTTCAGTTTCTGTTTTCATTGCAGTCTCTTCTTAGAAGTCAGTGAAAAATGGACTCTGGATTTTGGACTACTGCATCTATTGCTTTAAGTTGCATGGACTATCTGGTCATACAATTGTGTCCTTTGATGTGGAATCTTTGTTCTTGTAATTGTTTGAAAGAAATAGACAACTTTTTAATATAATATTGTTAAAATAATTTTCAATGTACTTTTTTATTCAAAATAAATTTAAAAGGAAAAATTGAAATACAAAGTATAAATACACTAAAAATTTCATTCAAGAAAGGCCCGTTGTTCTGATGGCGTAGTCTCCTAATGCTGAATGCTGTGACGTATTTAATCCGCCACTGTCTGTGGGGCTTGAATGTATGAAAGAGGCATGCAGTCAGAATCTGCATATCATCTGTATGTAAATTGTCCAGCATGTTGACTGGTATGCTTTAATAAAGATTAATTTTTTAATTTGCCACATAAATTGTATGTGCTCGTCTATCTTGAGAGATGACAAAGTAGATGATGTATATGTTAAGCAGGAAGTGTTGATGGCCTATCTCAGTCAGCACCTGTTCCTTCCGAAAGAAGTAATGTCATTCCAGTATTCCCAGTAGTGTTTTGGACAGTAGAGGATCCAATGGGGCTGTGAGATCATCCCACTATCCTGCTCACCCCTGCCACTACATTTTTGGGGTGTAATTTTGTTCAATTTATTCAAAATAATTATCTATATTATTAATTTCCAATGTACGTAGAAATTGAAAGAAAATTATTGAGCTACCAGTCATGTGAAAGGGGGCTATTGTTTCTGTAGATACCCAGGAACTGTGGAAAAATCCCAAAGCAATGAAATGGTTTCATTTTGGATTGAAGAATGGAAATATTTAATTTTCTGGTTCTGTCCAGGGTGACCAATTTTTGGCAAAACAAGAAAAACCTAGAAAACACAGAAAATTAAAATACTAAAATTATACAGGAAAAATGCTATAAAGCAACTGGTCACATTAAAAATGTGCTTTGTACTTGACGATGTACTCTGGTAGAAAGAAAGTATACATGATCAGGTGAAAATCAGAACGGTATAAGTGATCTTTTATAAACTCTGAGAAAAAAGTTTTTATTTCAGGCTATATTTCAGTGCAAATGTAATTTTGTGGTTTTAATGAACAATTGAAATGCTGTGGTTTTATTGACACAAAGCACCATGACTTTACAGTGACATGGAATTAAATAAACAGTTCTCTCAGAATTTATAAATTGTCACGTATACCATTCTGGTTTTCACCCGTTCATAAGATGTATTCCTGACAAATAATAGTAAGATAAATTGGCAGTCCTTTAAAAATCATGTGATTGTTATACACTCAATAACATCTTTTTAAAGAAAAGAAGAGCAGCAATAAATACCTCTTTTGTATAAGTGGTAAGATGAAGTTATTGTTTTGTAGTATTCATCTGATTGGTTTGTTTGGTTTAAATTCTTTCTAGTTATTGGCTGAAATTTTATGAGTGGAGTAGTCCCTGTAATGAGTAGTAATGAAAGATTTCTTGCCAAATAAATTTAACACAAAATTATTTGTTAAAAATCTTTCAATTACCACATTAGTATATAATATTCCTAACATCACTTGGCCAATTATCCATGTTTTAAACCTAATTACCCATGTTTGTAGAGATACAAACCTATTATTATGAATTTTTCTTAACTATCTCGGAACTTGCCTTCTACACTATAATGCTTAAAGATGAAAATATCATTGTGTGTGCATTTCATTCTTAACTAGTTTTTATAGTGACAACGTTTTTAAGTTCATTTGAATATCAGACTCCAAAGGGTATGAAAGATCTAGCCAGGTGCCCAGACTGTTTAATGTGCCCGTAAGCAAAATATTTTTTTATTTTTGTATACTAGCATTATAAATGACCTTTTCTGTTGCAAGAAATCATTAATAATTTTATGAAATGTTCAAATATTTACGAAACAAATTTGTAAATATTTGAAAACTCACTCCTAACGTTGGTCGTTTTTAAAACGTGTACTCATGCAATAAATATAATAAACATTATAAACTAATTGCATAAACTACTATGAAACAATGATTCAAATCCAAAATAGCATTTGTTTCACTGAATTTTAGCTCTATAACCCTTTCTTGAGCTACCTACCACTACATAATGAAAAGTGTTATCTTGTGCAGACGATTTTATTTTTACTTTCTCACCCTTACTCCATAAGGTATTGTAATCGTGCGCCGGAAAACGGCATATTTACGACAGAGAAACGTATTGCCGGGTAATGAAAAAGTGGATAATCTTGTTCCAATATGAGTAAAGTCATGTACAATTTTTCGAAAATAGTATTTTTCGCCTAATTTTATGTTACATACAGGCAAATATAAAAAAGGGTTTTAAACAATTATTTTCTCAAAAACTGCCCCAAAATTTTTCTTTAAATTTTCTCTTCATAAGTATCAAATGACAGTAAAAAATGTGGAGCTATTTTTATTTCCGGCAAACTCGATATTTTCGAAAATTGTAAAAAAGTTTAAATTTCAAAATTACAAACTTGAAGATACAATTTTTTGCCTTAAATTCTGTTCTAAATATATCAGCTTTTAAAAAAAGGCCATGTACAATTTTTTTAAACATCGATTTTGCATAATTTTTGCTCAAAATTAGTGCAATTTATAAAAAAAAATGCAAAAACTGCCCCAAATCGTTTCTTAACTTATTACTGAATACTAATAAAAGAATGGTGCAGTTCTCATTTTCGTTGAACTCTGAATTCTCGAAAATTGCAAATTCAGAAATAATGTGAGAAAGTCTGTGCTGTTGTAGCACCTCTTAGTTTTATTTCCAGTTTCTATTAGAAAAATATTTTAAAATTATTTTAGGGGTCTTCATTCTGAATTTGGTCCCTCCCTGAAATACTTTCTGGATCCGTTCTTGATTTCGTCTCTCACCTTCGTTGGCCTCAGATATTTGGTTGTTTCTACAAGCTTATTTCTTGTTAGGTTTTCGCACCCTCTCTTACCGAATCCTTTCCTAACGTGATTCTCGTCGATTGTAAATCTCAGTAAGTGGTAGTAGCTCTTGTGTGTTTCGTAAGAGGAAGAAAGGTCATGGGCATGAACTGCTTTAAATGAAACA
Source organism: Gryllus longicercus (assembly GCA_038098605.1). Taxonomy (NCBI): domain Eukaryota; kingdom Metazoa; phylum Arthropoda; class Insecta; order Orthoptera; family Gryllidae; genus Gryllus; species Gryllus longicercus. The sequence continues at coordinate 1,021,715 of JAZDUA010000200.1, read as the reverse complement.
TGGAACAAATTCAGAATGCGAATCCCAAAGATCCGCTCGATCAGGTTTTGTTCAGTTTCCCTGGTCCTTAGAGCAAATGCTGAGATGGCTCCTTGTTTGCTCCTGAACAATAACTTCGCTCTCTCCACCCAAGGCATCATATTGACTCGTCATACACGATTGTAATTGTATATGTGACTTAATAAATATTATTATTATTAATTATATTAGATTCGTCGACTTGCGTTGAGAGAAAAGATACTTATCTGTTCATTTTGTCCTATAACTGGGTTTCAAGTGCAAGTTAATCAATGTTTGTAAGAATATAAATGTGAATAACTTGTACGTGTTAATCACAGACCACGTTCCAATTTGTTTTGGCCCCAACTACTGCCACTTGACTCGATCACTTGACAACACAGTAATGTGTGCAGGTGGACAGCGAAAGCAGCTGCCACCGGGTATACCATGTTGGGGGATGGAGTGCATTTTATGAAATTTGGCATTAATTTTATTTTTACTTTGTCGTATACTACATACATATGGAGTAACATACGTAGTATTGAAAAAGTAATGCAATGCGGAAAATAGATTTCAAAGGAAATACACGCTTTGGTATCCGCTGATACAGGAAAGGTGTTTTGTTTGAAAACGTCAGCCCATCAGTCTGTCAAAACAACTCTAGCGTGTAAACTATTACCTGAGGATTTTTTCCAAAATTAATCTACCCTGGTCGATTTGGCCCGACTGGAAAATTTTGTAAAACATTCTTTAAACTTTGAGGGGCGCTTTACAGGAAGGCCCTAGGACGTTTTCAAATTTTTTCGTAGAGTTATCAGTGCCAACAGACACGCACCACTGCGTGCAATAACCACAGAAACGTGGGACATGCGACGAACATATTCAATAGGAGAGTACGGCGAAATATGGCTTTAATGGGTTATGGCAACAGAAGACCGATTCTAGTGCCTTTGCTAGCAGAACGTCGCCTGTAGTGTCTCTCCTGGGCTCATGGCTAGAGACCGGATTTTTATGTAATTACTAGAGTACTACTCATTTACTTTCTTTTCACTTTATAAAAATGCCGATTAGTATAGAAATCCATTTTATGACAAAAGGATATGACCCATTTTTATGTCATTTTTTTGCATTTTTCGTTGAGTTTGACTAATACGTCATTTTTTACATTTTCCCGTCACTTTTAATGCATTTTCTGCCAATTTCATCGATTTTAATGTAATTTAAGTGGTGCTTGCATTTAAAAGATCCAATAAACGTTCTCCACAGAATTCCTGAGTACCTTTACCTGGCAGCCAATTCGATTTCTTCGCTCAGAAGTTGTAATGTCAGTCATTGTATGTAATTAAGGTTCTTGTGACGCCTGTCAGTGCCATTGGCGGTTCAGCCGATTTCGGGATAACTAAAAACGAGATTTTCTGTTAAAAATTAGTCCAAACCAAAAGCAAAGTTCACTTGAACGAATAGAAGATACCTCGATTACATCAGTAACGTAACCAACAGCTTGAGTTTTTCATCCTAAGTGGTTGTGAAGACAATTTTACGTCATTTTACTTTGCTTTTAGGACATTTTTACATTTTAATAGCATTTTATTGACAATTTTTGGCGATGATTTAGGTCATCAAAATCCGACCCCTAATAATTACATATTTTTGTCTTTCTACTCGCCGTTCTCAAAATTGTAATCTTGGCGAATCGTCGCCGCCCAACATAAAATCCAATTTTTTGCTATATATTTTTACATATTTAGTACTACATTATATATTTTACATATTTTTACAAAATATCTTCTTCTCCTTCACTTTCACTATCACGCCTACTGAGAGCTTGTTCTGTAAAATAAATATTTTTCTCTCAATTTTCTTCAGTTATTATTACATTTTTTATGGAGAAAATAAGGTTAAAAAATCAGCATTTTCCCTACTTTATTACTGCATGCTGTCTACTCCCGGTACGCTACGTGAAGAAGCGGTCAAATATTCTCTAAGTCCGGCGCGCCTGCTTCAGTTATCTCAGTAGCAGGAAGTGCGACCGAGGTCAATTTCACTTTTAGGTATGCAAAGTATCACTGACGCCGTATTTTGTGACATTTAACACTATTTTCCGAGAAACTTCGGCGATCGCCGACGAGTAACACTTCGATGAGAATGTTGCACGCTGCAGTGATTATTTGCTGGTCGTAGATATCGCCAGTTTGTACGATGTCTATTGCGACCGTTTAGTCTGACTACGGTCCAGGTTAGCAGTAGATGAAGCTTTTACTACTGACGGGAAACTAGTATGGTGCAAAGTGTGGGTCAACTTGTGCTCTCCAAATTATTTTTAAATCGTTTGTATTATTTTTAACATTTGTGTAGGATTTTTTTAATAAATATAATTTTGTATTATAAAAATATGTTTTGTAATTAGTGCATTTTAATATTATATACTGTATCCGATTTGACATAATTCTTTACATAATCTTATTGTTTTCATATTTATGTACATATTTTGACGTTTCATACCACATATTTTTCCGGTTTCTTCTCATGGCCATATCGATTGGGCCCTAGACGCCTGGAAAACCGTATCTTGGTCATATGAGTCCCGATTTCAGATGGTAACAGCTGATAGTAGGGTTCGAGAGTGGCGCAGACCCCACGAAGCCATGGGCCCAAGTTGGGTCAACAAGGTACTGTGCAGGCTGGAGGTGGTTTCATAATGGTGTGGGCTGTTGTTACAAGGAATGGATTGGGTTCCCAACTGAACCGATCATTGACTGGAAATGTTCAGCTTCTTGGAGACCATTTGCAGCCATTCATGTTCCCAAAGAACAATATTTTTTTAATGAATGGCAATACGCCATGTCACCAGATCGCGGGGTTGGCCAGATTGCCCAACATGAATCCTATCGAACAGTGATGGTAAATAATAGAGAGGTCAGTTCGTGCACAAAATCCTGCACCGACAACACTGTCGCCATGAGGGACGGCTCCAGAGGCAGCTTGGGTCAATATTTCTGCAGGGCACCACGTGTTAGAGGATTTTTTCTCTAAATTTAAGTGGATGTATCCACTTTTTCGTTGCCAGCGCCCTGTAATAAGAGTTTTTTTTTGCCGAAAATTCGCGGTTTTTTCGCGCAGCATTATATAACTTTCCTTCTACTACTTAATCGGTAGCGAGAGAGTAAAAGGAGATATCAACAAATCGGGCGCATATTATTCAATATGAATATAGTGTCTCCTCAAGGTCGGGAGCTGCAAGGAGAGTAGGACACTTATCCATATGGGTCCTTCAGTTCCAAAAATTTAAGTCGCAACGAAACTGCCAGTTGAATAACCGTATCATAGTTGATATCTGCTTAAAGTCGTTATATTGAAATCGGACGATAGTGAAGCTACATTTTTGTCCGGAAGCGTAACATCATGCTTTTCTCACCAACTTGACGATCGGGCGGAATTTTTTACCTTCGGTTGCTATTGATTTGATTGATGGATAGTTCCGGGCCCGTCAACTGCTAAGGTCATTAGTCCCGTAAGAGTAGTTTAAGTTTTCTCTCAGGAGGTGGAAATGATCTCCCCCCCCCTCCCTGGATGGTGAGTCCGGAGTCGACCTACCATCGGCTATTGGAAATTCCTGCAATCCGGTATCTCCAACGGGGCACCGCCAAAGCCTGGTAAAACTCGAAGCTCCCGACTGGTCTCCCGGCATGTGTGGTAGTGTAGTGCATGTAAGTGTAAGTGTGTGTAGTGTATATGTAAGTGTAAGGGGTGAGGAGAGGACAAGGAAGAGGAAAGTGAGATCGCGCGCGGTCCGTGGTCCGTTTGTTAGGGTACTGCTCTGGCATTCGCCTGGTGTTGATCGGAGAAACTTCCGATCAGAGCAGCCGGCTGCTACAATTCTCCTCCAGATTCGACCTAGCTTCCACCTAGCGTCTAAAACCCTGCCACAGTCGAGACTCGAACCTAGGACCCCCTGCTCAGAGGCACGACAGCGACATCCGTTGATGCCCTTAGCCACCTCCCCCGGTCCTTCGGTTGCGGATTGTCTCGCGGCTGGGGAGGAAAGCCTGCGCGCCGTGCACGGGCGCCAGGTAAGGTGGGCAGGCGCGCGGCGAAAGCCACCGCCGCTGCCGCTCTCTCTCTCTTGCGCGCGCGCGCAGCCGAACCCACGCGCAGACGAGGCGGCGAAGGCGCGCTCAAGATAACTCTCTTTGCTTTGAGGGCAGCATAGCACTGAAACTTCCAAACCGTTCCCTAACCGAGCCATCGGCACTATTGTTTACAGGAGTGGTATCACATTCCCACGCATTCGTTGCAGCTAGTCTCCTTACTATGAGACTCTGATGGAGGTACAAAGTGTGAGATAAATTGCAGTGAAAGGCTGTCAGTACGGAAGGAGGCATTTTTGAGTAGGCGGTATTTTGAGATATACAAGAAGATACGTTTGTCTCGACGGGTTCATTTTCGAATGAATGTTTGTTCATACGGTACCTCAGCGTTAAATTAACTACGCATATTTGTGACTATAAGCATATGACAGGAATCTGTTTTGTCAGTGAATTTCAGATTTTAGCTCTCGCACTTCCTTAGCATTCGAATAGTAATTCGAACCTGTACAACTTTCGAAATATTCGTCGCTTAGCTGATAGAGCGTACCTCACGGCGAAGTTGCACATTGCGCGAGGAAGGGGGCGTGGCTCAGTGCTTAGCGATCATGTCTAGTTGCTCAATCATCTTGGCTCTTGGCAGGTAGCTTCTAGTAAGTGACTCACGGATGTTCATGGAGAAGCGAAACGTCTCCAGTTGTACCCAAGGCTAAAGCCGAAAGTTCGCGATTTGACCCGATGAAAATTGGGTAAACTAATGAGCACAGTCTTACCCGAGTCCAGAGTCCAAGTCGTAGCCAGTATTCTCACATAATGTTACGCGTAATTACAATAGATTACCGCCATCAGTTGAAAGTGAAGGAAGCATTAAAAGTTCATTTATTTTACATCCTCTGAATATATTGTCATTTGTGTGTTCCTTCCTCTCTAGTAAAGACTATTTGCATTAACTTCACCATTATTTTTGTTTGAAAATGTATATTTTGCTATCTAAATGTGAACCAAACTATTTTTTTATTTTTCAGGAGCAACTGATTAAAACATATCGGAAGCCATATAATGCATTTTTATTGGTGAAGAGCTTCAACATTTTCTCAGATGTTAATTTTATTTTATCCAGTGTTAAAATGAAATTAATATTGTTTGATCTTGCGTATATTATAGATATGTCCTGAAAATTTGAAATATATTAAGAATTTTTTTCAAAATGTATTGAAATGAATTGTGGAGTTAATACATTTTGACATCATGATCTACGTATTGAATGTCACAGGCAAGGAACAACTTTTTGTTCCCAAATATAGCCACACGAGCTACTTTTAACTTTCACTTTTTCAGGGCATTTCAGGTTTCATCCAGTCTGACTTCTCATATGAGCGGTTGCAATATGATGCTTCAAATGAATTCAAGAGTAGATTTAGACTAACGATACGAAAGAGATTACTACTTTCCATCCTGCAATATTTTAACTGAAAATGTTAATTACTTAATAGAACGCATTTTCTCTGAACATATGCAAAATATTTATATTTTAACGTGTAGAAAACATCTATTAATGTGAGAACCGTGCATGTATCTACTGTATTTTGGGCTCCATTAAAGAAATTTTAGCACATAAAATTACATATTTTCGTTTCCTTAGGAAATCAGATTTTTAAACAGACAGGCAGGTGAAGTACGTGTATTTTATCTTTTTAAGTAACATAAACCGTATAATTTTCGTACAGAATATTTTAAACATATTTGAGAACAGTTTTCTAGCGATCGAATTTCGATCAAAAATGAAAGAAGGACCCTATTGAAGGTAATTATGGTTTTATAACTTTGCTTTGCCTACTATTAATACTTAGTGAAGTGTTACTGCTACTTGAGCCAGTGATCCATCTGTATAGTTTCTCGAGGAGATTAACAGTGAAACAACTGGCGGCAACATTTCAATATGCAAAGTTGCCAACACATGGTGTATGTGATTTGTCGCGTTACAAATCCTCATACCGACCCAACCGTTGTTTTACAAGCACATTTCCAAATATTTGCTCATAAATTTGTAAATATTATGAGTTTAACTACATAAAATTCCGCCCTCTAATGACTATGAACTTCATTTGCGCGCAAAGTTTTATCTATCGTTAACAAACTTTACATTTTGTTACACACATATACAAGCAATACTCCGAACATAAAATTATATTATACATTTTATTTTTCGTTATATTATGAAATTCATATAATAGAAAATTAATGTGGAATACGTATTGAAACATTTCTATGTGTAAAGGGCACTTAGTTCGTAGGGCATGCCTGTATGTAGGTAGGGCCGGCAGGGTATTATTTTCTGAGATGTGCAAAAAACAATGAGTGCGGTTGTAGTGTTAAAACATGGAAATAAATATACGCGTAAATATACTTTCAAATACATTACATATTAATTCCTTCTCTCAGTGTTTATTAAGCAATATTCGAAATTCTCTGGATCACAGACGCACAAAAGCTTTCGAGTGCGAGACGCTGGTGTGGCACACGTAAACTGAAAATGACGCGGAAATTATTTTATTGAGAAATATTATAAATAATAAAAATGTGCATTAATAATAAAATGTGAATCGATAAAAAAATTAAGTACGGATACAACAGGTGGAACTACGTACTAAACAAATTCTCAAGTATTAAAAATTCGATTTCAACAGCTCGTGGTGCGAATTGACAGCGGGGAAAGAAATATCGGGGACCGGCCCTACATATAATAGAGAGCCTGATGTTCCTTGCTGGAAAAGTATTATTATGACCCTGCCAGGAACATACAGAAGTTCATTTACGATTTCCTCACTTTGGAACGATAAAGTCAAAGAAACTGGAACAGAAAACTTTCCAAAGAACATTCTTTAAAAAAATACATCCAGACGATGATGCGTCTGCGAAGACTGTCTTCGGTTCACTCGTCGTCCCCCGGAAGAAAACTGCCCGTTCGTAGTTTGGGAGTGCTCCGCAATCACACGCTTACCTTTCGCTGGCGAGGACGGACGGGCGGGCGGGCCTGTGTCGGCGGACAGAGTGCGTCGGATCTCGGCGCCGCGCGCGTGGCCTTGTCCCCGCCCCCGCCCCCGTCCTTCCCCCGTCCCTCGCAGCCCCGCCTCGCTCCGCCCCGCCCCAGCCTCCTTCCGCGCGCCTTCCGCTATGCCTCGCCCATTTCACTTCGAGCTCCGGAAACGCAGCCATGCTCTGACGTGGCGTATTAACAAATGAAATCAGAATAATTGCGATGGCATGATATTAAACGACCAAATAAACTCCAGTGCTTAAAGGAAGGCATACCATATTTACTCGCTTGTCCCCGTTTTCATTTACATTTCAGTTCCTAGTATTAAGGAAAGGGGTCTGTCAAAAAATTAGAACATTAAAAATTGTTATAATCCTACCTCTCGAGTATTACAATAAGGTGCTACGAAATAATATTGTACAGGGTTTTATCCACTTGTGAACATTTCAATTTATTATATTGATTATTCATCCTGCGAAAGGTGACAGACTGATGCTGGTTCAAGTTACTAGGAGGTTATGGAATATTAGAACACTTTGGATCTAATAATTCTTATTATGAAAATGAATTCAGTTTTGTTAAGTTTAATTTTAGGTAAATCTAAGTGGAAAATAATTTTTTTAGAACTATTCGAAGAAGTATACAAAGTTTGAGTTTGGATTATTGAAGTACTGTACACCAAATTGGTGTTTGGAAACTGATAGTATCTAATGAATTCCCATTTCCTCACTGGCACCGTCAATCACAGGCATTGCCACTGCGTTCTGAATCATTAAATCTTTAAATTCTTATCATGTATCATCTGCCAAAGCGCAATCTCCGTGCGCAAATGTAATGCCTCATTTCTTAACATCACCTTACTGAAAAAATGAAACTGTTTATTTATCTTTCACATTTCACTGTCAACCTTATAATTTTGAAATGAGGGAGGGGGTTGTGTAGAGGAGAAAACCTTACCAATGACCTTGCAGCGACGTAGGAAAATCATAGCCTATTGTGTATGGGTACACTGACCAGACTTCCCCTTTTCGGGAGGACAGTCCTTTTGCGCAGCTCTTCCTTAAAAAATATGTGGATAGAGCAGGACGCCCAAAGTGTAGACTGAAAATTTAATGTCCCGTTTTTCCGTAATATTTAGATATGTGGTTTCAAAACTTCAAGGACTTAGACATTGTCCTGTGGGCTTCATTGAAACTTGTTCCCACAGGTCTGAGGTTGAATAGAGGAGTGAATCCATAACCAGGCAAGAGTTCGCTAACATGGATAAAGACTCGGAATTATTTGATGAATTTGCATGTTTAACAAGATAGGTAACTCCAGGAAAAAACGTCTGTACAAGAGCTTGGGTTACACTTTTGATGTAGGTAAAGGATGTTCAGAAAAATTTGTTCACTTGAAGGACAATAATGTCGGGCATCAACATCTTTCATGAGTCATTCCGTTCATCTTTGTCCTACCGGGTACAAATCTGAAAGGCCCTTCTCCCAAGTAAAGAAAATTTGAACAGTAGGAAAATACATTTACTGTTAAAACCTCTGACGCCATTATGATTTTCCAATAAACTTGTAATGAATTATTAATATGTTTATGTGTTTCCCCATTTTATAAGGATAATAAAATTACATTATCTGAAACGTATTATACAAATAACATTTTCTATAAGCAGTGCGAATATATTTTGTGATAAAATAACGCACTACCAGTTCCACACACTATATCTATAATTGTATTTTAATTTCGTATCCATTCTGTGGTCCTAAGCATACTTCAGGTAATACGTAGGTTAGTCGATATGTGCCCCTCTTCGATCAAAAATATTTGGTCAACGGGTATCGACGGTTATGGGTTATGATGGTTCTAATACGTATTGTGCGCCAGGAAAGTCCACTCCGAGGCAAATCAGGGCCTCCTGTTAAAAATTGCGTTTATGTTCGTAGCACTGGGAAACAAGTGAAGAGGACATCACTTCCGTCATCTGTTATGATGTGGTGAGTGCAGTATTTACGTTTTCTTTTGATGTAAGCTGCATCTCGTGCTACCAACACAAGGTGTCGCTGCGGAGAGATTTTCGTGGCGCGCTGTATTATAATGGCCTAGGCATAATCCCTCTTTTATCTGAATTGCTTCGTCCGTTTCGTGCCGTTCTCGCCATAACACTAGTCAAAACAGAATATTTGAAACACTGTTCGACGCAAGAACTAATAGCTCTAGAACACTCGTTGCCGTCCTGCGTACTTTTCTTCTCCATCATCTTTCTGAGCTGCGTAAGACAGTTTAAGTTTGAACTGGGGTAAAACTAAAATTAATGGGATTGCGATCAATACGATAGGAAATTCTCTGATTTTTTTTAGCTTTAGCTGATTTTTTAAGGCCATTAAATTACAAATATATTAAAAAACAAAATTTGTACTGCTCTGTTTTAAATCCATTTATTTTCAAAATACCTTTCACACTGACCCACAGAGCCTTTTGTAAACATAACTAAATACCATAAAGTGCCTGGAGTAAACTTTGTTGTGTTTTTTTTTTGGTAACTTCAGGTCTCGAATTTGATAGCGAAGAGCTGGGTTGGCCTTTTGTGCACTGTAAGAAGATTATCTTCGAATTGATGTTAGCGAAAAGGGTTTTGCTTCAGCCTTAAGTTCTCCCATATTGAGAACGCAACTAAAACTCAGTAAAATTGCTCAAGAACCACGTCGCACGGAAGACCACCGTTTCTCTCGCAATTTCATAATAGTTCGCCTGGTCTGGCCGGAAACCTTCGGGTGAAGGAGCTTCTCCGAATGCAGCGATAAGTCGGAATGTTTATCTCCGGATAAACAAATAGGAACGTTGCGCCTGGGTAAGTCAGCGAAAACGGAAGGGTGGCGAGTTGTCAATACTTGTCGTATTACCTCTTTAAAAAACAATCTAGGAAAGAAATATAAGCAAATAATAATAATAATAATAATAATGTTGTAATTATGATTATTAATTTTATTATATTCGGTTGAAATATCATTCTACAATTGGTCCGGCGACGAAAACAAATATAAACAATATATTTTAAAAATATAATGTAATTATTGTTGTAATTGAAAATAAAAGTAACAACTCACAAATTGTACAAAATGTAATTGTGAACCTTATTTTGTTTATCAATACATATATTAGTATTTTGTATATTTTTCAAAATCCAGAAGACTTTCTTCCTCATTGTTCCTTTCCTTGAAAATGAACTCAGGTCTTCATCAGTCTTCACCTCTAGTGTGTCTAAGTCAGGGATGTTGCCAGGCTTCAAGGCCCATAGCGAAAGCCTTTAATATGGTTGCGGGCCATATCATCATTACTTGGGAGATCCACACCTGATTTCCACGTAATGTTGATCTCGGAACTTCGCCCAGCTGCTCTGAAACGGCGGGGGGGGGGGTGACAGAACCATGCGTATAATCAGGCCGTACCGTTCATAACGCAGTGAAACACATTGGGTTGATTTTGAATTTCCGAATTTGCTAGAAAAAAATCCTTGAATCTAAACTTCACATGTTTTTACCTTAAAGGGGCTTTTGACCCCGGCAGTGCGCATGCCCTAGGCGAATTATGTTCTCGACCGACATAATTACACGAGACTTTTTACTTTTAACTAATAACCTTTCGCGGGCCACAATAAAAGGCAGTGCGGGCCTCCATTTGGACACCCCTGCTCGAAGTTAAGCCACCGCGTCGCGGGGGGCGGGCGGGTGGCTCCGCCCTGCCCCGCGTTGCGCCGCTGCCTCGCTGCTGCGCCAGGCGGTAGCATGTGACGGCGGCCGTTGCGTTTTCTAGCCATGCGTGACTATGCGTCAGACAAGGACACCTGCGTAGATAGGACTCCAGCCGACGCCCAGCCGCCCGAACTGATTCGGACCGGCCCACAGTGGGTTGCAGCGTGCGCTTGGGGCGCAAAATTATAAATTCGGGGTCATTTTTTTTTCAACAGATTTCAGAGATCTATGTTAAGGTTTAACTTAAGGTTGACGTCAGTGATTATTCTGTGTTTCCGGGAGCGTGAACTGCTATGGTCATTAGTCCCGTAAGTGCACTGCATGTTCTTTATCTCGGGAGGTGGTGGTTTTCTTCCCTGCTGGACGGTGAGATCCTTCGCCATCCTACAAGTTGGCTTGTGAGGGTTTTTTTATCCAGGTATCTCCCACCAGCGGGGAACCGCCCCAGCAATGATAAGCTCTAAGCTCCCGGCCGGTCTCTCGTCGTGTATGGTAGTGAAGTGCATGTTAGTGTGTGTAAGGTAATGAAGGAGAGATTGCGCGCCCCCGGCTCGTTTGTTAGGGTACTAATCCGAAATCCGCCTGATGTTGATCGGAGAAACCACGTAAAACTACCGATCAGAGCAGACAGTCACTAGAATTCTCTTCCAGACAACTCGGCTGAGTTCGACCCAGCTCTCTAGCTGGTATCGAAAATCCTGTCACGCATCTTGAGACTCGAACCCTAGGACTTCCCGATCAGAGGCACTGCAGTGACATCAGTTGATGGCCTAAACTACCTCAGCCGGTTGTTCGCTTTGAATTAAAGTTGACTTTAATGATTATATACAATTATAAAATCAAAGTTTGCAAAGGAAAACATCAACATTATTAAGAATATTACAATTACTAACTCGAAAATGTACTGAAAAATAGTACTTAAAATATTAGGTTTTTGTAATTTTCATCAACTTATTATCATTCATAAATTTTCTCAAAAGCATTAAAGGCACAAAAAGTAAGTTTTTTCTATGAAAAAGAACTTTAGGCTCGTATACGATTCATATTACATTCAATATGACTTTTAGTTCGGCGTGATATAGCAACATTGTACTTTTTGAAATTGTACTTTTTTCGTAATATGACAAAAGCATTGTAATTTTTAAAGCAAAAGTGAATTCAGATGCCAACGACACAATATGCATTATTACATGTAAAAGAATCAACATAAATATGTGCTCCTAAGGATGGCAACTTAAATTTGTCAAGAGGATTTCACTCACACATGCTAGCGATTGATAATAAAATTATGCATCGTTTTGTTATTTTTATTACTTCATAATTTATTGGACAACTTAAAAAAACAGTAAAATATCGAATTATAAAAATGAGTTAACAAGAAATTTTAAATTTCGAATTTCCACCTCAACTTTATGACATCGAGATATTTGCGTAGCCTAGACAAGCACAGCGCGTCGACATCTCCAGACCATGCCGTAATTAACTAGCAGATGCACAGCGCATTCGTATTCGCCTGGTAAGCGGATTAACCAACATAAAAAAAAATAATTATGCTCTCCGCCCCGTCAATTCAGGGTAACAAAAGTTTGATGTAAAATAGTTCATGCCACTAAAAAACGATGCAATTAAAGCGTTTACTGAAAATACTGCTTTTGTCGTCCCCTTATCAAAAAGCAGATTTCGTGTTCGAATTTCCAAATTATAATCTCTGCTGGCATATATTATTTCGGTAGGAGTATTCTTCTCCAAATTTCATTCCAGGCAAAGAAACCTACACGTTCCCCTTTGTAAAGCGCTACGCTTGGCCACTTTTCTGCAAATTAATAGCGATTTTAATTCATTATGTGCGGTCGTATAAGACAGAGTATCGAAAAAGTGCACTAGAAAACGACGATCTTTCGGCAGAAAAACTCTGCAAACTCTTATTGCCGAACCCTGATAACGAAAAGAAAGCTTGTTCCTGTCGTTGCCTTTATTATTTCAGTAGTATACATACCCTTTTCGGCTGTCACACGCAACTAATCTTTATAAATGAGGTCTCTAAAGAAAGAAAGAAATTTCACGAAGGTGTGACGAATTGCTCTCTGGCACTAAAACTATGAGGATTTGTTAAAAAAACGCATCCAAAAAAAGTCATGTCAAAGCAACCTGCAGCACTCAGTCAGCTAAATTGTTAACTAACTTCTAAATAAAGCGTTCTAGAGCCTTAAAATCTAAAATTTTGAGGCCATAGGCTTCAAAATTCCGCATATCGTAATTTACATGAGACATTCACACGATATATTCTTGGTCGTTATTCGTGGTATTAAATTTTTGCTGGTTCGGCGCTTATCAATCCTTCCAATGCCAACTATATATCAACCCTTAGTGATGATTCTTTGTGACGTCGCGCTTAGAAGACTTAAATTACTCTATTTTACACTATTTCCGCTTTATGGGTACACCGTGGTTTGCGCAGATTGGCGAGGTTTATTTGCATAATTATTAATTGAAGTTTCGCTCTCGCAGCAACAACTAGAAGTACTATTAGTAGCTGCTTGATTCTGATGAAGATTGTTTCTTATGTGCATAGTGAAAACATTCATTTAACGTTTTGCCCAGGTGTACAAGTGCTGTTTACCTGTTTATGGAGGGATGTGGGTGAAGTCACAGTGAAGAGTGAAGACGTGTCTCGTTAGATTTGGTTGGTGTTTTACCAGTGTACCAGTATTTTCGTTATCAGCAGTGATTCGGTGAAACCTTCAATTCATCGTGTTCAGTGACGAAGATTTATCAAGAGTTAAAGGTTTTGCATGGAAAATAGTACTTGACTTTCTCAAGAGTAAACACATTTTCTAATATTTTTGTGAATCTCACGAAAAGCGAAAAACTAACTGTCAAAGAATATTGAATAATTACTTCAAATTTTTTAAGGAAGTGTTGTGAATTGTTCCAAGAAATCTCTCGGTAATATTTCTAATATTGAATAAATCTTTATTGAAAATTTCATTTCAACATCAATTGCATTGTTGTTGTTTCTGTTTTTTGTTTTGTTTTTTATATTGTGTAAGTACATTGGAAGTTAGCTTTATACATTTTCACATACAACTTTCCCTCTTAGAATGGAAATAGAAGGATAGGGAAGAGTGTGGGGTTTAACACGCCAGAGTTCTCGCATGGGTACGCGGAGGTAGTAGGGGAAAACTTGTGCTATGACACAACACAAAGAACCCCACGCACACACACAGACACGTGTGTGTTTATAAAAAAGAATTTACATTAACTAAAGTAAAATAGCTTGAAATAAATGGACAACAAAAATCAAAACGCGCTAGCCTGTAATATTACGTGAATGAATTTAAAATACCAACCAAATTTAAAATTATAGAAAGAATAGCACAAGTCACTCAACAACTGCCAACAATCACAATCCAGACGCACGATTTAACTGTTGGCGATATCTGTACATCAATGCCCACTGTAAATGCGTATTGAAAGTAATGCACCGTTTGATATTAAACTTAACGTGTCTGTTCTCTAAGATATAATAGTACATAAATAATAATAATAATAGAACATAAACATTATTTTAGGAACATTCCCACGTACCGAAGTGAAATCTTAAGTCCCAGCAAGCTGTCTCCCTGTCCCTCCAAAACACCCTTCTGTACCTCATAACAAATTTAGGAAAATTAAACAATATTGCAAAGAGTAGGGCTGTTCTTGCCAGATCATGTATTTTCGCAAGGAAAACTTGGCTCTCCCAAGAGTAAAAACCTTTTCTAATATTTTTGTGACTATCAAGGAATGCGAAAAGGTAACTGTCAAGGAAGATTGAATAACTACTTCAATTGTTGTTTTTAAGGAAGGGTGAATTGTTGGATTGAAGGGCAAAGAACATATCTATATAATACTGTATAAACCTGTATTGAAAATTTGTTTCCAACTTCAATTGCATTGTTTTTATTTTGTTTGATATTTTGTAAGTACGAAGTTACATTTATACATTTTTTAACAAATAAACGTTCTATTAACAACTATCGCTCTTAATGGAAAGGATAGGGAAAGGGTGGGGAATAACATGCGAGAGTTCTCGCGCGGGTACGCTTGAATCAAGTAAAATACTGCCTCGTAGCACCTTGTGTAGTCAATGTCCATGTTTTGTAGGTCCTTGATACCGAAAACATGATTGACGGCAAAACGTATGTCTGAGCATCCGTCTGTCTGCCTATCTGTCTGTCCTTCCGTCCATCCGTCTGTGGTCAACGTTAGCCCTAAACCGACAATTCTCTCCAACATTGATGTTCTTCGATCGATTTGAAGGAACTTGGGCTTTGTGAGTTTGAAGCGGATATTATGATTTTTGAGGATACTTTATATGAAGCCTCAACAATATTTCCAAAATTTTCTGAAAATGGCTCCAATTTTTTTTATTAATGTTGTCCTTGCGAAGCTTAAAGAATGCTTAAGAGAATAGTGCAGACCTCATTTCCGTTAAAATTCGTGATTTTTTTTTGAAAAAAAAAATCGGAATTTTCTTACATCTACAAAATTTAAGATAGAGATTTTTTACTTAATGAAATCTGTTTTTTAACGACAGATCTTGAAATAATATGTCTTCTTTGTTTCTGTCTGTACAATGTTTTGAAAATATGAGTAGTTTTCGCGTAATTTAACAATTTTTAATATTTTAAAATATTTTTTTCTCTTTTCTCTTCATATTATCAAATGATTATAAAAAAAGGTGCTACACTCTTTTCCGGTGAATTCTTTACATTCGAAAACTGCAAAATATTAACATTAAAAAAATGTAAAATTGAATATGGAGATCTTGGCTTTAAACATACTATGTACTAAAAAATCAGCTCTTTTAAAAAGATCAGATACAATTAAAAAAAATAACACTAGTTTTACTAATTTTAGTTGAAATTAATGCTATTCATAAAAAAATTGTCGCAATAACCGTTCCAAAATTTTTCTTCTAATTTTTCAACGGATAGAACAAAGAACTCTTGAAAGAATGGCGCAGGTCTCATTTTCGTTGGACTCTGAATTTTTGGAAATTGCAAATTTAAAAACTATGAACAAAATAATGTGATGTATCACATTTGTAGATTATAGTAAATCAGTAGTACTATTGTTTCGGAGGTTCTCAACTTATGTTTGGGGGAGGGGGCACAGTACCTAAATTCCAACTGATCGACATAGTTAATTTCTTTTTCGTTCTTTTCCTTTATTGTAACGAATGGATTCAGACGATGCGCGATCGATGAACGTAAGTGAAGATAGAGTATCAGGAAGGAGGATATTGTATTTCGGTATTCGAAAGAGATTCACGCGTTTTAATACATAAAAAAGTATTTTGATGTAAAATGAAAGTTATGCAACTCTCAATCTGTCAGTGATCTCTGACGTCCGCTGAGCGAAGAGGCAAAGAGCGTTCCATTCACCGAGAATGAGGTTGAGTCGATTGATTGATTGATTGCATGTTAGTGATTCCGGGCGTGTCAACTGCTAAGTCAATTCGTCCCGTAAGTGTAGTGCATGTTTTCCCCTCTGTAATTGGCGGTGATCTTCCCCCGCTGGATGCGAGATCTGGCGCTTTCCTACCGTCGGCTAGCGAGGTTTTCCCCAACCGGGAAACTCCCATCAGCGGGACAGCGCTCAGCCGGGACAAGCTCTTTACACCAGACCGGTCTCTCGTCATGTGTGAGAGTGAAGTGCATGCTAATGTAAGTGTCTGTAGATAAGGCAAGGAAGAGGAAGGAAAGATCGCGCGAGGATACTGCTCCCCTGGTGCTGTTAGGAAAAACCACTGAAGACCACCGATCATTGCAGTCGGCTGCTAGAATTCTCCTCCAGACAGTGACTGAACTCGACCGAACTGACAAGCCAGTGTCGAAAATCCTGCCACCGTCGGTGCTCGCACATAGAACCTCCCCTTCAGAGGCACTACAGTGACACCAGTTGATGCCCTGAGCCACCTCTCCCGGTACGTTGCTCCGAGATTATTATTCGTTTCATTGATTTACTGCACAGTCGCATCCACGCACGAAGTTATTAACTACTATAAAATTTAATACATTGTACAGCAAAACGAAATTGAGAATCAATCTTAATTAAAAATAATAAAATTTGAAATAAAATAGAAGTTATTCTTCCTGTTTATCAATAGAACGCTATTGCAATGTCTTTTGAAATACTTTATGTATAATTACGTATTTAATACCTACTATGTTTTCTATTTACGTTAAATCACCCGCTTTGGATTTTTCCTTATAAACAATTCTATGACAACCTGTTGCTGCGATACTGCGTGTTATTTCGACAAGCAATTGGTTGAGCTGCAGAAGATCTAGACGTATTTCATAGAAAAAGAGCTAATACTTAACGCAAGAAGGAATCTTCAACTTACCTGTTCAATTTATATTTCACGATCTTAACGGATTTTAAAGAAAATATTTCAAGAAGTTTATTTATAAATTTAAACTGAAATTTCCGATGTCCTGGAACCTTGAATCGTAAGTTTATAATTGTATTCTTCACAAAATCATTTGCCATTCATAATGCGAATGACGGATTGAAAAAATCTAAATGTATTTTAAAAATTAAGGGAAATCACTTATCTCATTTTTATGCTGTAAAAATATCTTTTTTGGACAGGTGTATGAAATAACGAGCTGAGAATCTTAAGAGGCATTCTTAAGAGGCTTTTTTAAATACACTAATTCTACATCATGTGTTATTGAACGTTCATATTGGGCATTATTTTGAACATATGAAACATATTTTATAAAAAGAAATGAACCATTATGTTTATTATTAAAAGAGCAGATAAGTTTGCTTATGTTAAATGATTTTCAGTGTTTTATTGGAACTATTATTATTTAAAGAAAAATATATGGAAATTACCCTTAAAATTCTCTTAAACCATATGACAGTGCCTTTCATATTTTGACTGCTTAATGCGTTTTAGAACAATTTCAGTATCATTTATTTTAATTTTACAAAATTATAATTCTGTTTTACAGCTATGACAATGTTGAAACTCCGAATTTTCTCTCGCGGATATGCGAGAAACAACTGATTTACTCAAAATACGTTTTTCATTTTTACTTTTCCTCTGCACACTGTTGTACTGTACTATTGGCATCACTTCAACAATACCATCTCGAATTTTCGGTCACAAAATCCTTGTTTAAGGTATTTCGAGCTGTAATGTTGCAAGCACGCCTCATTAAACTTTATTAGGGCTATTCTGAAGATGGTTAGTACTACACTTCGATTTTTCTGTAGTGGCCGATGACATTGTCATTGTTACACTTCCTACCTTATAAAATGAATCTTTTTAATTTGTGAACTTCCTTCTCAATGGGTCTTCGGGCCTCAGAAATGTGCTTATCGCCGTTAAAAAGATTAATTATTAGCGCATTATTGCACCTCCAGTTTTACGATAGGTGTAACAATGCGATAATGTCATCGGCCACTATAGAAAAATCTAAGTGTAGTGCAGGTGGCGAGGAGATACACGCAATTTTGTGCCCGAAAATCGAGATGTCTGTGTGGATGGAAACTCTTGAACTGAATCCTGGTCAGCAATAAGACGATAATTGTGCCGTTCCGGATATCATTTAAATACTTAAATGTTTTTGGGGAACTTCACAAGATATCCAAGTGACATCTTTCTAAATTTTCTGAAAAATAGCTTCCATTTTTTCTTTAATTTTTTTTACTGATACAGGAGAAAGCACATTTATACAGATGGTGTAGTTTTTATTTTCAATAAAATCTATGAAAGTTTGAAAATTGCATAATTAAAATTTATTTTCGAACCCAACTCTAATATTAAAGCAATTGATTTATTTCCCAATGCAATTTATCCCTCAATTTTAGACCTTTAAAAGGTATTTTTAATATTAGTAGTTATTGAATAATGACTAGAGTAGGAATTGAGTAACAAGAAGAGGAAAGTATTTTATGTCTCGCTTTCTCACTATTTTGTTATTGTGAATGAACACGAGCTTATCGCCATAGCAACCTACCAACTAAACAGTGAATTGTGAAGGCAGTGTTAAATAGCAGCGGACGTTTAAAATCTTGGAGAGAATTTTGGATTTAAATTGTACGATTGCTCTAAAATCATTGCCATGATAGTTCGTTGCTGTAGAACGGCATCTTGTGAAACAATTTAGAACAATTCATTTTTAAACTCGATACTGTCGTAAATATTAATATTACATGTTTGAAAGTGCTACTGAACGTGGTGAACTTATAACATTTACATCTTTGGGTCTAGTACTACTGGAAAAAAACAATACTGAAGACATTCAAAAAAACTATTTTAATTTTCCCAGCCTACTGCAAACGACGCTACTCAGACTTGACAATAAAGGCGATGGTTGGCTCCGCCCCTCAAAGTTCTTCGGCGCAAATATATCTCCACTGTTGTCGACCAACATAGCCGCTGGAGTTCTTCAGGAATAGTGCCCTGTGTAACTTATATGCTCTTTTAAATATTTGGCGACGTTTTGAGGTACGTTTGCAAATGTGTGGATCCTTGCTGATTGACCTGTGTATTTTCGATGACGGTGTGTGGAATAGATTTTTTTTTATTATTATTATTTATGCTAGCGGGATGGAGAGCAAGGGAAGTTTAGTCAATTGCGTTAAATGCCTCACTGTCGTTCGGGATGATAATTTCTTCTTGGTGGAAGAAAGTTGCACACGTTTTCTCCGGAATATTGTTCACAGTCATGTTTGCTAGTCAGGGTAATCTTGTATTGTGTTACAATTCAGCTCAGGGCCACCAGCAATGTAGGAGTCCGAATATTTTCGTTATAATTTGGAAATGAACGAGTATTGAAAATATATTTAAAAAGTATTAAAAGTTGTGTAAATTTTTGTTCTTTACAATGAAAACAGGAAAGGAGAATGTAAACAAGACTTTGGGGTTCACAAAACTAAGATTTCTAAATAAGTGGTAACTTAATATGGAAATGATTTACCATCAACATTGAATATAGTGCACACAAACTCAAAAATAAAATAAAAAAAATAAGCAAGTGAAAATTTATAAGTAGTACTTTTTTATTTCAACATATAACATTTTTACGTAACATAATTGAATACACGAAAAAATAATATACTAAATTTTATCAAAATTTGGTTAAATTGAAGTTGAATAGTTAAACATTATGAATATTTTTGGGATTCAGCTTATGGACATTCTAGTGTTTCGAAACAAAGCAAAATTTCATGTAATATTTCAATAACGTATTTAAAACTTAAAATTTAGTTACATTATCAATAATGAAAAAATATCAATCATATCATTTCAATATACATTGAAACCTGATTACTATTGAAGAAAATATAGAAAAGGTTGCGTTTTACCAGAATACCAAAGGGGCTGTGGGTAGATCTTGCCTACAGCAGTCACCAAACACTAAAAATAAAAATGACCTTCAGAAGCATACTGCGGTTGCTCTTCTGTCAAAACTTTTTTTTTCTTTCCTCGTGTCTTTCAGAGTTACTTAAAAAATCGGAAACTCTATTATACTTATTTTATGTAATGTTTGAAAAGATACGAAAATAAGTAATAAAGGTACGTGTGAATATCATTCATTCTATGCATTTCCTACCGTACTGAAATGTAGCCAATACCTTTTCCATACAAATTTCATGGTTTCACGGTATTGGATTGCTCGTTTAAAATCGCCAGTGTAATATCTTATTTATGGCTCGAACATTTATTTCGTTAAAATCCAAAAATGAAATTTTGTCAATTCGAGTAAAAAATCATTACTTTTATGAAAAGCAACAGTTGCCTAATTGATAAACATGAATTTCTAATTTTTGAATGTTAAAGTTGGGATTGAAATAAATGTTTATTTTTGTTTTCCTTCGGTTCTTTTAAACCTTTGCCGCATGCATGGCATCCAACCACTATCACTTCTTTCATTTTTCTTTCGGAGGTGAGAGCCGCGCGCGCCATCCTTATGGGTTCGTGTATTACTCGCGCAATTTTTCTTGAACGATGACCTTGCTTCCCCCTCTCTGACACAATAATCAGTTGAAGACAAAAACTTGCAGCGGGCATTGTTGACATTCCAAATACATCTTCACTGGCGAAAATAGAAACTATTTTCCGTTGAAGACGAAAACTTCTGTTCGTGATTTTCTCCAAAAAAAATTAAAGAAATGACCGAAGCAGGTGAAGATCCATCACAGGAGATACCTCGAATTCCTGAGAAAGTTGGAACGCAATGTTTGAGAAAGTTGCGAAGGGATGACTGATTCTCCAGAGATTGGCATTGCTTCATAAAATTTAGTGGCCGATTTCCTAACTAATACCCCCACTCTACCAGTATTTCTTCAATCCATCGTTCAAGAAACGTTGCGCGAGTAAGATATTAACTCCCGGCCGTTTTGTATTAGACTCGAGGGGAAATACGAACTTTCAAAAATTATGTTGTGAGTTCAGTAGCAAAGATGCAGGAATCTGGTTACGACGCAGTTAGGAATTTTTTGTGGGGAACATTTTTTCCTGATATTTCACTCGCTCAGTAAACTATTCATGTAGTACCTATGCTGTTTTTATGATATATTTTGCTTTTAAACTTTTGTTTTTCATACCTATTAAATATAACATAGTAATTTCCATGTTTTTCACCATTTGTTGAGTCTTAAATATATTTTTCCTGTTTCAGATTGCAAGAATATGACATGGCAGACAGTAAAAAATGTTGTATAGGATTTCTTTGGTTTTTGCTTTTGGTTTTTGTATCATGGTGGGTAGCTTCAATTGTTTTCATTTTCTTCCTTATAGGAAGTATCTTATCACCATGCTTAAAATTTCTTCAACCTTGTGTAGATTTTTTACTAGCTTGCATTATGTTTCCTAACACATGTTCACAAAAAGTGAAAGATAACTGTTGTCCATAGGAAAATATGTAAACGTTATGTTATATGTAATTAGTGCCCATTGAAACATTATGAAAATATAAAAAGGGTATGGTTCTTTTTTTCGCCCTACTAACAAATAACTTTATTTTCATACAAGACGATGGTTGCGAGCTTATTTCGTTGCTTAGCAAAACTGTATCAAGCAAACATGATCAATTATTCACTTAGAATTCAAAACACACTAGTGGAAACCCGTGCGATGCAATCGCATGGAGTGTTTAAAGGCGAATTTAATTTTACTTGCCCGGGTATTTGTTTATCATATTTATATATTCTGAGAAATATGAACGTCACCGAAATTGAGATTCTCATATTT
Source organism: Gryllus longicercus (assembly GCA_038098605.1). NCBI lineage: Eukaryota > Metazoa > Arthropoda > Insecta > Orthoptera > Gryllidae > Gryllus > Gryllus longicercus. Next base: position 999,590 of record JAZDUA010000200.1, on the reverse strand, counting down.
ATTAAGGAAATGAAATGTAATATTAATGATATTTATTACTGAAATGACAGTACCGGTTTCATGTTCCAAAACATGTAAGCATATACGAGTTCACAGCATTCCAAAAGCATTGCGTACCCGTTTTAAAGGCCCGATTTGGCAAACGTTCGATTACCGAACGTGCTACATCGGTGCGCACGTTTTTAGAGTTGGTCACGTGCGTTGCTGATCACTGGTTGCTACGCGTCCTCGCAGAAACACACTTGCGCATCTCGCGACTGTCCGGTAGGGAAGGGTATTACTCCCAATCGTTTCCACTTATTCCCTGGGACATTCTCGGACATTTCTTCCATGGGGAATTTTGTTTGAGCGCTGTTCGGAACGGATTAGATTTATCTCGTGCGGTGGCCGTCAATTACATTGCTCTCTGCGCTAACAAGCCAATTGGTGTTGTGAACACACATTAGTACAGCATTTCTTACTCGCGACAAATAAAATTGTGTGATTCGATAACACCTTGTTTAGAAACAAATTGTTACTATGGCTTCTGCCCAAATTCTCGAATTTATGTAGCATATACAAATGACTGTATGTTACAAATGCAGTCATCGGAGACATCAAGTTTTCAAGCAACACTTTATTTGATGAGATAGATTGAGTAGTTCATCCGGGAAAGGGATGTAAACATGTTTTAGAAATAATTGGTGCATATAAGAATCTTTTTTATAAATGTTTATAAATATAATAATATTTTTATAAAATAATAGAGTATTTGTTGGAAGAAATTATTTTATCGTTCCCCGAACTTATTGTACTAGATGTTAGAAAAGCTTAATTATGAAAAACCTATGTGGATGTTAATATGTGACAACTTGCCATTGATAGAAATATAGGTACAGAAGTTTTTTTAACACATTCCGTGAAATAAAATGAAGCGGTAAGAGAAAGTACAGACAAAATCAATTTCTTTCAGTATTTTATTTTCACGTATTTTTTGAAAAATAAAAATTGAAAAAATTGAAAGGATTTGGAAATCCAATACAGTTGTATAGGAAAAGCGCGCACTGAGTTCTCTCAGTTCGTTATCGAATTTCTGAAATATTGTAATTTACGCTGGATGTGTTTCCTTTCCCGAAAAGATGAATCTTAATCCATGGACTCGGCTGTTTCTTTATCCATTCTTTCATCACCTACTTTCAGTGATGATTATTTTCTTATTAAAAAGTCAAAGGTATTTTCTTTTATTCTAAATCAATGAAGAATATTAAATATAGTAAATAAATATTTTTAATCCCTACAAAAAGTTAAAAGCTAATTTCCTAATTCTCTAAAATGCTCTCCTGTAAAATTTTTAAGGTGAGATTGTCAACTCTGTGTTCGTTTTCTTTAACTTTCATTTTGCTATATAACGAGAGGAGTGGGGAAGGTTAGTTATTTTTCGACGGTGCTATCAAGACAAGTTGTTCGTAGGTTCTATTATTTGGGGTGTACATTCATTGTTTACATCTTCCTCTACTTTACGTTAAGTCGTAAGTTATTCTAATTATATACATTTCGTGGTCTAACACTGAACACTATTTACAATGTGCAATTTAAACTTGGCAGTTTGAATGTTCGAGGCGCTTCTGCTTTTAGACAAAAACTCATTACCTTATAAACACGACTCGGAAACTCATATAAAGATTATTTACACTGTTATTACTCGCGCAACGTTTCTTGAACGATGGATTGAAGAAATGCGGCTAGAGTGGGGGCATTAGTTACGAAATCAGCCACTACATTTTATGAAGCAATGCCAATCTCTGGAGAATCAGTCGTACCTTCGCATCGTTCCCAATAATTTGCGTTCTTGTGATAGATCTTCACCTGATTCGGTCATTACTTTTGATTTTGTGGAGAAAATAACGGATAGAAGTTCCCGTCTTCAAAAGAAAGTTGTTTCTATTTCGCGCAAGTGAAGATGTTTTTGGAATATTGCCATCAGTGCTCGCTGCTGCCTTCATCTGTTTATTGTCCCAAAGAGGGCGAAGCAAGGCCATCGTTCTAGAAGAGTTACACGAGTAATACACGCTATGCCGTCCGCGTCATTTCAAGCGCGTCTGCAAGGGCCCCTCCCCCACAACCTTTCGCCTCCCGCAGGAGATTGTCTAGATGTTCGCGAGGTCATCGTGGGGGCGGTGTGGCGGAAACTGCTTGCTGCGCTCCACGCAATAGCCGGAGGTAAAGGCCCATTCACAATGCAAACGTAAACATAAGCATAGCGCATGTACGTTATTTTACAACACCTTGTCAGATGACATAAAACGATTAAATGCGGTACAAAAATTTGTTTCAAGTAAAATCTTTTCTGCTGCACAACTGTTTCCATACAATTAGTGACTATACCGAACATCCAAAAGGAAAATAATATTAATTTTAACGACATTTAGTTATTTTTTACCATTTGGATTGTATAATTCTAAAGACCCTGTAACAAGTATTATACTTCAGCTTGACCCCCATCTCGATAACGTCCAGTTTCCCTCATTCTTGAGCAAATGCTGAGATGGCCCCTTCTTTAGCTTCTGAACATAAATGTAACTTCAATTTAACTTCTCCCCATAGCACACATATACATTTGTTAACTGTTTTTGACGTAAATAAATAAATGAAGTATGCAGCTTTTCGAGGGGAGGAGACACGTTGCACAGCGGTGCGTAAATCGAATGCTTTGGTGTCTAATGCAATGATCCATGCTGTGAAATTTTTGTCCATTTATTTAAACGGGTAACCTCCTGTTGTTCTAGCTACAAGGGCCGTTTTTCACTGTTGTTCGGTGCACTGCTATGTATCGACATTCTTTAATGTTTTTACTCTGTGCTCTTTGTCACTCATACACAATATTTTAAAGCAGTGATCTCTTTTAAAAAGTATTATGTAATTATAATTAACAAACGTTTAAAGTTTAATAATTTTCCACTAGGAATGTTATAACCTCCGAATCATAGCAAAACGGAGAAAATTGAGAGTAAGTTCTGCCATCGAGATTGATTCAATAATGAACTTCGGCAATACCAAGAAGGGTAATGTTTGGCAGATCATATATTTGCGACCATTTCCCTCATGAAGGTGAATAAGAGATACCAACGAGCAAACCTCTCTTACAATATATTACGGGCAAACATGAAATACGAGTCTTCTTGAAAATAACACAAAGGGCGTAATCTTTGTATACGATATTATAAACGATTATGAATAAATAGAGTACGTTGATTTGAAAATAGAAATATATAATTTACACTTATCAGAAATTACAGCAGAAAGTAATCATGATTTTTTTTAAACAATTATTTTTTTGCCTTGATATAACAGTCTTATTTAATTAAATATAGTTAATGAAAAAATATTATCATCATCATCATCATCAAACAAAAAAGATTCAATATTACAATTTTGTGTTTAGCACTACGTTATAGTTGTGATTACATCGTAGCAAAGCGAATTACCTCATCAGCTTGCTTTAAGAATTTAAACCAAATATGTATGTCTAATTCCTATTTAAGTTCGCATTGTCATGTATCGACAATAAATATTTTCAATATAAAAGGTAATGATCTATAACAGTCCTTCATGTCCTTGCAGATTGCTCTTTTAAGTTTACGCACTACGGTTGCAATTCTGCAATCACATGGCGGTCTCCACTCCTAGAATGAATCTCATCGTCACCCTTCGGCTCTGTCTATAGTTGTACTAAAGTCGCTCGGGCGCTTCTCTCGAGGTCTGTGAAAGTGCAAAATGCTGTTCAGGCCTGGCCTAAACCATACGTAAGATATTCCCTCGGATATTCTCCGGTCGATCTGGCTCGACTCGAAGCGCGGCAATTTTTAAAAACATTCTTTAAAATTTGGGGATACTTTAATTGAAGCCCCTGGGACATTTTCAAAATTTCCCAATAAAATAAATAAAATACACTTATAAATGTGGCGTAGGTTCGATTTTCACTGTTAACATTAAAATTTCGGAAATTGCAAAACTTTGAATTTATTCGGAGTTTGCAATTACAATATTATAGAGATTTTATCAACAAAATTAAAGTTGTTCTCCGTAATTGGAGTACATTTTTAAAAATTGCACTAGTTTTCGCGCGTTTTTTTGTAAAATATAGACAATATTTTAAAAAATATCAAAAAAAAAATTTCAAAAACGGCTTCATTTTTTTTCTTTAAACTTTTGGTATGGATAGTACTAAATGTACTGTAACAGATGATAAACGTCATTTACTGATTCTTTTGTGTTTTCAAAAATTACATATTTGTACTTTTTGACACCTTTTCACGTTGTTAATATTTATATTATCGGCGATTTGTATACATAACGAATTTATAAGTGTGTGTGCTTCAAATGATGGCTTATAAAGTTTCTCGAAAATTCAAAAATTTTCTGTGAAAATGAGCTCGAAAATCCGCATTTTCAGAAACACTCAAACAATTTTCAGGCTCCGATTTATCTCTTTTAATTTTTTGAAGTGTAGTGGTAGTGGTAAATGGACTAAATAACATGACATAATTGCCCTTTCATGTAATTTTTTGTTAAAAAATTACACAATGCAATATTTTGAAATATCTGCCATTCCTTAAATATTTTCATTACCAGCGATTTGTATACATTATTAGTGCATTTATATGTGTAGTGGTTCTTAAGTATGATTCAATGAAAGGAAATCAACACTTTACATTAGTTTCGGCCATTTATTCGGCCTTCATCAGAGCTAAAGAATGGATAATTTTATATATATATATATATATATATATATATATATATATATATATATATATATAATTTATTTGCAGGAATATGTAGAATGTTAAGCACACAGTCTAATTTAACTGTGCATTATGTGAGGTACAGACACAGAGACAAGACAAGAATTATACGATTTATATAATTTATAATCCTACTGGTAAACCACTTGAATGTCAACAAACATTTTATCTATTAATAAAATGGATACCATACATATTACGGTATTTAAACAAATATTTTTTCTATTTTGTAGCCCTGATAAAGGCCGAATAAATAACCGAAACGTCGGCAATGTAAAGAGATGGTTTTCTTTCATTGGCCCAAACTCACGAACTACTAGGCATATAATTACAACGGGTCAAGAATCATCGAATATCATTGTTTTTGTGAGAAGTGCTTCAAATTATTTCCAGTAAAGATTCACCAAAACTCAAAAAGTTTTCTGTTAGAGCTTCAAAATTCATTTACAGAAACGCTTCAACGACATTTTCTCAAAACCGGCTCCACATTTTTCAACGAAAATGTCCTTATATTACGAGGTTTTATTATTTTGTAATAATCTTTAAGTAATATTTCAGTTCTATCTTCAGTACACGCAAAATTGACAAATGTGAAAAAATATAATTCGAGCAGCGATAGATGGCAGCTGGAAGAGGGTGGGGCAAGACCGAAAAGTAGCCCACACCAAGGAAACTAGAAAACTGGAATGAGAAGATGTGTGCAATTCTCTTGCACCAGTAGTTTTTTAATTGTCTCTGTTCTTCAAATATTCCTTGGTAGTTTAAATATCTCCGAGCTATTATCACGTTCAGCGAAATTTTGCCTCCCTACTTCATTCCATATTTTTATTGGCATTAATCTCTATTGTAATACTACAGATCACAATACATTCTTGTTTCTGTGATGTCTCTCTGTTGAAAATCAGTGCCAGGTGGTGCCCCAACAGATTGGAGGTTGCGTCTCCATCGAATGACGAAAAAGTAGTTTCCAAAATTCAAAATGCGAATATATAATAAAAATGTAAGCCATTCAAATGAATAAAAAGTGACTTAAATTAAAGTTTATATTGAAACATAAAATTGCTGAGTCGGTTCAGGTACATATACACCCACGCACGTGGTGTCTTTGATTTTCACTGGGCACATAAGTTAGACTTCAGTACATTGCACCACACATTTTCTTTCGAAAATTTCACTACCCTGGTATATTTTGTTATAAAAGACACGCGCGTGCGCACGTATTACTACCTGCGCTCTCCATGCAGGCTACTGCAAGCGGAAAACGTATCTACCGAGAAAGAGCTTCTTCCTTCCAGAAGATGTTCCTTCCAGAACAGCCAACTTTTCACAAAGAATTCATCAAGAGTACACTTTAAATCAATAAATCTAATATCAAATGAAAACAAATTCTCTAACCATTGTTAATGATGCATTAAATGCTGTTAATGACTGAACTTGTGTACTTTCAACAACAAGTGAAGTTCATAAAATTTTGTTAAAGCGCGTCAGACGAAAACAAAATATTGGGATTCCCCGGAGACTCGGTCGCTGCGCAGCGCTAGACAGCGCCACCCGCCCGGTTTTCCAATCAAAAAGACCTATGTTTGCCGTGTTAAATCGAAGGTCCAAAGAGTAAATGCAGTAAACCCAGTGACACGCCAAGAGCACGGTGCAATATTATCCGCGCACATTTTCTTGAGCCCTCGCTTCGGTAGTTGCGAGGGTAGTAGGGAGTTGGGTTATTTTCACAAAAGGAATTTTGTATCAAAGTGATTCGTTTTCTTTTCGAAGCAAAATAGTTTCTAATACATGGGAGAGGTCATATCTGGCTATCAGATTTTGTCTTTAACGCTCGTTATTATTTATTCTTAAATCATCTAATTTGTCAACGGAGTGGGGGTAGATATTCCGGGGGTCAAGAAAACGTACGCGTATAATACACGGCAAGGCAGCAGGCACCGGAGAGTGCGGCATTTGGACGCTCTTTGGTTTGAAAATGATTTCCTATACATCGATATCGCTGCAATGTCTTGAATATTGAATGGAGAAGGAACATGTATATTCTTAAGACATTATGAGATCTTATTCTATTATTTGGGGTTGTGCAACCGTGCAATCTAAGCACGAGCAGCCACTGATTAAAATATGTACATGAAAGTCGCTACCAAAGTATTGAGATAAGGAATTTGAATAAATAAATATGAAAATTATGACTTTACCGACTTTTCTTTCCACCCAAGGAAATTTGGGCCCCTCTCGAAGAAAAATCCTGACATATATTTCGCTGTGCCCAACGAGCACGGCAGATTTTTTCGGAGGATCTTCATTTCTTATCCACGATTGCTCCATTTTCCACCCTTCGAATAATTTGAAGCTTGGATTTTCGGTTGAGACAATCATTGATTTATTAATTTGTAAGTTACGTAATTCATGAATAAGCGGGGATGTTTATCTAAGGTTAACGTCATCTATTAGGAAGAAACTAGGAAAGAGATTCCACCCTTAAAAGTCTTCCTCCCTCGGGAGACCATCTTCCCCTTCAATTAGCCTTGACTTGATTCCGACAAAATGTTAAGAAACGTTGCAACATATTTGTGATTAAGTTTATAAGGTTCGGCATCAAGTTTGTCACATACGAACAATTTAATTAATTGTAAGTATAATTCTGTATTTAATTATTTTTAACATTACGGTTTACACGTGTTCTTTCCATGCGCTCGGAAACATGATGGCAAACGGTCGTTGTTCATGACGCAGGTCCAGCAGCAATTCACAGTTCTTTTAAAACTATGATGTGATGTAAATGTGGAAGAATGTGTCTCAACGGGCGCAACAACATTGCGGAGCTGGCATATGGTTAGTGTATTTTCTATCAGATTGTTTAAAAGTTGATCATTTTACATTGCCGAACGGAAAAACTGGTAGTTTCACACAGTGTTTTTGTTTGGTTATATTTATGTGATTCAGTCTTTCACAAATAGTAATATAGGATAATATGTTGGAGAAGATTGTGAGTTTTTGAAAAAAAAATGTATCTTACGGTAGAATAGAAAACTGAAAGTAATTCACTAACTTGAAGAACGAGTTTAGAAAGAATTACTCTCCATCACTCTTGTAGTGCCATAAACAGAACTTACGAATATTCAAGTAGTATGTGGTTGAAGTCGGTCGCAATCAAGCCATGATTATAACAATTTTCAGTTCTTGGCAAGATTATTCATAAATGTGTTAGAAATAATTTTAAATAATTTAATAAATTATTTCAAAACTTTGTCTGGTTACAGGTTCAAAAAATGATTTCCAGTTATTCTCAAAAATTGCTCCATAATTCGTACTACATAATTTTGAGCATTGACTGTATCTATTACAAATAAGTAAAAAAGTATCTCTCACCTATTACCCAGTTTTACCAATTATTTATCTCTAAAATTTCATGTATGAAATTTTCTTGATTACTAAAAAGTTGTGACATGAATCTTAAAAAAGATACCCTAATATACATCATGCAAGTTGTTTTATAGTTAATAATGTAATAGTGGCATGGGGGTTAACTTTTAAAAAAGTTGATAAATAAGAATTCTTGAGAATGCTTATGCAGATGCAAAGATTTGAAAAAGGACCTATCTCAGTAGGACTTTGTAATACTTATAATTGTGTATGTAATGTTTAATGTATAATTATATGAAATGTAGAATCTTAGCTTCAGTGCCCAACATAACTGACCATGGCTCACCAGATTATTGAAGTGTTTTTTTTCCTTCTGAATGTTTCAATTTCTACAGTGTTTCAGTGTTCTTCTAGAACACTGTTGTGTAACTCATAAACATTCAGTGAATAAGATTCATCTCTCTGTTGGCTAGATGCTTGCTTTTCTTCTTTTCATTTTCTCTCTTTTTGTTTTGTATCTTCCACCTAAGATCTGCCTTGTTGAAAATTATTTTGTGCTCTTCCTAATTTCTCACTCTTTGGTTCTGATTATTCCAATCAGTTCTTATTTTTATCACATATTCTCCTATTATTTATAACCTTGTACAGGATCTTTTATTATGTAATGTTTTTGCATTCTGTTAATGATTTTGTTGCAATAATTCACAGAACTTTAATCTTAAAGAATTTTAAACTAGATGAAGAAAATTTACTCCATATGTTAAGAACTAATGAAACGTGAATTAGTTTATGATTCAATTAACTTCTGGATACACCTTCTTACATACATTATTACAGTCATGCTTCTGCAAAAGTCACTACTTATCATTAAATTATTTCAGAAATTCTCATTATTATAATGCTTGAAAAATTAAATAAAAATATCCCAAAAATCTATCTAAGAAGTCACAATATCTCTGTCTTTTTCTCTCTCTCCCTCTCTCCTCTTTCTCTCTCCCTCTCTCCTCTTTCTCTCTCCCTCTCTCCTCTTTCTCTCTCCCTCTCTCCTCTTTTTTCTCTCTCCCCCTCTCTCTTTTTTCTCTCTCCCCCTCTCTCCTCTTTTTTCTCTCTCTCCCTCTCTCCTCTTTTTTCTCTCTCCCCCTCTCTCCTCTTTTTTCTCTCTCTCCCTCTCTCCTCTTTTTTCTCTCTCTCCCTCTCTCCTCTTTTTTCTCTCTCTCTCCCTCTCTCCTCTTTTTTCTCTCTCTCCCTCTCCCCTCTTTTTTCTTTCTCTCTCCCTCTCTCCTCTTTTTTCTCTCTCTCTCCCTCTCTCCTCTTTTTTCTCTCTCTCCCTCTCTCCTCTTTTCTCTCTCTCCTCTTTTTTTTCTCTCTCTCCTCTTTTTTCTCTCTCTCTCCTCTTTTTTCTCTCTCTCTCCTCTTTTTTCTCCCTCCTTTCTCTCTCTACTTTCTCTCTCTCTCTCTTTCTCTCATCTACTTTAGAATGGAAAATTTGATCGAAATCTGACACACAAAGCCAGTCAGGCCATTTTCTTATTGCGCTTTGTCTAACCTAACGAGAGATATAGCATCCCACGCAGAATTCGGAACCTTTTCATGAAATCCAGCCCGCTCGGGGTTCATGGAAACTATTCTATGAAGTGTGATGCAATCAATTTGTGAAACATGCTTTCACTTTTCAAGTCTACGACACTACACTACGATTTTTAAAGAATACGATTTATCTTTGTTTTCTACGTAGACAATTACATAATTATTGGCAAATCACTGACATGGATATCTTGACCACTGGCACGTCAACTATTGGCTAATAATGAGATAACATATTCGGAACTCACCAAACAAAAATCGCATTATTTAACAAAAACAGACCTTGCATTCGCAAGCAGTTGTTGTCCGGTGATTCCTTACTCTAGTTTTGTTTTGCAGTGATGCTCTATTTATTTTTTAACCTAAAGTTCCCCCCATGTCACATACAGTTTTTACTGTTTTTTGACTGAATAAATCTAAATCGAAGTTTACATTTCCAAATATATCTATGAAATTATCAAGTTCAATAATTTTGTTTTCTTTTCAATAATTTCCGTGTCATTTTGGTTACCTAAGGCATGGGTTTACAGATACGACATGCGAACAAATACGGGACTACTAATTTCATAAGTATCAGAATATTAATAATTTAAGAATGTTCATTATTTGTTCACAGTAGTTGTTTTTAAGCATGATAAAAAGAAACCAGAGCGCCGCCGCGAGATAGGATGGGTAGGGAGAGAGCTATTCTCCCACTTTGTTCAGAGATCCAAAAAGTAACCATTTTTCAGCGCGCTCTAGCGTCTGAACTGTTTCTCGAAAATGAAAATTAATACATGCATTTTATCGGAAAATTTATCGTCTTCAATTTTGTAAACAACAATTGTTTCGAATAAACAATAGTTTTCAAGATATAAGCAAAATACTAAAAAGAGGGTGACATTTTTAGGTTTTTTTGCAGATTTTTCTGTAAAGCTGACCTTTTTTGAGGTGGCAAACATCAAATTCCTATATAACACTCTCAAAAACATATAGAACCGTTGAGAAGAAAATTCCAGAATTTTTTTGTGGGTCAAATACATTTTGACTGGACTGTAGTGCGTGTTATATGCCGGGAGGTGACTGCTCCCCCCCCCCAAACTGGAAATTTTTGGTCTGGCGGCGACCCATAGTGGAAAGCTTTTTACTTGTTTTGCCCAGCACCAGTTGCGCCATGAACCACGTGACCACAACTCGGGCACTTCGTTTGAAAAGCCAGACCAGTCGCAAGCCGCCACGTTGCATGGAGAGCAAGAAATGTCGAGAAACTTTTTGATTTGGCGTAAAGTAACAATTTTTAACGAAAAGTCACACGGTGACGGTAAGATTGAAATAAAAAAGTTCTTCATATATGTTTCAATAAGTGGTAACAAAGTGATGATTTTGGTAACTGGCTGCAATTAAAATTCCCGCTAATAAGTCGGATACGATGTACACCCTGTGCCCCCACCCCTGCGCCGACCTACACGTCGGCTAGCGGGACCGGTTTAGGTAGCGCAGGACATCAGTTTGTCACTATACGTACCTCTGACCAAAGATTATAGCCCACTCCCAATTGACTGCTTTTCGTCTTTTGCGTCTTCCTACAACTAAAATTGTAAAAATACAATTATTTGTCTTAAAGAAATGTGTTTATCAAAACGATTTTTATAAATAAGATCATGTTAATATTTTTGAAAATATGAGGAATTTTGGGCTAATTGGGAGACAAAAATAATTGTCCGCTTCGAATTTACTGCGCTTCGTGGACGTAATTCCCAACATTTAGATGCTTGTAAGTTAGATATTGTATATTATTTCATATTTCTTTGTTCATTTCTTACATTCGACCTTTTGTTATACATTTACACATTAATATTTTAAAAGTTATTAAAACCTCTATCGTCAATATTTTAGTTGAAGGAAAACGAAAAAATTCAACCTTTGTCCTTTTCCAAAAATCATATTTTAATGAAACTGAGACCTGCACCAATCTCATAAACGCCCTTCGTACTATCCAACAACAAAATTTATTCAAAAACGTTGGAGCCTTTTTACTTTTGAAAATGTTTCATGGGCATCAAGTATAGTACATCCCAAAATTCAAATATCGTTTTCAAATTCAAGGGGTTGCGACGTCAGCCAGATTGATTGGGGAATATCAATTTTGAAGAAAATCGACTATACGGTTAAGCAGCTAGAGTTGTACACAGTCAAACGGGCAGACATTTTGCCGTCAATCGATTTTTTGGCATTAAGGTCCCACACAAGATGGATTTTAAAATTTTATGTAAATTTAAACAGTAAGAGGTTTTTCTATCAAATATTCGCCGCTTTTTGTCGCAGCATTACATAACATTTTCTCTACTGCGAAGGCAGTAGCAAGAAAGTAAAAATCCTGAATGTTCATTAAAAAAGTCACAAAAATGTTCGTAAACTTAACCAAAATTTGCTATAATTTAACGTCTATATTTTTCAGTGTATTCATTATAATAGTTATTTATATAAATAATATTGGTTAATGTATATAAATAATAAAATATAAACAAATGTTATTTATCATATATTTTTTAAATGTTGAAATTTCCTTTCAAATTTTTATGGTGTACGTTCTAGCCTTGTATTTAAAATATTTCTTGTGTTTTCCCTAGACCTCTGCGTTAGAAAAATGCACTATGTTAAGTCACATGTTACCATCAGTTCAGATTCCGATTAAAAAGTAAAAAGGGTTAACAGTTTTTTAAATCAAATCTTATATTTTTAAAGTGTTTTACTTGTCAAATTTTAATTAATCATTTGGGGTCATAATTATGATTTGATAACTTGGTGTCAGATGTTAATAGTTGATTTAAGGAGCCACGTAATATTTGGGCTTAGCTTTCACGCAAATAATCTTGAAGTCCCAAACATATTATTGGATCATTAAAGTTATGAAGCCGTTCAACGCGATGTTTATAACAGTGCGCCTCAATGCCCGTTTTCATGGTGGCATTAATGTCCCGAAACGCAGTGACATATTACCACAGTGAAGACGGGCCTTGAGGCAGTTACAAAATCGCACTATAAATAGCAACTTATTCATTGCGAGAACTGTCATTTTTAGTGAGTTGTTTACATTATAGCAAAAATGTGGAAAATCTGCATATGTTTGCGGGTATGTAATGGGTCATTTCATGAGAGGAATAAAATTGATATTTGTTGGTAAATGAAAGCCGCGACGAAAGCAACAATGGTGAGGGGAAACGATGCCCGATATAGACATTATAAATAAAATGTGAGTGAATGCGTGTGTAAACAGTACTTGGGAATGTAAGGAGTATTGTGACAGAATTTGATAAATATGATGGACACGCGAGGCAATTTCCGTGATAGTAAGATTGAATATACAAATTAATTACGACAGAAACAAGGAATAAACAGATGGGACGCATAAACGAATTCGACCAATAGTAATAGAGAGAATTCGATATGTGCAGACCAGACAAAGAGACGCGATTGTTCGCAGTTTGCGCAATATTGTTGATGACAATAGACTGGCGCAAATAATGAAAAGCTACAGAGAAGAATTGGGACTGGATGGCGATAGGACGTATGAGGTTTCGATCCGCGATCGAAATATATTTTTGTTGAGTTATTACGATTTCGAAGCTGAACTGAAAATGTTTGACAGTAGTAAAACGCGAACTATTGCGTGATAAGTGTAACGAAGTAATACATTAGCTAATGGATTGGAACATTAATGTGATGTAATTCTTATGAACGAGCGCGTATGTCAACAGCGATATTTTCGTGTGTGAAACTATGAATATGGTGACGGAGTGATCCGGTTACGGCAGTCAAGGGTGCAGATTTGGCAGAAACAGGAAAGTAACATTGGGAGAATTTTATTGAAACTGAAAAACTGAAAGATCACTGAGAGTATATATCAAGTCTTGTTGAAACAAATTAAGATTGAATTAACATGGGGCGAAACGATTGCCATCCATGCATTAAAGGAGGGATTATAAGAATAATTTGAGGTTCATAATAATCAGTTTGAATTAAATATTATAAATATAAATGTTTGTTTGAAATTCGTTTTTTGGTTTGGTTTTGTTTTGTTGTTTTTTTTCGACTGAATGAAAACTGTGTTGGTGTATTTATATATGATTTACAGAATTCAGCTAAATTGGTCCAGAAGTTAGTCTTGTTATTGTTGAGTAGTAAGAAATATCCCCAATCATATTTTGTGGAAACAAAATTACAACGCATGTAAATTTACAATCCCTAGATCCTGAACAGACGGGCTATCGGATCTGCAGAATTTAAATTTTATCATGATTGCGTCATTTCGGCTGGTAATATTAAAATTAGGGCAAGAGAAAACAGCATATAAAATAATTATAACTAATAGCAAAGTAGTTGACGCGCTAGCGAGGCGAGAATGTAACATTGTTTGCATAAGGTAATTAGCCGGAAATAAAGTTGACACGCCTAGGAATAAGTACTACGGTATTTACGGTTGGATATTGAATAGGCTGAAGTGAAATGAGGTCAGATTAGCACGCTCGATGTGGGGCGATAGTTGATATTAGTATATAAATATGTTTATAATCACAGGTCGAAATGACAAGCTTCAGAAATATCTGTTTGGAAAATGTTTAGCTGTTTTAAGTTTGCGTACGAAGATTGTAGTACATTTAATAAATGGCTACTGTTGATCTCAAATAATCTTATAGCTTTTCTCTCGAAGCAGAAATTCACTTTTGTTGTCTTTGTTCCGAGAGTGTTGCAATTTTACATTCCTGATTTCTGGGCAGGGTAGGGGATCTACGAGTAAAAACGCATCCTGCCTCTCCCGCCCCTTTTTCCCCAGTCCACTGCAGCACCCAACTTGGTTTTCAATTCAACTAAATTTCAGAGAAACAAGAACGTCCTTATATAAACCCAAGAGCTTTTAAATAGGCATAAGAGGCAAAGGAAAACCTCCAAAGAAGAATAATCTCAATGTACCAAAACAAAATCGACACATGTACCGTATTTTGACAGTTCACGCCAACCTGCATTTGACTCTTGCCATCCAGAGGCGATAGTGCTGCCCTCACCAGCTCTCGACGACACGAGGTCTGGACTTGGCCATTCGACAGCAACGCTTCTAACGGTTCTGAGTGTATCCATAATTATTGTTCTCTCTTGCTACGTGAGCGCTGGTATCGCTGCCTTGATCAGAGAGTATTATAACCAGTATAACATTCTTTGATTATGACAGCTATGAACCTGAATAGCTCTTGCTTGAACAACAGAAGGAAATAGGAGCTTTAGCAATGAATAGAGCTTGGACACACAAGTATTTTAAAAAAATATCTTATTCTGTCAGATATCCATGCCATGTTTTGTCACATGAAAGGAAATACAAAACTAAATCAAATAATTTTATAGCGTTTGCTTCGTTACAATTTTATGATACAATTATAATTATTACATTTACAATTATTTAAATCTTCTTCGATAATAAGGAATGTAACAATGTATTTACATCAAGCTAATAGGTAAAAAAAAATAATAATACTAAACAAAATTTAAGAAAACTGCAGTGGTACCATCAGATAACGGATTGACAAAGGTGGACAATATTATCTTCAAGATAATTCAGATGGTGATGCCGATCATCATTCAGTACCACTACAAGGTGCTTTTCCACACCATATTCCTCTCCCCCGCGGAGGTCATTCGTAATTAATTTTTTTGGGATGGATCGGGAAGCGAAACCGTAATCTTCTACGCAGAAGTTTGGAACCTTATCCACTACGCTATGCGGCCTACAACATTTGGAATCAAAATTAGAAAGATATTGTATTATTATATTGTATTGTATAGTTCAGTGTGTGTTACGCTCATTTTTTTTTCTTTTTCTATTTCCGTCGTTATTCCTAGACATGTTAATCTCGGGTTGATGAAATGTTCTGGTGTTCACGTTCGTTATTCATGCAAATCACTAAACTACATGAAGTATCCTGATCCTGTAGCCTAGAGCATACGATAAAGCTCATCTTCACCAGAAAGATTTGTAAGTTGGGAATTGATTTTCATGTAAATTAATATTTTTAGAGGTACAAGTTAACGGCATTTAATAATAAATGTTTATAGTAATATGAAAGAATATGCACAATTTTTATTTTACAAATTTATACATAGGTCTCGTCTATGCATTACGTAACGCTAAATAGAGGGAGGGGTTTCAGGCAGGGTTACGCTGCGTTACGTAGGGGTAGAGGGGTCATAGATTTGTTACGCAAGCGCGGATCCACGGGGAGGGAAATGAGGGAGATTTCCACCCCGTAAAATTGTTCAATAAATGTTAATTTTAACATTTTCACGAAACTTTTAAGCAAATATACACGAATGAAATCTTATTGGAGCACAAGATGAGTGTAACCTGCTACATTTTACAAAATCTCTAATGATAAATTCGACCAAAACGTTTTTAATTTCTCCTCCCAAAGAGCTTCAGACAGTGATTTTCTATTTATATTTTTCATCATTTGAAAAATGCATATATGAACAAAATACATTAATTGGTACCATTAAAATTCAAGATCCAAGGTGAGCAGACATCAATTAATTTAATA
Source organism: Gryllus longicercus (assembly GCA_038098605.1). Taxonomy (NCBI): domain Eukaryota; kingdom Metazoa; phylum Arthropoda; class Insecta; order Orthoptera; family Gryllidae; genus Gryllus; species Gryllus longicercus. The sequence goes on along the minus strand of JAZDUA010000200.1, from coordinate 983,293 downwards.
AAAAACAGGAATCTATTATATGAAGCAATATATGTAAACAGATTCATAATTTTAGCATCATTTATACATTTGTAGTAAAAAATCAAATACTATTGCTGATGTTAAAATTAAGTAATAAAAAAGATTGCAAATCGTTGACAGGAAGTAACTTTATTAAATAATAATCTCATTCCAGTATATCTATCTTTCAAATAATGAGAGTTACATTTATTATTTGTATGTATCTATGAAATGGAAAAATGTATGTAATCAAATGATGCCAACAACAAAATAGGTTTTACTGAAATTTATAGTTATAATTCCATGTATTTAAGAAGTGATTTTATTAAATTCAACCAATTTTTTGGTATTTTAAGTTCAATGCGGAAATTGTATTATTTGATCCCTTAATACTTTTACTTAAAACTGTTATTTAAAATATATTACCAGAAACCTTTTTCGTAGCTTAAACATTGTAACTTTTGTTATTTGTTGATATAAAATAACTCGTGTAATTGTACAACTTAATTTTTTTCGTGGGTGTTGGGGGGGGGGGGGGGCATGTGAGCATTGCCCTGGGCTCAAAACTGTCTAGAACCAACACTGGGTCGTGAACATTTGGTTACCACTACAAACAAATTTAATTTTTCATGTACATTTATTTTCTGTGGTGAAGATTAGTGTACAATTTCTTCCGTAGAACTTTCAGATGCTTCGAAGATCTTATCAACGACGTTCCATGCTTGGAAAATGCATTAATAGAGCAATTTTTAACCACATAATGAATATTTAATTTAAATATTTTCTACTTTTGTTTCACACATTTTGGAAAAAGTAAATGCACGTAAATTAACATTTTCCATTTTTATTATTACAATAAATTGTATTTTTCAATCAACTGGTCGACAGTGGTTTTGTTAAATGGCTAACTGTAGCTGTTTCTTATGTACTTTGCTACGCTAAAGCCGAATACAACCACAAAAATTGGCCACCAGGCCAGGGCCGGATTTATGCATGTGCTGACAGTGCTGCAGCACAGGGCACTCCACCAAAAAGGGGCCTCCACCAAATAAAAAATTTAATTTTTTTTTATTTTGGTCTATTTCTCTGCAAAAACTTTTTAATTTCATTCTTATGTAGTAATTTGTAATTATCTTTCGATGATGTAATTGAAGAGTTTGCTTACAGAAAAGCAAGAAAAGTTACTGTAGTTTAGTTATTATAATTAAATTGTAATGTGTTGTAAATATTCGGTTTATAAATAAAATATTGTACGCAAAAATTATTTGCAAAAACATTTTTTTAATTAAACATATTTGACACATAGATTTTATTTTGTCAGGCGCCAACTGCATATAATATATATGGGGGGGGGCCTCCACCAAAAATCAGCACATGGGCACCCACCAAGTTAAATCCGGCCCTGCACCAGGCTCACTTTTCTAGTAATCGGACTTATACTAAAACACCCACCCACGCTTATACATTCACACACGCACGCACGCGCGCGCGCCCACACACACACACACACACACACACACACACACACACACACACACGCGCGCGCGCGTGTGTGTGTGTGCGTGTGTGTGATTTATTACAAGATGATGGTCGTCAACAATGTGTGATATTGTAGATTCTATTCAAGATATGAAATAGATGCCAGCCGGTCAAATCAGGTCAGCAACTTCGGGCAATGTGAAGTGAATTGTAGTCACCCCCGTAAACGATTTTGCGCGATGTGTACGTGCGTCACGAATGTTAGTTGCGCCCTGCGTATCGAGCGAGAAAGGTGTTAATATTTCTGAACAGTGCACGACTCATACATTCGTTGCGTTCTAGTGTTAATTTTTGTTCGAACAGATTCCTTGCAATACCAAGGGAGTGTGTAAATCATTCAAACAATTTCCGTTATGTGTTAATACGGTAATTTTGAAGAGCCAAAGGCCGAATATTACTCCTTTAATTAGAAAGGCATATGAATTGCATATCGGGTGTCAAATCGGTGATAAATGTAACTTCAAATTAACTATCCCCATAGCACGTCAAACATAGTTTTTAACTATTTTGACGTAAATGAATAGATCGTGACAAATCGTGGGCCCATCATATTTGCTGCGCGTATCAATACTTAGTGGTTGGCTTTACGGAAATTCGCGACAAATACCATTTGCAATTCCCATGGTATGGAGGGAACCAAAAGACCTCTCCAGTTGCGACGTTCGGGCCTGCAATGCGGGCAGGCCCGGGTAAAAGGGGGCCTACTTTTATGGGGTATTTTTATTATTTAAGTTACTAACATTACTTGGATTTGCACTTTTATAAAGAGGGCCCGGAAAACGATTCGCTGGCGGGTCCGCTCTAATTTCATTACGCTACTGCCCCACTTCCTGTTATTTCTGCATTATCAAAGTTGCTGGAATCACAAGCAACACCAAGACCATTTAATAAAGCGTAATGTATTCAGCGTTTTGAAAGTTATCGCACTTTTGTTAGGATTTCAACAAGGATATTATTAATTTCATCAAAAATCATTTTGCGAAGAAGCACTGGCCTCAAAGACATCTGATTCCTGGACAAAAAATGTAACTTCGTAATCCCTTTTTATACTACACACGCATATCTTCCTCCGTTGCTCACAAAACTCGTATTGGTGAAAGCTTTTATGAAGGTGATGGGGATAAAAGTGAGCCAGGTACGCACTTCATAAAACAAATTCCCGGGGATCATTTAGGCGAAAATAAAGGATGTTATATTTGCAGGACGACAAATGAAGGGGTCTGAAGGATCATGACTTTGAATGGTTTGCAAGTTGGCAAGTTTGAATAGTATTGAAAAGTCTACATGGATGTCGATTTAAAAGATCGCGATGCCGTGATAGTGCCACACAAAACAAGGGGTGCATGCCCCCTCCATGAAAACCACGACCACACCATAACACCATTTTGGACGTGTCCGGATACTTTTGATCACACAGTTTACGCTTGCGATTTGCTTTGTTTATACTCGGAACGAGATATACTAATCAATCGTTCAAAATTTCGTTTCTTTTGTGATTCTTATACGTAAGTAAAGTAAATAAAACTTATAAATTAACAACTATCCACTTTTCAATTGCGTATTACAAATAAACCATACCCGTTACAAATAAAGGTTCTACAAATTTGAATCCAAAGCAATATTTTCAATACCAAACAGCCATTATATTCCATTTAACTGACAAAAGGTTAAATTTTGTCAGTCAGCGTTGTCTTATATTGTTCTGTCATTTTAAGTACTGTTCATTGTTCAAAGCCGTTTCAATTGGGCACAGGTGGTCAACATAGAATGGAAGAAATGTTTTACAGTGAATTGTTTGTTACCAGCCACCTCCCTGGGGTGTGGTTCGTCTCCCCAGTTTGTTAACTACCATATCACCTGGAAAGTGTTAACCGTCACACTCCGTTGGAGTGAGGTCAATCACGGTTTTGTAATTTCGAGAGTTAACGTTACAATAACCTCAGCCGCTCCTTGGCTTTCATAATTCGAACATAATTCATAAGATAATAAAATACGCGTATTGCATAAATTAATGTCTTGTTCTCTCTCCCTACCTGGCCCTTCGATATCATTTGGTTTTAAAAAACGTTAAGGGGATAAATGACATATTGGCGTTATATCCAACGCGTATTTCACAACGCACGAGATAAAAGCTTCCTGCTCTCAGAAATGCAGTTATTTGAGAAATGACATTTTTATGCCAAGGAAAAGTGTGCCACACGGAGAAATTAACTCAAACATCATTCGTTTTAAACTCATACTGGTCGCAAAATCCGCGTCGAAAAAAATAGAAATACGCGTAGGTCATATGAGTCGCCACGAAAAAACGACCTGAGAAGCTTAGTACTCACCTTTTTTTCTTTATGCACCTATAACACGTATTACACTTTTGTAATTCTATTGTAGTGTTTTTATGGGGAGTATGTACACTGAAGGGTGTAAATCCTTTTTTTTTTAAAGACATTTCTGACAGCAGAATTCTAATTTAGTTTTTGGGTACTGCATGTTATTTTCAGAATCTTCATTCACATTGAACACAGCTATAATGAGATTTAGCGTCACAGTTTGGTTGATGAGTTCCAACCTGCAATGAACTCTGTTGTAAATTGCAATTGTAGATGAAGTCAAATATTGAGAATGGTTCAAAAATAATGGTGAGGGGAAAATGTAAGTTGTCACAGTGTATATCTGAAGAAATGAATTATTTAATTTTTAAAATTATACTCATAACTGAAGAAAAAGTTTTTAGTTTTGATAACTACATTGATTATAACATTTCCCAATATCAATCCCAAACCATAATAAAAGTGTTCCAAAATCATAGTTTTAACACACACACTTAAATTAAATGTTCACATACGAGGGGGCTAGTTTCAGTCTCAGCAAACACTTTTTTCTGGAATTTGAGTTATTGAACCTAGGACAATCTTAGATGTGGAACATACCTATAAAATATTCTGTGTTTCTTAAAACTTTGTAAACAGTATCTTATTTTTTTGTAATAAAAATTGAAGTCAGAGCATTTATTCTTCAAAAATTGGTAGTTTTGAAGGTGACACTTTTCTAAAACACCAGTTATAGACACACAGTTGTAGCCTCTCTGCTTGACGTTCCTCTGTTATTGAATACATACAATATAATAATTTGTCAATATTAACAATGTAAATTCCATGTAATTTCTGAGATTGTAGAATTTTTAGTGAATACAACAGGACCTTCCCAATACACCTGTCCATGACTATTACAGTAAAACCCCTCTTTTACACTTTTCAGGGGACCTATGAAAAAAAGTGTAAAATACAGGAAAGTTGAAAAACGATAGCCTAGGCGAGTACTTTCTTTATTTACTGCAATGGTTACTCTGTTTTCACTTTCTCGCCCTTTGTAAAAAAAAAGTATAAGCATGTGCCGGAATTGGCGATTTTTGTCAGAAAATCTCCTATTGACGTGCCCTGATAATGAAAAAGTGGATAAATCATATTCCTATATATAGTAAATTACTTCCTCTAACAGTGATGTAGCCTGAATCCCTGTTTTATGGGTCCTTGAATCAGCAAAATCGATTGACGGCGTTTTTTTTCCTGCTGAAAACGTCTGTTTGCCCGCCTGTGGTCAACACGAGCGTCTAAACCGCCTGCCGATTTTCTCCAAAATTGATATTCCTCGATTGATTTGAACGAACGCGAAACTTTTGCGATTTCGTTATATACATATGTAGTAATGTACTAGATATTGGAACAGGATTTTTCCATTTTTTCAGTATCAGTAAGAGTTTTTCTGTCGAAAAATCGCGGTTTTTTGCCGCAGCATTACATAACTTTCTCAGCACTAGGTATAAAACGTACGTATACGAGAAAGTAAAAAAATAAAATAAAATGTAAATAAAGACGTAAAAGACGGGAAGCACAATTCATATCAAGTTGTCAATTGCGGGAAGAGAATGCATTGTAAATATAGGCTTTTCAACGGGACCAACGAAAAATTACGTAAAAGGCAGGAAAACGTAAAAACGGGGTTTTACTGTATTTATTACCAACAGAGCTTGCAAACCTGTTTGCCATGTCCTTAGTTACCAGCTATGTTCACTGTTTGTTTCCACCTTAGTTTTTAAAGAATTAATGTACATACAACATTATACAAAAAATAAAATGAATTCAATTTTTGTAACAAAAAAAAGGGAGAATAATTAGTTACGAGATAAAAAATTAGGGTAGAATGAAAATAAGTCAAAAAAAAGTGGAAAAAAACAAACAAAAAACAACAACTGAGACTTGAAATTGTTTTACTATGTATCATTGTATTTTTCATTAAATTTGTTTTAAGTTTATTACCCCATATCTCATTCCCTATAGATATTGTAATTTGAAGATACATCTGCGCTGTTGACAGTTGTCATTTGATATTTTTTTGTAGATTATTCATAGTTTTATTGTATTATGAATCTTATATCTGAAATTTGTCATCAAAGTGTTACTCATTTGATTAAGCAATTTAAATTTTTGAACTGACAGAGAATCTGTAGCATAATGTTTCAATTCTTAATCAATGCATAATAACCAGTATACAGCACACTTTGTGCAACTTATTCCATGCTATTATTTCTTGTAAGAGAATTAAAGTGAAATACTCCAATTTCAAGGGAATAAACAATAAAAAAAAAGTCATTCAATAATCGTTACTTGGTTTTTCAAAATGAAATACAAGTTTTATGTTTCACGAAACGTGTAGTTTGTTCAACAAATGTGTCAGCATTTAACACCAACTACACACATTTAAAGATTTAAGAGATATTTGAATTTATATAAATGGCAGGGAAGAAAAATGTCACCATCAAAAAACTTCCTTCATTCAATATGAATTTGGTGAGCATCCAGCACTAATAAAAGAAAAAATTCTTCCCTTTGCTGGCAAATGCAAAATATATTTGTCAATTTTAAGTACAAAGTCATCTTTGACAATGTGTGATGCTCAAGCTTAAAAAATGGAAATTTTTGACTTTTGGTTCTTTGTTTGCTTTGCCATTTGTACACGTACTAAAATGTTTTTAAAATAAATATATCATCCACTTCCAATACAAAACAGGATGCGACTTCTGCAGGGTTTAAAATATTTATGCTCTGAAATTCTATATATTGCCTTTGCCTTCTTACTGAGTAACTTTGATTATTTTCAGATTGATTTATTGTGGGTTTCAGCAATGTAGTAAAATTGAGTTAGTTCTATTACTTGTAATGCTTTTTTGTTTTGTGGCTTTTCATAGTGCAATAATGTACAGCTACTTATTCCTTTTATTTACTATTATTATTAATTTCATTGTTATCAAAGAAAGTACTTGTACATCATTTAATTACTTTGACTTATTGATCCTTATTCATACTTATTACAAAGAGCTTTTGAATGTCACATCGTCTTAGAGTTCAGGTATTAAATATGTTGTACACAAAGTTTTGTATGTATGATTATAATAGTTCTGTGCGAGTGAGGGATACTAATGTGCAAAAGGTTTTGACAGAATATTATTAGCTCATACCACAAGAACTTATTGCTCTTAAAAAAAGGCTGCCCTCTCATGCAAGCCTGTCAAATAACTCTAAATGCAGATTTACTGTAATCTTAGGAGTCAACTTTTCTTAACCGTATAACTAGTAGAAGAACAAAAGGAGTGTTGTGTGCTCGCCCACAAAACGTATATCTGGGCCTTCTATATAAAAGTGTACTTCATACGCATCAGCGTATGATTACTACTACATCGACAATCGCAAAACCTTACGCTCACAATTCTTACAATTGCAAACCCTTCAGCCCGAATATAAGCTGTCTTACCTGGGCCTGCTCACATTGCAGGCATGAATGTTTTGCCACAGGGATACACCAATTTCATTCTTCAAAAATGTTTTGCATCTTTTATATCCAAAGATAAGAACAAAAGAACCACAATAGAGGCAATAAAAGTTAGTTACAGGAACTCGGGTCAAGTAAAATCTGAAAGCCTAAAGAAAAACAAAAACTTGTCACACATTTTTCTCTCGCTCCTGCTGACCTAAATCTGTACTGTCGTGCTTGTCTTATTCAGTGTTGAGGCATGTGTATATCACTTTGTTTTAATATGTAAAAACAATCAACATCATTAATCATCCTTATGACGATGACAGACTTACCTTAAAAGTGGGTTTTACATAACAAATACCTGTAAATGGAAATGCATTGTTATAGTGGTTTTTCATTAAAATGGGGTTATACTATATTTCCAAGTAAATTGGAGCACAAACCCTTATGAATTTTAGCATTATGCAGACAAAATTCTTTTTTCTAACATATAATATTATGCTTCCAAGAAAAATGATTTTTCATCAAGAATGTTTTTAATTTATGAAACTAACCATTTGGTGTTTTTGAGGCGTCCATATTAAAAGCTTAACGGATATATCATGGAAATGAAAACATCAATAAAAATAAGTTTATAATGGGAATGGGTAAAAATGTGAGATTCCTGAATTGTGTATACAAAATGTTTTAATAAAATTTTGATGTTTTAGATGTTCTTTTTCCTGAAGGTCTCTTGATTTTCAAGTATTTACACAAGCCATCTTTTTACTAATTCTATATTTGAGTGAAACAAGTACTGAATGTACATATCTGAACGGAAAATATCTATACAAATTTATTATGCAACAAACAAAGAACTATTTCAAAAACTACTCATTTCCAATATGACAAAATTCAACAGTAATTGAAAGGTCCCTTGAAATCCGTATCAGAAATACAATTTCATTTGCAATGATATCTTCAAAATAACATGCCTTTGTGTTGTTGACAGAATTAAAGCAATGTCAAGGCAAGAACGTTTTCCATAATTGCACATGAAGGGTTGGAGTAAAGTTCAAGGGGATTATTTATACTAAAAAGATCCGACAGGGAAAAACAAATACATTGTCTTTTTCTAGAGCACATAAAAATACCATTTTGTACCATAAATTTGTTTGATAGCTTTTAAAAGAAGTCAATGAAAAAGCTCCACAATGTGGCAAAACTATTTAGAGATATTGATGTATCTGGGAAAACACTACTTTCATAATATGTAATTAAACTGTGACTAAACTGTGAAATTACTGTTAATTATTATTATTTTTCTTTTTACTTCCTAAGAAACAGTTCGAAAGCTTGCACACCACTTGACAACAGAGCTCTTTCATTAACTTCAAAAACTAAAAGCACACAACAAACTGTATGATGAATAATGGCAAACACAGTATTAATCACACTTGTTCAAAAGCATTCACAATTGGATTGATGTTCAGGTTGAAAGCTACGTATTCCAGATCACTGAAATTTTGTTGTGATAATAGTATTTCCAACACTGTGTCCTCATTCTTGTTTGTTATCGATACTTTGAAAAACACTGCTTTTAATCCGTACTTGAAAAGCAGTCTACCAGCCCTATTCCTGGTAACTCATAAGCTGGCAAACATGATCACATGTTTCAAACCTGTTCTATAAAATATCTCTGTACATTGAATTACATTCCTAACTCACATCACTGCTTTGTCCAAATATAAAAGTTACAATGTACAATCTCCCATGTCTTCTGAAGAAGTTTGGTCAAGTTCACTTTTTGCTTGATATTTCTCACACGTCTCACACAAGCCAATAAATAACTGGTTGGATATAGTAGTAGCCACACATTTCATGTGAGTCTTACTTCATGCAAGTCTCAGCTCATTGTCCATATCCGTGGCAATTTACATTTGATAATTATGTGCAGAAACACAGAAGTTCTAGATGGACTCAAAATCCTGCAGAAACACGCAACGAATCCACAAAGATAATGTAAGCAATAACAATATGCAGAGTATACACACTAGATGCACTTTAAACAGTTCACTTATCCAAATTCAAGGCTGCATACTGCTCTTCATCTACATCAGTCATCATCAAATTGCCATCCGGGAGCAACAACACAACTCGCCGTTTTCCTAAAAACAATAAAGAATGTTATTGCTTCATAAATATTACAAATTCTAACCTACATTACATTTTCAGGTCTAGAAGACACACTATTAAACAAAATTCAGTGTGGATGTAGGCATGAAAATGATGAACCCTTTAAAGAGATATCCAGTCAGCATAAACAAATTAAGTGGACAGGAACAAAAAAATATGTTCACTAATAATTCTAAATACATCTAGATTACAGAAGGAAATTCGTTCTTTTTTTATTTGAAGTGAGAAACTTAATACATAAAAAAATATAACATGCTGCTCCTCTCATACTTTACTCTGATTAAATTTTTTTTATCAGAAAAACAGTATAGACTACCCTAAGAGAAGACACTTTCACATTTCTAGTGTTATCTTTGGGAAGTCTTTTGTTTAAATTACATCAGCACACAATATTTATGTTTATGGAGCCACATACCTGTTCCAGGGATGATCTCGCCTTCCTGCACAACATGTGCAACCACTTGTGCATTGTCATCAGCACCTGGCTGATCGACAACAGATGCCATAACAAGCTGCTCGTTATTGTCAGCTGGGACGGGATTTCCTTCACCTTCCTTGATGTAAAACTGAGAACACCCTCCTCCAATTACATTCACCTGGTCTGGCATGAGCTGGGCGACAGCTTCTGCCACTGCGGTGTCCAGAGTTAGGACAGCCCCTTCCTCTGATCCTTCTGCTTGGTCAGTAGTCACATACACACACTGCTGCATCCCCTCTCCCCCCTCCATCTCATCTTGTCCTTCAGTTGCAATCTGATACACCACACCATCTTCACCTGTCACAGTCACTACTTCTGTTGGATTTAACTTCCCACCTTCCATAAACAGTTTACGTGCTGGCACTGAGATTCCACCACTGGCCTTTCCTGCAGTTGGACTGGCTGCTCGAGGTGCAGTATTTATTGTCTGCTCAGCAGTCTTTGCCCCTAATTCAGCAGGAATTTTTGTCACTGTCACTCCCTGTTCCGTCCGTAAAGTGTCCATATACTGAGAATCTGTTACACTACTTTCTATTACAGTGCCAGTTGTTCCTCCCGGACTCATCTCCACCTTCAACAAGGTCTCGTTACCTTCTGGATATGGCACTGGCGAAGATTCCCTCTTGTCTGGCAAAATTTCCTCTGACTCGTTAGCGCCAGGAGCTGGACCCGATATCTCATCTTTGGACAGCTGGGTGGGAGTTGGTCCTGATGTTGGGACAGGAACAGAAGGAACAGATGCAGGGGTGGGAGGAGGTTGCACTGGGCTGGGAGGTGGAGATGGCTCCCCTTCAGCACGACCTAAAATTTTTCCTGTCTCTGGACACAAAGTGAAAGGCCTAGGAGGACTTTCAGGTTCCAATGAAGGAAGGTCACCCATGGGCAATTCCGGTAAAGAGTCCCCACTGTCACTGTCACTTGATGACACCTCATGGAATTCCATGTGAAGGCCATCATTTTCATTGAGCTTACCAGGCCCCTTTCCTATAAGGTCATTACCAAGGCCAAGGCTACTTCCTCGCCCACGCCCCCTTCCAACACCTTTTCGAGGTCTCTCTTCTTCCACTCTCACTCCAGGCTTCACAGTGGCAACAGTTAAACGCTCTCCAGGTTTCAAGGTGCCTTCTCCATTTTTCTTAGCTGTCAGGAGACCTGAAGTAGCTAAGGTCTGCCCCTGTACTGCCTTACCTAACATGGCATGAATGGGTTTCACACCACTTTTAGTCTGGGCAGTAAGTGGAGACACCACTTTTCCAGCTGCAGGCAGGCGTGGCCGAACAGCACTGGTAATTTTTGTCTGGATACCTGGAATGCCTATTGGTCGCTTCACTCCAGGAGCAATGGGCGTCTGGGAACGAAGAGGACTTTGCAAGAGGGTGCCACGTGGTTGCAAAATGGCAGTTGGTCGAGGTCCTAAAATGCGGGGTGTAGTTGTTACACTGCGAGGGCTGGTTGAAACAACAGTTCGTTGGGCCAACTGGGGCGCAACCTTCATCAGTCCAGGGCCTCCTAGAAGCACTCCTGCCAGCTGACCGGGAGCAGGCTTAGGCAATAATTTCACAGGTGGAGGGGCAGGAGCTAAAGGCCGCAGACGAGTTGGAACGCTTCCTTGCCCAGTATTGGTTTTTCGGACAATACCAGATGTCACACCTGGTTTGACATTAGTCTCCAAAGGTTTTCCTGGAGGTGTCTTGGATGATAACACTTTACCCTTAGGGGGAGATCCCGGCAAAGATTCCAGTTTTACAACATTCGATTTATTGGCTACAATATATACCCCTGAAGTGAGATTCGGCACCTGACGAGGATCTACTTTAATAACTCCTTTAGAGTTGGCTACTAGCACAGGTGGCTGACCTGCAACTTTGTTTCCTTGTTGGGGAGATCGTGCTTTTGACTCTGGAGAAGAATCAGATTCTAACCCTAATTTTACAGCCAACTCACTGGCATCTTCCTTACGAGGTTTCATACCATTTATTGCATTCCCTTCTTCAGCACGGATTTTCCTAGGTCGACCAGGAGATCGCTTTACTACAGGAGCAAATAAATGTTCCTTGGCTTTATGAATAACTCCAACAACTTTGGCTTGATTTCCTTGAATAGCAACCACATTTTCCTCCCCAGAAGAGCCCTGCATTTCTCCACTGCTCCAATGATCATCATCATCTGGAGGCTCCAATTTTACTTTTTTCTCAGAGAGTTCGTCTTCATCAGAATCACTGCTTTCACCGACTTTTCTTTTACCTAAAAATGAACATGAAGGAAATAAAGCAAAAGCACTCATTTTACATGAGGAAAAGTACACATAAAAAATATCGAGAAATTACCAAATTCTGTTGTTTTAGCCATAGAGCCACACCATGACTTCACTTGTTCTAAGGCTTTCTTCTTACTACTGCGAACAGGTCGACCGCTGCAATGTATTAAAAGAAATCAGAAAACATTAATTTTTTAATGCAGAAAAACTAACTTTACTTTTAGTACCTTTCCACACCGCTAGGTCCTGGCTCCAGTCCTTGGTCTCTTCCACTTGAACCAGCAAGCTTTCGTGTCAAAGATTGTGCATTTGAAACAACTTTCTGTGCCTGCATTTGAGCTTGTTGGGCCTGCTGAGCAGCTTTCTGCTTTGCCAGGTTGCGTTCAAATGTTTCTACCAGTTTGTCACAAGCTGCCATGTTATGAACAGGTTCCCAAGTGTTCTGTTCACTGTGAAGGAAGTTCATCAGTGAAACATGATTAATGTAGGTAGTTATGAATTACTAATACAACCACTAAATTTGCAAATATTTTATGTTATGAAGGTTAAAAATTAGAACTTACTGTGGATAGCCTTCCCATTTCAGTAAATATTCATAATATTTCTTTTTTGGGTTGAATCGTTTTGCTAAGATCTTCTCAACAACGTATTCATCTTCACTGGAACCATCATTTAGTGAACGATTCAGCGAACGACGTGTAACTTTGTTGCTGTCTGGTCGTGGTTCGCTTCGTTTCTTAGCGACCTGAATTTCTATAGGAGCTGATAAAATTTCAGCTGATTCATCCATGTCTTCTACATCCCATGCTCCTCTGCTCCCCTCTTCCTCACTTAATTTTTCTTCCTTAATCTCAATTGTATCATCATTCTCTAATGACACCTTTTTATTAGAATCATTTTCATCAGAAACTGTACTGCTTGCCTATGAGAAAATTATAATTTACAATGTTTTAAAGTACATGAATTCAAATCTTTGAAGCAAATAATTAAACCAAATGAAAATTTACTAAAAAATTGTTACAAGCATGTTTTGGATGTTCAAAGAACAGACTACACGAATTGGGAATCGTACTATTTCATCCAAAGAGACAGTTAACTCTTAGAACAGCTTAAGGTGATAAGAGCACCATTGAATATACGATACATTGTAGCACCAGGTAACAGTTGGGAGTTTAACAATTATATAGGAATATTCTTCCTGATTCTCAACTGACAACTACCATTGCAATCCCATTCTTTAGAACAATTATGTAATTTTTATAATCAGTTTTGACTGTTCAAAGAAATGACTGCTTGTGTGTGTGTGTAAAATATACAAATATTGTCAACACACAATATATTATTTCATACATACTGGAAAAAGAAAGATGTTAAATAAATACCTTTTTTCCATCATGATTTTCCCTGTTGTCTTCACCTCCTGAAGCACACTTGTCGGTAATGGAAGTATTTAAAGTTATGGTTTTAGTCACATTATCTTCTGAAGATGTATTATTCCAACTCTCTGAATTGTTTTTTTCTGTACTTGCAGTTCGTGTGGTGCCTTTCTTCTGATCTGCTTTCAACACACAACCATAAATCAGAATGCCAGCTATGTTCATTGTATTTTCAAGAGTTTCATGTTCTTAAAAAATTAAATCATAAATATGAATACAGCAATCAAGGAGCAAAGCAACAAATGCTGTTAATTAAAGATTATTACAGCTCTCTTCAATAGACAATCAATCACAGTACATAAAAATGCAATTAAATTTCAATGATTTCAGAAATTGTGTACTTATTTTTTAACTCACCATGCATTTCATCTTTACCATCAGATTCTTCTCCAGGTCGTGTATTTGCATTTCGAATTTTACCCTAGAAAATAAATTCATATTTGTAAATTAACCTGCACAATGTCTACAACATACAGAATCAATCTGTAGCAAATTCATTAATTCAGAAGAAATGCATTTACACTACAAGAAAAATCACACATCAATATTTTAGGTACACCTGAATTTAACAAATATGACACTTGAAATAAGCAAATGTCACATTGTTTTGAAATTTTACTAACATCATTAGGAGTCCTAATTTCTTGTAGTTTAGCACTAGCAATCATTGAGAAACTCTGCAGTGCTCTCCCAGCAGCAATCCAATTATCACGAATTTCTTCATCCATTTTACACCAGCGCTGGTACATCTTCCAAGAACTGATATTTCCTGGTCCTCCATCCCCTCTGTCTTTATTAACAATTGCACTTTTCCACAACAAAAATGCCCACACTTGGGGCTTTGTCTCCTATACACAAACAATAATCAATAGAGCACAATTCATCGCATAAGGTGAAATTCAATAAACTCATCTTCACATTACTACTACACACCTGTGCACTGAAAGAGGAGGTTGGACAGGCTTCCTGTTTATGCTCTTTAAACTCTTCAATGAAATGAAAAACATTACGGCAAGTGCCACACACTAAAATATCCAATTTCGCAGCATCTTCTTGGGCACCTGCCAAAAAAAATTGAAAAATAAAAATGTATTGCTCCTTTTGCATTGTAATTAAATTAAGTTAACCTATTTAATACTGATATTCTTTGTCATACCTTTAATAACTTTGGGGTTTTTATTTACACTTGATGGGTCTCCACCATCTACCTCCATCGTGAAATAATTAGTTGGTTTTGGCTGCTTGGTCAATATCTAGAAATACCTTTGGTTGTACTAATGCATATTTACGTTCTTCAGCGTAAACAAGCAAGTGAAAAAAAAATTAGGAAATTATTCAAACATTAACCTCACTTCATATGTTTACGAAAGTCGTGGGACCAAGCCACAGGGGCGAAACTGCCTGTTCAGGCAGCATGGATGCTATAAAAACCAACGAGCAAATTTAAATTTGCTAGTCCAATACACCAGATCTCATAATCTAGACTTATTTTATGAGACAATAAAGGTCAATATTTTTCATTTGAAGCATCGCTGTTTATTTTCGCGCATTATCCAATCACATAACTTGATGCTGAAAAGATACAGTGAAGGTATAAACTATCTATACGATGCTATAGTCAAAGCCAAGATGGCATTGCGTATTCGATATAATGCCGCGTAAAATTAGATTGCAACGAAGCCACTAACAAACAAGCGCAATTCACAGATAGTACACTTACAGAACTTAGGGTTAAGCGTCTGCATATGATGTTCAGTTCACAAAAGTAACAAATTTTCGTACATAATTTCATTTCTTCTTGATTTCAATACTTGCTATGAGATCGCAACCGCGTCATAGCGACTACAGCGCTGTCGGTGGTAGAGTGGCGGGAAACATTGCATACGGGGCTTTTGGACTAATAATGTCATTTCCTATTGGTGATATTGGAGTAAACCGGATAAATCGTGATGTTATTATAATTTATAATCTTGTTTGCCTGTTCCCTCTTTTAATGAGTAATTATGAGCGAGTAATATTCAGTTCCAATCATTATTAAAAAATAAAAGTTCCTGTTATCCCTCTTCAACAGTCACATGTCGCTCCCATATTCGGGTGATTGAAGTGAGTGAGGCGGCAATTATTATATTCAGAAAATACATTTGATATCCATTTCAGAGCTAGTTTTTTACTTCAATGCGAAGTATTTTCTCTTAGTATACGTAATTTTAGTTAGGTGTTTGACTTTTCTGGATACTTCGTGTTTTATAGTATTTTAAAACACTGTTGGCGGTAATGCTCATGTTGTAACATTTATGTATCAAAAATTCTGTGAATTAAACAAGCTTCTAGAAATATTTTTTAGTTTTCAAATGATATAGTGAATAGTATCTTCACTAAATTGGCGATGTAAATGATCAGATTCGACGAGATTAATATACTACAACTTTTGTCAATAACGTAGTAGTATTTATTTTTGTTTCATGCATCGTTTCATTGTATGATATTTCGTAATAAATTCCTTCCCATTCATAAGTATTTGTGAGAGTGATTTGATTAATTTGAAGTTTGCTTATAATCTGCTAAGTATAAATTTTAAAATTTTAAAATATTTACATTTGTAATTTGTTTATCATATCTATGATTATGGGAGAGTTAATGTGGGAAAAACACCTTGTTTGGATATGAAACTTAGTGGCTTTCAAAATATTCATTAATAACATCCAAGTCTTTCAGTTTAAGGAATAATTTTGAAGTTGATTACACAATGTTGTGTGTCATTGATAAAAAATGTTACTATTGAATTTAAGCTTTACATTAATATTGTTAGTAAGAATAATGTAGTAAAAACAATCAATGTTTCCAGGAGTGGCAAAAACCATGGCTGACGATGAAGATGGGAAAGAATACCGCTGGGAAACAGGATATGAGAAGACATGGTATTTGGAAATTTATTTTGTGGTTAAATTGAATGAGTCAAACATTGATAGAAGTAAGTTTCTTTCAATTGATATATTGAATGTTTCAGGGAGGCCATCAAAGAAGATTCCGAAGGCCTCTTGGAAGGACCCGGGCTCGATATGGTACAACGGGCAAGACGTCGGCAGCGTCAAAAATTAAGTCATACTCGACTAGGTATGATGAGACATCTATATTTGATTTTGGATCAGTCGGAAGCCATGACATCTCAAGATCTGAAGCCCACACGACATTTATGTACATTAAAAGTGGGTACTCTTTCATCTTTTCAGCTTTCTTGTTGCTTTGGGCCTGAATTTTGTCTGTAAATAAATCTTTTCATCATGTCCCTATAATTTTCTTTAATCTTTGTGATCTTGCCTCTTGTAGAGAGATGACATGCAAAGATATGAAGGATATAGATTGAATAATGAAACATTTTATTTAGATTTGAATAATTTTATTTTATTTAGCAAAAAGAGATCCTTTTGATATCAGTTGGATTAATAAAACTATTTTTAATACACAAATGTCAATATGAAACTTCTATGAAAATAAGTTTAAATGTCAGTAAATTTAAATGTTGTAATAGAATCCCTCACAGACAGTTTGGTATTCTCCTTGCGTAGTAGCATTGTCTTTTTTTCCCATTTCAACAGTTATGCAACACTCAGTTGACACAGAGAAACAGCCTCCAATTAAACTAACACTAATTCAAACAATATTATATTTTAAACAACAAAACACTTTAATACTTCAGACTTTTTCACCATCCCATTTGTTACAGTTTATTACTCAGTAATGTGCGAGTGGAAATTAATGAACACATAACAAGAATAATCTTATTTACAAATTGTTCTTGGAAACCAATAAAGTAGTTACTTTGACTGCTGAGCATGCTGTGGAACAGTGTTGCTACATTGGATGCTAGGAACCAAGTGGCCACTTGGCACCATGACGGGACATATGTGAGCGCAACCAGTGATAAAAATTAGCATTTTGTTGTTCTTGCAACTTGAAGACTATTACTACTATTATTGTTCTGTGCTTCCTCAGATTTTGGCAAATGTCAATTAATTAATTAATAAATATGCCTTGAAATAAGTCCATGCATCATCAGAAAAAGTCTCCGTTATACTGCAACACAAGTACTCTGAACCAACCTCATGAAGTACTGTGAACCAAATCACAACTCCAGTACATAAACTTTATTGTAACAAATTGCTTATAATAAAATGCAAATTTTTCTTTTTTTCCAGCTTTTGGAAAATTTTATTGAAGAATTTTTTGATCAAAACCCTATAAGCCAACTCGGAATAATATCAACTAAAAATAAAAGGGCAGAGAAAATTGGTGAACTTGCTGGTAACCCAAGGAAACATCTCAAAGTAGGTATATACGGTACAACTTATGGAAGTCGTTTAAACTGGCACTTTGTACCTCTCCGGCAAGGGCAAAATTTATGGTGGAGGGGATGAAGGGTTTGTAATTGGTCACAAACATGACATCACAAGTTAGGGGAGGCAGTTTCATCCTAGTATCTTTTCGGAGCTCCATTACAAAATAGTGCAGTGATTGTGGTGGTGTGATAAACAAAGGTTGTAGTGTTCTTTCTCCACAAAGTGTTTGCAACTGCACAGTTTGAATTTAGAGGCTTTCTTGTAAAATGCTTTCTTATAAAAGCGAATTGGTAATTATGCAGTGGATAGACTCAAGGATGTTTATAGTGAACTCGAGGGCCGAAGGCCTGAGCCTTGCTGTGACTTGGATCCTGGCAAGTGAAGCGAGAAAACTTGCCTTTGAAAGTAATTTGGCATTACAATGCGGTGGGGGCGAAGCATATGAAGGGCGAGCCATGAAAATTGCATATTCGTAAGTTTTATTCAATCCTATTAGTGTGCGTGGCGTAATTTGAGGGAGGGCTTAAGGAGTCTACCCTCCCCATCCACTCCTCACTCTTCCACCGCTGTCACCACCACTGTTCTCTAAGGATGTACCGTGTACCCTACTTTAACCGAATTTTTTTCATTTAAATGTAATTATCAAATTTGCTTGTATGTGTGATAAAAATGTATAATTCCTTCATTGACAAATTTTATGAAATTAAGTTTGATTGAGTATTAAAAACTACATATGCTTTTAAGCAACGTGAAAATGATTGAAATGCAGTCCAACTATTACTCCAGAGAAGTGAATTTATCCTTAGCAATTGCGTTAGATGTAGTAAATTGCTCATATCTCTCATTGCTTTTATGAGGAGAAGAAACTTATTTTAATGTCGTGTTAAGACCCGGGAGAAGGAGCTACTTTCCTAAACTGTCTTTTAGTGAGATCTCTTTTAACTAGATGAACCTGTAAGTGGATGCCACTCTTTGCCTAGTGTCATTCCATACACAAGCATGATCTCGCGTTACCAGGAGAGGCTGTCGCATAGTGTAATTTTACATGGTGGACTGGCAGAAGCCTGGGTGAAGAGACTGATCAAACAGATATCTCTTCTATCACAAGTTCACACAAGTAATATAATTTGTTCACTTAAGATCCTGCTGTTGATTTCTTTCCTCTGCTTAAGAAACATGCATGAAGTGCCATTGTAAGTTATTACTGTTGCCAGCGAGAATAAGTGACACAAACTGCCATTGAGGAGGTTGTAGAGGTCATTTATTTCTTTAGCTTCTTTTTAACTCATTGGTTACAGATGGTCGTTGAGGCCCTCTGCTATTTTTTTTTTTATTTTTTAAAGTTTGCATTTTATTTGACTCCTATCTGAACCTTTGTATATCTTTCTCTTGAACTAAGAATAATAATTAAAGGGGTCAAAGCAACAGTGATAATCCTCATTTTTGTAATTTTCAACCAGAGCAAAAAGAAAGTTTGTGTAAATCCCAATATGTTTTACTTGCGTGTATGCACTTACTGCAATTTTCTAAACACATATTGTAGTCTTATGAACATGATTTTACAGAATTTGAATTCTTTTTTATTTAGGAAATTAAGAATATTTTATTTTGGATGCGCTTTTGATTAATTGGTTTTGCTCCAAACTTTGAAGATATGTCATTGGATTGCTTAATTAAAAATAGTTATAACTTGTTGACAATTTAATTTATAAACTAAACATATTCTCCTAAGGCCATGATATTCCAATGTTCATTTTGGCCAGTACAATTATAAAAAAGGACTAGTTTTGTAGCTTTCACTCTTCTACGTTGTATGTATGTATTTCATAATACAACTGGCAATTTTACGCTTCATCTCTATGCAATAGGTCTGCCCCAGGTAAACATCTTTTTATGGGGATAGCTTCAAGACAATCCTTCAATACAATCAATCAAAATCTGCCAAATCCCAGAATGCATCAGATATTGTTTCCTTAACACAGACCATTTTTTTACTTAATTTGAAAGGTTACGTACATAATTTGCCAATAGTGCGACATAGAACTCTCTTTTTATTTTATTTGATTTATATTTCCTTCTTTTCTTCTTTGCTTGTTCTTATCCTTGTTTTATTTGCTTCTACCTTTTCCTTGCTGTGGAGGTGGATATGGCAATGTACTCATGGAAGAGGTTATTGATATCAGAAGCGCCTCATCGTGTAACAGAATAAAATATACTAATGTTCATTTTAGGTTATTTTTAAAGCAACTTAATCGTAACCCTCATCTACTTTTTATGATGGTCTCTGTGCTGTGTTGAATATAATCCAGGTCATTAACATTATGTCATCATATGTGTCATTATAGGGATAAATATCTTTTTGAACACTTCTAGCTTGCATATTACTGTATTCAGTCGTTTTGCCACTGACAGATATGATTATGTTGCCTCTAAACATTAGGCAAAACTGTAAAGTTGCAACACTATCGCTTGACTTTGAAGGACAATCTGTTGACACCTTTTAGAAAAATTGATAGCAGTGGTTTAGAAGAGATGCACCAGAGTACAGTAGTACACATTACTATTCAGAAAAAATTAGTGTTATCATAATGTTGCCTCAAGCCCTTCAATTCTTGAATGCTCCTTTCATGAACACAAGTGTTTGGATGTACATAGTGGGGTGTCAGTGCTGCATGTACTCAATTCATCAATTTGAGAGCGTGACGCTATTTCAATTTGTGATGCCATTTTTTTTTAAATGATAATATCAAGTAAACTGCTTTAATTCCTGTAAAATATTTATTATGACTTCTTTTTCTGCAAATTTGTTTGTTTTGTGAGTAATGTGTAATGAAACTTTTTGATGTAAAATAGCTTTGGGGTGGTGAGCGAATCATCCTGAATGCTCAGTGAGAAGTAGAAAATGAAGGTACTTGTGTCAGTTTTTGCCAACCAAAAAATCAACTTTACTAGAAATATACCAATGAGTCTGAAGAACTTGAAGAATTGAGAACAATCTGTACAGTGAATATGGAATATCATAGTACTTTTGAGAAATGCTGGAAAACAATAATGCTTTCATTGTAACATGTTCATGGGCATCAATGTTAACTTGAAATAATTATAATCTTATTACTAATTTAGTATATGCATGTGATTGTTAAATATCACTTGCATTTTATTTACAAGAACTTTTTTGTTCATAATTATGAGTTGTTTATTAATTTTAAAACAATCTAAAACCTCAGTGAGAATATGGGCATACACAAGTACAAATATAGGTTAACTTCTTGCAATTTAATTTTAGAAATTTAATTTGTTGAAGTCACAATCAAATATCTGGTTTATAAGTTTTACAGAAGATAAGATATGATCTTTAAGATAATATTCTGAAGTGGCGTGACGTCTTACCATCTGATCTGTCAGTTGATTGTACATTAATATAAGATAACATGCACATATATTATAGATAATATACTTCTGCTTGTGCAGTTTTGTTTTCAGCAATTCATTTCAAAACCACAAACATTGTAGCAGATCCATAACTAAATTCATTGTTGTTTTGTAACTACCACTTTGTATTATGATTTTAGGGAATATTTTGTGTTATTTTTTAACTTACGGAAAATTTATTGCTTGTAGTGGGACCCATGCAAATAATCTAGGTGTAGTGAAGCATTGTTTTTAAAATGAAAATACCTTCATACCGGAACCCATGTGTGAACAGCCAGCCCCTGAACAGTGCAAAGTAAACATTTTAATATTGTTAAAAGTTTCTTAACAGAGACTTACACTCATGAGATTAAATTGCTCACAGTATGAAATAGTTAATGTAATTTTACATGTTCTTCAACATGCTGTTTGTTTCTAACCACCCATGCTAGTAGTAGGGATATCTAGAAGTGTTAAAGTTCCACAAATATAATAGATGGTTCAAAGAGATCTTGTTTCATCAAATACAGTTTAAGAAATGTGACTCAGGCTCTGCTTGTCCCCAAATATATCCTACAAGTTCCCCCACATGTCCCTTTCAAGTTCCCTCACATGTTCCTTGCAAGTTCACCATGTGTTCCTTGGAGCATCCCCCATATGTTCCTAGTAAGTTCCCCTACGAGTTCCTGGCAAGTGTGCTCACATGTTTCTTGCAAGTTCCCGTATGTATTCATCCCAAGTTCCCCCATGCATTCCTGGAAAGGACCCCCAAGTGTTCTTGTAAGTTCCCCTAGTATTCATTGCAATTCCCCCCTCCCCCCCTCCCCATTTGTTCTTCACTAGATCCCACATGTTCCTCGCTAGATCACCCTCTTGTTCATCAGTTCATCCACATGTTTCTTACCAGTTTTCCCACACGTTTCTTACCAGTTCCCCCATGTAATCCTCGCAAGTTCACACACAAGTTTCCCGAATGTTACCACACAAGTTTTCCAGTATATATTTCTCTTAAGTTTTTGTGCACATGCCCTCATAAGTTTCCTTACATATTTTCCCCCATGTCTGTTGTATTTAGTACTTTCTTGCTACCACTTACACGGCAGAGAAAAAGTGATGTAATGCTGCGCAAGAAAACCGCGAATTTTCGGCAGAAAAGCGGCATTACAGGGCCTTGGCAACTTAAAAGCGGATAAATCCAAATGCTAAATTTAGAAAAAAAGTCCTCTAGCACATGGTGTAGCCAGAATCCATGTTTTGTGAGTCATTAATACCGAAAAATCGATTGACGGCAAAACATGTCTGTGAAATGTGAATGCTAGTGGCTTTACTATTCACCTGCTTTTCTCCAGAATTGATATTCCCCACGGCTACTTGAAATTAAAACCAATAGTTCAATTTTGGTGGGTACTTTTCATGAATTTGATTCCTGGTCAAATCAAGATTATAGTGTGGGTTTTCCTTACAATGTCGCAATATATGATGCGTGTACCGATTAGAAAATTCGCTTCTCAGGTTGAGAAGACCGGAATACGGCTTGGGGATGTCTATGTGCTAACCACACGTACTCCCTTAACCCATGGCTGCGAGGCATGTATGTTGCCGGTAGATCTGAGGCCGTTCACGGGCTGTCACACCAAGTACGTACATACATATGTACTTTACATGAAGCTACTGGGACATTTTCAAACTTTTCAAAAAAATGGCTCTAACGTTTTTGATTAAACTTTGTTAATAGATAGTGCGAAGAATGTGGATAGTGGCACAGGACTCATGTTCGTTGAAAACCCTGATTTTTCAAAAATTGAAATTATTCAAAATTTTTTCAGCATCTTCCTACAACCTCAATTATGAAGATAAACATTATTTTCTTAATGAAGTGTGTTCATGATAAACATCTAAAAATATGTCACGTTTCTATTTTTTGAAAACATGAGTATTTAGGTGAAATTTTGTGTCAAACATAGGCGATTTTTAGTCTTTAAACCATTTTTTTGTTAAAAAATGGTGTACAATGTTTTGATTAAATTTGGACTTAAGATATTGTAAAGGATGCGTGTCTCATGTTCGGTGAAATGCTTGATTTTTCGAAAATATAAACAATTAAAATTATTTTCTGCGGCTGCTTATAACTACAATTGTGAAGATACAATTCTTTTCTAAATAAAATGTCTTCATCAAAAACATATCTTCATATAAGGACTTGTTGAATTTTTCAGAAGTAGGAGTACTCTTTGAGTAATTTGACATCAAACATTGACGCCTCTTCCGAATTTACTGTGCTTTGTGCACGTAAAATAAATGGTGATGGTAGGCACTTGGATGCTATGCAAGTTAGAATTCGTATATTATTTCATACTTGTTGTTTGTTTCTTAGATCTGAGCTTTTGTTATACTTTTAAAATGAATCTTTAAAAATTATTTGAATCCTATTTTATATTGCATCCTTTAATTGAGTTAAATGGAGAAATGAATAGATGATTTTGCTTTGGATCATAAGATGTAGGAATGAAGAGTAATGTGCGTAAAAAAAACAATAATTTTGATGAATATAACAATATTATATTTAATTATTATATTTTCTATCCATTTTCATTTTCTTGCTAGCGGTATCAACAACGCTTCTTGGCAAAATGTGTATCCCACACGAATTAGTGATCATTATTGCTTGTGGCATCCCATTGTTGTGACTAATAATTTTATTTACTGCTAAAATATGCATCCTACATCGTTGGTTCATTTATGTAGAACGTGAATACTATAAACACAATGGCAAAAGGCTGTTTTCATTTAAGCATTTGAAATAAATAAATAAATATATATATATATATATATATATATATATATATATATATATATATATATATATATATATATATATATATATAATATCTTATATAATTTTTATTGTCATGCGATGATAATGGGCATATAGATAGATCTGGGGAGATACCATCGTAGATATTACACCATCACATTCCTTATTAAAACAATCATTTCATTCTTCATATCTAGATATTGGTAAATGGATAAGGCAAGCAGCCTTCTGTGTATTAATCTCAGGTTACTCAGACCTCTGCCAGAAAGTATTGGTGTATGACATGTAGATTTTTTTTTTTTGATTGTTAGCTCTAAAATTTCCCATTTAGTCTACATTGAATCTTTTAGAGGTAAAAATAAGTGTGATAATTTCTTAAATAGACAGTGTAAATTGAGATGAAACTGCCTTCATAATTCATTTTATTTTCAACCATTTTTAATAGATATATTAGAGTGAAATGTTAAAAAAATTATGATGTGAATGGGGACATTCTTTCTCAGAACTGTCAACAAAATATCGAAGGTTCGGAAATCATGCAAATAATTATAAATTCAGATTCAGCGTGAAATAAAAAACAAAAAATAATTTTTTGGAAAGTATTATTTTATCTAAAAATTAAATTTTTTAATGATTTAAAAAAAATTCTGGTATTGTTGCATTAAAAAGTTTGAAGCTATGATAGAATACATAAAGTTTAGTATAATATTGTTTTAACGCTATACTGGTGTCAAGCAGCAGCATAATTGCACAACAAACATTTTTCAAGGTCATAGAGGGCATAAAGGAGTAAAAATCTTTAAAAATCGATTGTGAAAATATGTGACAGCCTTTTTTCGATTGTCAAAAACCACAATATTCAGAACTATTCAAATTATTCAGAACTATGAGCATTTTTATTGCAAACTTTGTGATGAAAAGTTGTCACTTTGCAGACAAAATCATATAGGGTGCTTAGTTATGTTTTTATTGATTTATTTTGTTCTACGCAGGTTATTCGAGGACTTTCTACAGCAAACTGCAGTGGTGAACCTAGCCTCCAAAATGCTTTGGACCTTGCAATTCGTTCATTAAGGCTTCTTCCTGCACATGCTAGCCGTGAAGTGCTAGTCTTAATGGCTAGTTTGACCACTTGCGATCCTGGTGATATCCTTGTTACCATTCAAGTATGTTACCAATTACATTTTCATTACAAAATTTTGATGGGGTGGCTCTGTTCTTTTGTTCCTTTTAATTTCGTTGTTGATTTCACTTCACTTCAATTATATTTCCATTTTGGAATTACCTTAGGGACTGCACATACATATGAAAGATGGTTAACGTGAGGTAGTAAGTTTTTTTATGAGGGAAGATGTATAGATTCACAGATGAACTGATATAAAGAATTGTTTAAGTTCATTTTATTCATTTATTATCTTCATTTAAAATCACTAAATTGTTTTCCTTTTAATTTCACATCAATTTGAACATACACAATGATTTTGCTACATCTGTTAATTGCATTGTAAGTTTTTTGTATCTTTTGTTTAAGATATTATGGTTGAGTAACATTTTAACAGTTCTGATGCATTGAATACTGATTACAGCTTGTTGACAACATTTTTTATGTGAAGAAGAAGGAGGAAGAAAAAATTCAATTAATATATTTTTTTAAACTTTAATTTGATATTTTATTTTATTTGTATAATATAATAAATTGGTGAATGCTAGTACGTAATTAGAGTTTTATTGCAGCTAATAATTATAAACAGTTGACTTATAATAATTTCTTGTTAATTTTTGTGTGATCATTATAGGCTTGTCGAATGTTCAGGAGATTGCATATGTCTCTTTAACACAGGAGCACCTAGACTTTTGTTGCTCTCTAGATTGTCCAAATATTCCCAAAATGGCACATAACTAATTGTAGCTCTTTTTATAAAATAATTGAAAAATTTTTGCTTAAGAAAGATCCTATGAATGATTGAATACATTAATAACCACTTTATTTTGAATTTTATGAATTACAAAATACTTAGAAAAGATGCAGAACCTTAAGTGTATTACACTGTACACATTTAACACTCTGAGATGTTTTTGTAAATGATTTTGAATAATAATGAAGAGTTCCTCTTAGAAGAGGAGATCATTTTGAACTAAAGCTTTTATAAAAATACTAATTTATTGTTCACTTAAATCATGAACAAATATATTTAAATAAATATTATTGGTACGAATCTACTGAATGTTTTCAATGTTCCTGCAACAGCATATGCACATGTGAATGCATGCCATTGTTTGAACACCAATAAATTCTACTTGCAGGCGTATTGCAACTCACCAATCATTGCTATTTTTTCCAATACATGTTTGCTTTGTTATCTGTATTTTTGTGTAATGTTATAGGAACTGAAGACACTGGGAGTTCGTTGTTCCGTTTTGTCTCTTGCTGCAGAAGTTCATGTGTGTCGCTTGTTAGCTCGAGAAACAGGGGGCCAATTTGGTGTAGTTCTTGATGACTGTCATTTTCGTGACCTCCTCTTGGGTCATGTAGACCCTCCTCCAGCTGTTACTGGGCTAGAATCTTCACTAATAAAAATGGGGTTTCCACACCATCAGATTACTGAAGGGAAAGAAGCAGCACTCTCCATGTGTATGTGGTAAGTTAAATTGGACAACTAGGATATTAATACTGTGAATTTTAAGGATAGAATGTCTCAATTCGTATCTCTGCTAATAGATTTTTTCAAATATTTTAATTGAAAGTTGTTAGGCTTTATTACAGGCGTACATGCTATGATTGGCACTCATTACAAATATTGAAATCACTTTATTTGATTTTGATTACACCAGTACTTATGTACTCTTCTGTTGTTTGGACATCTTGTTTTTTGAACAGTATCTCTACAGTTGAAACAGTCCAACATAAGTATTTTAGACTTGCTGCATACCTTATTTTATAACACATTTAATCCCTTATCTCTGAAACTTTTTGAGGCATAATTTTAAGTTTTGCAAGAGAGCTAAGCATAGTAGTAATATGCATATGGTAACAAAATGAGTACAGTTTGTTTCTTCTTTATGTGTCTCAATGTATTTCTAGATAAATCTATACGAAATAAAAAAAAGGGTAAAAACTTTCTTTCACTTATAATTTTGTGTAAAATAAAAGTAAAATCCTAAAAACATTAATTTGGTACCAGTTATTAAAAGCAATTGCATCAAGGAGCTTTTCGAATTTTACAACGTTAATAGTTTCTGAGATAATGGGTCACATTTGAAGTCACATGAACATGGGAGAGATCTACTTCTTTGATTCCTCTTAAACCAAAATTAAAGTATTATTCATGAATCATATATCTCATAAAATTGAAATTTTTTACTCATTTAATATAAATGAAATTATCAAGTTCAATGCTGTTAAAGATTAAATTACTAGTATAAGTAATAGAAGGCGCCACCAGTGCATAATACATTTGAATCTTTGGTTTTATACCCTGTTAAATTTTGTGTGTGTTTGATGTGTAAAAAGGTGGAAAGTTGTAATTAGCAAATATGTTTTTGGAGCTTTCATTAATGTCTTTGTAAACTTTTATAGTGGTGACAGACTGTTTAGCATATTTGGAATTTTTTATAAACTATTACTCCAATAGTTTGACAAGCATGTAATAAAAATCTATTTGTTGAGTTATATATTGTTCATAATTGCTGCAACTTTTCAAACATTTGATTAGCGATTGCGTGTTCGTGTGATAAAATAGTAATTGTATTCTGAATTTTCAGATTTGTGATATCTCATTCTAAATGCAATATTCTGAAAAATGATTGATTTACCGTGTTTGTTCATATTTCAAGAAAATAATAATTCAAATAAATTATTTATTTATTTATTTTGCGGTATGTTAATAAATTATGAATTTATTTTTCATATTTTAAAATTAAATATATAAATTATTTGATGAATTAATCGCTAATCCTCAAGAAAAAAGTCTCGTATAATCACAGTTCTGCTTACTCTAAAGGAAACTCCAGTGCATCTACATTTTTTGTAGACTTAAGGAACTGTTTTAGGAACCACCATTTGGTGAATGACCCTTGTTCACAAAATACTAGTTTTGACATTGCACAGGTACTGTCTACCCAGCTTGTCAATTACAAATTTCCACCAATTGAAAACCTTATATAAATGTGAAGGTTAGATTATCGTAATAATAATTCAGATCTGGAATTATCATTATGATAATAATATTAAAAATGATCTAAAGTGACCATGAAGATAATCGAAATATAGCACATGATGGATTTAAGTAAGATGGAAAAGTAAACATGCCCAGCTATAAATGTATTATTTTTAATTGAAACAGACCACCACTGGTTTTGTTTTGTAGTTGTCAGTAGTAAGCCTTCTAGTGTAGAGGGAGTAGGGGGATAGATTGAGACTGGCAGTTAGAAAGACAATATTAAAAAAAAAGAAAATAATAATTTTTATAATACAAATAATTAATAGTAATAATAATAATAATAATATTAATAATAATAATATTAATAATATTAATAATTAATAATAATAATATTAATAATAAAAAAAAAGTTATCCCGCTCAGTATAATGTGATCTTTGGTGTGGTGGATGCACTCGAAGCCTATCACTAAGTATGAAAGCTCAATTAACTTTGGCCCACTCGTCTTTTCCTGTTATTCATATTATAATTAAATGATTTACCTGATATTCCCGTTACTTTTTCTTTCTTTGCGTATACTGGGCTTCCCAGTTAACCTAGAATATACACCACTGCATCTGGTGTAGTTGTTCGTGAATTGATTACTTTGTTTGTCATTTATATACACATTCAGTTATGTTTTTGTCTGAGAACCTGTAATTTTTGATGTCAAAAATATAATTTTAAAAATACCTACTACTTAAGTGTCCTTTTAAGTGATAGGATGTAGAGATTTTGCTGTGAGAATCCAGATGTAATTGCAGTTTGTTATGTTACAGTCATGTGGAAGTGAGCGATGGTGAACCTGGAGGTGGCCTTAAGGCTGGGGGCTACTTCTGCCCCCAGTGTTCCAGTAAATACTGTGAATTACCTGTGGAATGTCGAGCATGCAATCTGACCTTAGTCTCTGCACCTCACTTGGCTCGCTCATATCATCATTTATTTCCTGTTGATGTATATATCGAGAGAGAAAGAAGTGAATTTGAAGACTCTATTAGTCATTGTTTTGCATGTCGACGTCTCTATGTTGACAGTGATAAACATGTAAGTATGCTCCTATTCATTCATAAGAACCAAAAATAACTTATTCTTTGTTCACCCTAAGAAAAAAGTGGTTGTAAACAATAGTACATGCTTTGGGATGCTTGCCATTGGTTAGTTGATGCAATTAGGTCTCAGGCTTGTTTATGTGCAGAAAAAAATAGTTTTTCGATATAGTAACTCATTTCTCTCACAATGTTAAAATTCTGTATGAAACTTACAATCTATAATTAAAATTCCAAAATAAGGAGACCATTGTTTCACGCCTACCCTTCTGGAAAAGGAAATATCGATGTTGTGACAGTTGTGTGTCCAGCGCCTGCTTGGTATCAGCGCTAGCAGAGAAAAATGTATCCATGAGTTGAAAGGCAAACTAAACCCCATGCACATGCAGTAACTGAAGTTGTTCATTTCTTAAGAATGGTTGGTCACGCATGGTGGGAGGAGGTATGGTCATGTAAAGCGTAGCAGATTAGTTTAGATTTTTTGTCAAGCAGTTAGAAACGTTTGCTTGAAGATGTCAGGGAGAGGTGCAACTCCTAGTAAAACACCACAGAGGTAAACTATTAATTATGGAGTGGTGAAAAGCGTTTGGTATTGAATGTTTTAATACATATTTAGAACTTGTCAAGCAAGGTATTTCAAAAGTACGCACCAAAACGCAGATGTAGTGCAGTTAGTCATACTATTAAAGAGAAATAGAGGATGTGGGAGGTAGATGTCTTCAGTGACAGTGTTGTGGGCGATATAGTCATCGCCAAAGATTCCTCTTGCAGCACTGAATTATTTGCTTCATACATGGAAGGAATTACCTCTTCCTGAGGCAGAGTGATCATAAGTAAATTGTTAGAATGAGATTAAAGGATGAATATTAATTAACACAATCGAAATATTGTAATTTGGATATTGACATTCACTTGCTCACTTCGTCTCATGAAGATTTTTTAAAAACATAACTTTGGTTATGTTTTTACATACAACTGATGGTTAAGGGTGATTTGAGTAGTTTTACTACAAGTAGTTTCTGTCAATGTTTGTAAAGATGCGTTTGTGAAGATAATAGAAATGTTAATATTTGCCTGGTGCTCTGCATCAGTCGGGTTCGCTTTTTAAGCAATCTCTGACTTTATCGTGCGCGTGTGGCTGGAAAGTGCAACCGGAGTCAGGGATTGAGAATTGCAGCAAGGCGGATGAATACCTCAGTTTTTTTTCTAAGGGCCAACGAAGATAATAAAATATTTTACGCTTTAAGATTGACTAACAGATGTTGTCATCTTCTACATTGTCTTTTTATTGTGTTACCTTTATGAATGTGATGTAATGGATTGTAATTCAAATTTTTTCAATTTAAAATTTTTAGAAACTTATTTACAGTAAAAATTCACAAATACATTTTTCAGGGAAGGGAAAAAATGTGTAAGTGAGAAAAATGCACAACTGAAATTGAATATTATTTATTCATTTTGTTTATTTATTTATTAATACAATGGCAGCAGCAAAAGCTGATATACACATATCCACTCACATTGTACGTGTTTGTATCATTTTCATTATACATATTTATATGAGATGACCAAGGTAAACAATAATATACAATATAGCATATGTAATGGATTATAGAATAAAAGAAAAAGAATAGAAGTAAAAGTTGTAGGAATATTAATTCATCTCCCCAACAAATATTTATCCAAGGAAGTTGTAAATGAAGTTGTTGACGCTTAAAAACACTTTCTGCAGGTAAATTGTTCCATGCGTTGGCTACTCTGTTTTCCAAGAAATTGTGTCGCTGCCTGGTTCTAGTCCACACCCATCTAATTTTTAAGCTGTGTCCTCTAAGTCCTTTATACCGGTCTCCTTTCAAAAAAAATCTTCCAATGTTTGGCCTTATTCAGGATTTTATAAGTCTCAATGAGATTCCCTCTTTGCCTTGTCAACTCCAATGTGATAATGGGCATCTTGTGACATCTTATTTCATAATCCAAGTTCTGAAGATTTAAAGCAATTTTTGTCGATCTCCTTTGTATTTTCTCAAGTGTGTCTATATCTTTTTTGTAATATGGAAACCAAACTACGTAGGCATATTCTACAATTGGTGTGATGTGTCATATAGATCTTCTTAACTAATGGCGATTTTATTTTGGAGAAAACTCTTATAAGGTAGAGTGTGGTAACTTCCAATGTTTGGGTTTCCCATTTGTTGTGGCTGCTGATGTTTGTGCCTGTATCAAATAATGGAATCTAGGGTTGTTTCAACCCAAGTGAAGGACCATGCAATTCTTGCTATTCGGGGCCAACAGCCACATATTTGACCTTTTCTCAATAGTGTTCAGGTCTATCTGAATTTTGCTTTGAAATAATATTGGATTTCTATAAAGCTTGGTATCAACTGCATAAGAGTTTCACTGTGATTTCAAATCTCTTCCCAAGTTGTAGGTGGATAGAACAAATAAGATGGGTCCAAGAACCAATCCTTGAGGAACACAGATGTTTATTGGTCTAGGTCCGGAGAGTGCATCACCAATATGCACTTGGAACGTTCTGTTTGTCAAATATTCCTGGATCCAGCGAAGTAATTTTCTCCTTATTCCCGATTGACTCAAGTTTTGTTATCAGCCTCTTGTGTGGAACTTTGTCAAAAGCCTTAGTGTAATCTAACTAAATGACATCCAAGGGTTTTCCTTCATCGATAGCCTTAGTCCAAACTTCTAGGGTGCCAAGTAGGTTAGTCGTGGTTCATCTTCCAGGAATGAAGCCTTGCTATTGTTGAGAAACAATGTCATTATCAAGAGCGTAATTCGTCAAATTATCACAATAAAAGTGCCATAAGTCTCTCCATTACCTTTCCTGCATTACTAATTAAACTAACAGGCCTGTAGTTACTTTGCAATTGCTTATCGCTCTTTTTAAAGATTGGGGTGACTATAGCTGACTTCCATTGTTGAGAAACTGTACCCCTGTCTAATGATTTCCTGAAGATCTTTGACAGGGTGGGAGCTAATTGTAAAGCACATCTTTTCAAGTAAACTGTACGAATTGCTTCTGGTCCTCCTCCTGAATTTTTACGAAATCCACACATCATCTGAGTGTCAGTTACACATATCTTCTATCGGTTCACCCAGTCTTGCTTCAATTGTTGGAAGAGATCCATCTGGTTCAGTTGTATTTATCTCTTACAAATAGTCTGCAAATGCTTCAGCAATTCTTTGAGGTTCTGCTAATAATTTTCCCGTCACCTCAACGCAAGAAGGTATGCCTGTTTTTCCAGTTGTTGGATTCTGAATGGAGGGGTAGAAATGTTTAGTTCCCTCTTGGAACCTTCTTCATATTTCTGTTTTTGTCATCGTTTTTTTTTTTTTTTTGTCAGATCATTATTAATTACTCAGTGTGCTTGTATAATCCTCGTCCCTATCACTGCTTTTATATTTACTCCATGCATGGCATTTCATCCAAGATAGTTTAACGATTTCTCTGATGAACCACGATTTATTTAACCCCTTTCTTCTATTAATTTTTGGAGAGTGTGCACTGAACAGGTAATGGGATATCTCACAAAATTTGTCATAATCTTTGATTACTTTCCCAGCTAGTAGATTTGTTTCAAGAGTTTCACCAACTATCTCATAGTCAGCTTTGTAATAATTACATCTTGAGATTTCATCAGCTGTGAAGTTTTCCTTTTTACAACTATCGAGTTTGTAGACTTGTCATTATAACCAGATGATCACTCAAGCCAATTTGAGGTCTTTGGTAAGGCGGTTTAATGATCTCCTCATTTGTTGTCATCACCATGTCAAGTTATGT